>JARHVA010001633.1:0-125000 GCA_037957365.1 Torreya grandis | reverse complement strand
AGTGAACATGATGCTTATTTATATGAGCCATTGTATGTGTAAGCTTATATTGATATTTAACCTATACATAATATCATTGTAGATAATGGCTCAAGTGAAAAAAGTTTTAATATGATACTCATTTAGATATAAATATAAGTAATTGATTGATATAACATATATAGTCAAAAGATTTGATAGAAAAACATAAAAACCTCTTGGGAGTATTGTAATAAAAATTAAGGAAGGCCTTGAAACAATTTTTAATTTCAACTAGAGGTGGTTGCCTATCCTTTCTAACCCATTTTTGTAGGAAAATTAGTTGTAAAAATCAGATCTATGGTTTTAATCTGAATGAAAATGAATATGAACCTATACAGAGTCCTGACCTCTGATATCACATAAAATACCTATTTACAAGTAGGCATAGTAGTCTATAGAATAACAGTCTAACACATATCACAAGGATAAGTTTAACATAGTGTAGACATATATTGTTTACATAAGCATTTTTAATCATTTATAGATCTAAGTGACCATAAACCCTTTCTATACCTCTAATGATGACCATACACTATCACATATCAATACATAAACTAAATAAGCTAAGTGCCCTATATTTTAGGTCATTTATATTTATGTCAAGTGGAATAAAATAGTAACACTTTTCTAGTTACATTTTGATTTGCTTATTTTATACATATATTTAACATTCTTAATTATTCTAAATTTTACCTTGTTTAGACCAATATATCAAAAATAAGATAAAATATTTTAACACTTACTATATATGGGATAAGATGATTTAGGTAATAATATTCTTTATCTCTAAAAACTAGGGTGAAAATAGAAACAAAATATAGAGCCTATGCACATAAAAATATAGGGACATAACCAAGGCACATTAATAGATATATATCTAGTATACAATAATCCACACTCAATATCAAGGGTATAGGGTTCCATAACCTATGCATAAGATTGGGATATGGGGTCTAAAAAGGTCTAAATATAATATTAATGATTTAAATCAAAGGTTGTAAAAGTGGTATAAGGGATATAATAAGGAAACTATATGAAAGGAATTGACAAAAATTGGTAACCTAGATACAATATGGTAAATAGACTAAATTAAACAAAACTATAAATTCCAAATGGATGATTTTAGTCAATGTTTAACCCTAAATATAGATGAGTCAATATAGTAAGGGTTAATAATATATAAACTAATAATCACATAGATGATATACATATATATAATACACTAATTAATTTTCAAACTCAAATAAATAATGTTCTAAATTTATAATACTAAGATATGCTAAAAATGGAAATTACAACTATTGATTCATATTTTAATAAATTAGAAATAAGATTACTTATTTGGTTTACTCTATGCATGTAGATCTGGTTTGAAATGGGCTAGGATTAGACTAGATCAATATCCTAAAACAATTGTCAAATTTTATAAATTTGCATTTTCGAGCCTCAGACACTTGCATTAGATATGGATGGTTACATCAGTGATATTGATTGATTTGGAAATAGGTATTTGGTAAAAAATATTATATGGATATAGGTTAGACCACTTGGAACCTTTTAGGTTTTATATCTCCTTTCCTTTGGTATGTTTAGATCATGTGCATAGGTTGTCACTCTTTGTCAAATGATTAAACCCTAGATTCTTCATCTTCAGAAGGATTATGATAAAATGGGTTATTGGGCACATAGTTTCAAGATAATATAAGTACCCCTTTGTTAATGGGTGATACCTACATATATAATACTAAGAAGGTAGCCTCAGACTTACATAGTTCTTCCATAGTTGTTTAATTATGTGTGTATCAAGATGTAATGTGTGATAATCAAGTACACAGAGCGACCTATCTTTTAACTTAAAATGTATAGATCATGGAGTGATCCTTTAATACTAATACCTATATATGGGAATTCCCTTTCAATTTTATTGAAATAAGAGAGAATAGGTAAGCTTTAATCACTTGAATGCTTGATGGAGTACCAATTTGGTAAGTTACCTTGTGAGTTGTTAGTTATGTGCTAGGTGGGGAATGAATGAGTGTTTATCTTTTTTTATGTGTGTATATATACATAAATACATACATAAAAACATACACACACACACACACACACACACACACACACACACACACACACACACACACACACACACACACACACACACACACACACATCAATTCATTTTGGAAAAATATCACATTAAAGCACTTAGGTAAACCATAAGTATACATTTCATTTTTAAATTTGAAGAGTTTAAATCACTGTTCATTTAGTTTGGCACATGAGACTAACATCAACATAGGCATCTAGATAAGATGCATGTGTCCAAGAATATGGAAAAAAAGTATAAGTCTAAAACATGTAGAAAATGATAATAAGTAGGTTAATATCTTTTTGAGTGTTACAAAAGGATTAGCCATCATAATAACATATGGGAAGAATAAGAGATAAATAATAGGCACAAGAGATAGTGGATGCAATCCTTTTTATAATATGAAGGTCTTAGGAACTAAAGGCACAATGATGATAATTAATTTCCAAGTATGCAAGACTAAGGTGATATATAATTTAGATTTAGTGTCTGTATTTTCCCCTTCCCCCCCCCCCCCCCCCCCCCCCCCCCCCCCCCCCCCCCCCCCCCCCCCCCCCAAATAATTGAATAATGAAATTTATAGTTTAAAGGAAAATAAATGCATACCAAGATGTGTATAACACATATTGTCTTTCCATGAGTCTCACTTGAGTAATTTACTAGTGACTAACTTGCAACCAAGATCATGTTATGATGTATAATTAGTGTATATAATTTGAAATTATTGAAATTGAAGAGTGACAAGTTAGGATTACACATGTGTATCCATGCAAACATTTTTCCTTTTTTAAATTTGACTTGAAGATATGATTTATTATGGAGCTTTAGAGGTGATATTAGGCAAATGGTAAAACTTACAATTGAAAATGTATATAAATATTAAAGATAAACTTTCCCACAACCATGGAGAAAAGGTGAGTTTCCACTTGTAAACTGGGATTCACTCAATCATGCAAACCAATCATACTTATAACTTGGTCAATACGAGTGATCCAAGTCAATTCACATTATAAAATTATTGTGGTAGATAATTTGATTACTCCATCCCATAATTTTGGTAATATTGAGTGATGTAATCACCTCAAACTTACAAAAAGTTAACCAATTATTATAGTAGATTAGATCAATAATAGTTCATAAATGTCTATCTTGATATAGGCTAGAGTACATAGAACTATTTGAAATCTAAAAGATTATTTGATTTTTAAATTTAAGGTGTTCTTTTGCATGGCATATGCACCTAATATATGTCTCAAGCTAAAACTTGGGAATAAAAATGGTACGAATGATTCTATAAGTATGTAATGGATCATATAATTGTGTAATTTTGGCCAATTTTGAGATTTCATAAGTATGCAAGACATATCTCCATTTAAATATGAAATTAAGAGTTAGTATAAGTGTGAATAACATGTTTCCATAACATACCCCCATTATGATCTAAAAATATTGAGTACTACATAAGTGTGGAAGCCAACCATTTTTGGCATGTCCCCACTAAAATATGAAATTATGAATGTGTGAAAGCCATGCCTCTATGACATTACTCCATTGATACACCCCCCTCTTTAGGTGAAGGGAAGTATAAACTATTAGTTACCTTACCTCAAAATGATAAAATAACTGTATAATATATGAATGTATCATGTAACATATAAGGGTAGCATGTTTAGGTAGATATAGTAATGTGGTACATATATACAAGGGAAAGTGAATTTGATCTACAAATCAATAATATCTCATAGAAGATAATCACACTTACCCTTCCACTTATTAATACATTTAAACAATTGGTGTCTTGACTAGGATGGATTTTCTAGACCTAACCAAGTGGTCACTTACCGCAATATATCACTAGAGAGGGTTCCAACTCCTCTAGTAAATCAACACCATGCAATAACCCTAGCTAGGTCATATGCTTTATATATTCACAAAGTAAATTAAAATCTAACCTAGTGATCACCAAAACTTATGACACAAAATAGGGGTAATAAACATAAAAGTAAACATGCCTAGAATATCTCTACTTAATTCTATGTAGATGAAATCCTAATACATGGAGAGATAATCATATAAGCTAACAAATGTAAATATATTTACTTTAACAAGGAGGATCAAGAGTTAGGAATAATTAGCTTTGAAGATGAACCCATTGAGCCTCAATCTCTCCCTTGGCCAAGGTGCTTCATAAGTGATTGTTGGGATATGTAAGGATAATAAGGATAGGTCAGTTCTAGGATACATGACTTCTATATGAATCCAAAAGACTTCTCCATAAGATAAGATATGTATCTCCAAGTTTAGTATGGAAACCCTAAGTAATGTTACTCAAGTAGAATGTGTTAAGAATGGGAAAAATATTCCAATAACCCAAGAATCCATATATTTAACAATAAGAACATCACATAAAGAAGATACAAATATTAGATGAAAAAAAGAAGTAAAATCATATATTATTCATAAAAAGGATAATAGTACAAAATAAATCCCTTACATAAGTTGGCAAGGCAAAACTAGAAACTAATCTAACTAATCAATGTGGGATAAATCCTCATATAAGAAAAACTAGGAAAAAAAAGAAATACTTAGATGTAACATAGAAAACATAATAAATACATAATCTAACACCCCCCCCATCAAGTGAAGATAGGGAATAACAATAGACAAAAAAGATATAGTGGCATATCCATAGTATAAGTCTCGACAACTAGGCCTAATAAGGTACTCATGTACAATATATATCCATCAATAAGAAGGAAGATGTCCTCATAAACATAACCCAAGGACAAATTCTATAACTCCAAGCAAGCCATGTAACTAAAGGAAATTATGTGATGTAAAAGGATTCATGAAGATGTCTACAACCTGCTTCTAAGTCAAAATGTACTCCAAGCTAATAACTCCATCTTAAATGTACTACAAATAAGGTGCAAATTTACATCAATGTTTTTGGTCTGTTAGTGATAAACTAGGTTGCATGATATGTGAATTACACTCTAGTTATCACACCAAAGTATAGTATGTGAATCTTGTGTGAAGCCAAACTAAGTTAATAATTGACAAATCTAAATAACCTACTGACTTGCTATAATGGTTTCCCTGTACTCAGCCTCTATAGATGAAAGTGTAATAGCCTATTAATTATTTCACACCCAAGTAATAGGTGAAGAATGAAGAAAAAATATGTATCCAAAAGTGTAATTCCTATCATCAAGAGAACCTTCCCAATCTAAATCAGTTTACCCAACCAACTTAGTAGAACCCATGGTATAGTGTAATCCAAAATGGGTAGTGCCTTGCAAATATCTTAAAATACTCTTGGAAACCTACCAATGACTATAATGAGGATAATTTACAAACAAACACACACACACACACACACACACACACACACACACACACACACACACACACACACACACACACACACACACACACACACACACACACACACAAAAAAAAAAAAAAAAAAAAAAAAAAAAAAAAAAAAAAATCCCATCTGCAAAAGAAATGCTATGATGAGTATGGGTCAAATACATAATACTCCCAACCATCTACCTATATAATGTAGGATCATAAAGTGGAGTAGTGTAGGTAAAAGTGAGAGTGACTCTAAACTAAAAAGAAAAATTTGTTTTGCAATCAACTATGCCAAAACACTGAAGAATATCAAGGGTGTACTTCTACTATCTTAAATAAATACCTGAATTTGATTGTAAAATATGCAAACCAAGGAAGAAGTGCAAAATACTGAGATCTATCATATCAAACTATGCTAAAAGTGATTATTGAATAGCCTGAATATGAGAAGAGAAGCTACTTATGAGAAGCAAATTATCAACATACAAGACTAGTATAAAAATGTTCTCCCTAATATGCTAGATATACATTGTGGGATTAAATTCGAAGTGAACAAGAAGAAAATAATCCATCTTCTCACACCAAGACTTAGGGGCATATTTGAGATCATAAAAATAGGTCTGAAGTCAATAAATAAGATAAGAATCATAAAAAAACCTAGCAGGATCCTCCATATATATTTCCTCCTTACAAATCTCCATGCAATAAGTCACTCTTAATGTCTATTTTATACACTAGTCAACCCTATGAAGTAGCAAGAGAAAGTGCAAGGTGAACATAATCTATATTGGAAACATGCACAAAAGTCTTAGAGTAATCAATACCTTCAACTTGTAATAACTCATTTACAACAATATGTTCCTTATACTTATCAATGGACCCATAATCTACATAATTGATGCAATATACCCACTTTTACCTAACCAACTTTCTTCCCTTAGGAAGAGATACCAAATCCCAAGTATGATACTTCATCAAATAAGAATAGTTATCTATCATCACATCATCCCACTCCTATATCCCATGAG
Source organism: Torreya grandis (assembly GCA_037957365.1). Lineage (NCBI taxonomy): Eukaryota > Viridiplantae > Streptophyta > Pinopsida > Cupressales > Taxaceae > Torreya > Torreya grandis. Next base: position 118,502 of record JARHVA010001633.1, on the reverse strand, counting down.
CCTATAAAAAATATTATGGATCCCCATATAATTCCTAACATAAAATTCTAGTACCTATAGAATGTGTATGATGATGTTGAGTGGGTGGGAGATCCTATATAAAAGGTGCTACCTTATAAACTATAATACAAGCCCATAATGACATAGTATAGTATTAGTGAGAATAAGACCTTCAACATTCATAACCTCCTTAGGGGACTCCTAAAATAGATCTTCAAGGAATGATTCCTCAAGAGGATGTGAGGAATCAACAAAAGAAGAAGAATAAGGCATGGAAGAAGATGAAGAATCACAAGATGCGAAGTGCTCGTCAAACTATACATGTGTTCAAAAATGAAAATCATGAGTATAAGGATCTAAAAGATGATAACCTCTCATGTCCTCAAAATATATTAAAAAAATCAAAGGTTTGATTTTCTTATACAATGATTTTGTATTCTTCTTTGGAAAAAACACCCAAGCATGGCTCCCAAAGACTCTAAAAAATGAGATGTCAGGCTTGGTTCTAGACCAAGCCTCCTCCAAATTCAAATGCTCAAGTGATCTATGTGGTATGTATTTCTAAATGTAGTTCACATAATTAACTACCTCTACCTAATATATAGGAGGTAGATCCATTTAATTAGTCATGCAATTAGTCATCTCCTTCAAGGTTTGGTCCTTCCATTATACTAAGCCATTCTCTTATGGAGTATGCAAAACATAACATTGGTGAAAAATACCATGATCTACCAAAAAATTAGAGAACTTTTGACTAAAGTAACCATCCCCCCCCCCCAACATTATCTATATGAAGCTTCTTGATGAGACTAAAATACTTTTTCTCGACCAAAGCTTTAAAGACTTCAAACTGAGCAAAAAACATTACTCTTGTACTTGAGAAAATAAACCAAAGTATGCCTTGAGAAATTATCAATAAAGGTAAGTTCACACTTAACTCCATTAAAAAAAGGAGTAGAAAATACCATCAAATCACTATGCATAAGCTCAATTAGTGAAGAAGATATCTTAGATATACCCTTAAGCAACTGATATTGGTGTTGTTTCCCTAATGCAAAACTAGGGCAAACTCCATCAAGATATAAAAATATAGGAATGCCATTAATCATACTATGAGTGCTCAACTCCTTTAAATATATTTAATTGAGATTTATAAATCTCTCATGCCAAAGCCTACTCTCATAATATGCATGTGAAACTAAACATGTTCCTAGAGGAGGAGTATCATGAAAACCCTCAAAGTAATATAGTTGAGAACTATGATCAACAACACCCTATGAAATAAGTGTGTGAGGCTCTGACAAAGCTCTAACTTCAACACCCTATGGTGTGAAAGTCATTATCTTGCCCTAACTAGAATGGCAAATTTGATAAACTAAAAGTAGATTAGTGGTGATGTCTGGAACATATAGTGCATCATTAATGTGTCCACCATCATGTTGTATGTCACCCTTTTCATTAACATAAATGAAGGAATAATCTCCAACCTCAATGTTGGAAGTATAACTCAAACCAATAGATAAAAGGACTCCTTAGAAGAATTCATATGGTGAGAAGCACTAAAATATAGAACCCAACTATCTAAAAGAGGTGGTTGTGATACTCCCAATAGCATTAAGTGCGTTTCCAAGCTCATGAGATGGATATGGATTGGAGATATAAATCTTGTTTTTCCCAACAGAATCTTCTAGGGATTTCACTCTCGTAAATGGCCATTCCCCTAATAATAGGATCAAGAAATGTTAGACTTTTTCTTGGATTTAGAACATGATTTGGATTTAGGTGTGTTGGTCCTAGGTGCACTTTGAGATGGAGGAGTGTTCTTATTTTTACTCTTCATTTTTTCCTTTATCTTAGGATGTGATGTTACTAATTATTTTTTAGAGGTGGAAGACTCAAGGTGAGATAAATTATATTCCTCCCTAGTAAGTCTATTACAAAACAACTCTAAATCAAGCATTTTTAATGTGATACCTAAGGTATCCATGCTAGTGAAAAAGTTATAATAAAAGATATGGAATATACCACTCAATTTGGATAAAATTAGGTACACACACTCTTCATATTTCTTATCTCATTCACTCACATTTAACTATGTCAAAAAATGCTTAAAATTAATGGGTTAGTCTACAATAGTGGAAAACTCATCGAGATTGAGTGAAGTAAGCTCTACTTCAAGATGCATTACTCTCATGTGATTTACTTTCCCAAATAAATCCTTTAGTTTAGACCACATTTTAAATGGATTATCACACACATCTAAATAAAATAACAAACCATCACTCACATAAGTCCTTACCATATCAATACACTCATAAAACTTACATTGTTGCTGACTTTTTTTATTATCTTATGAATTGTGGTTGATTTTCAAGCATTAAAGACCATAATCCTTTACATTTAATGATTATTTCTATTCCAAGCTTCCATGTATAGTACTTGTGTGTAGTCAAAGGCTCAAAATTATCTATGCTATAAGTATAATCCATGCTAGTGAATTACCAAAGAGCAAAAAGAATGCAAAAGGGTGCACAAATCGACATTGAGATAAACCCCCAAAATATTGTATTAATGGACCCCCCAATTTAGGCACTTTATAAAAGTATTAAGTTTTTATAAAGTGATGACACTAATAGATATATAATATAAAATCATACAATTTTGAAAAATATGAAACTAAATTTTGAGTTACGATTCAAAAGATATATGCATTTCAAATTATTGTAAATGGGTCAAAAACATTAAAAATTACACTACAAGTTGATTTATTTGACCAAATTAGAAATGAAAGTAGCCTTCAAACCACTCATTAGAACTAGAATCAAACCACAAACATTCTCAAGTGAACTAAAGTGAAAAATAACCTTGTTGGTGACCCCTATGCATGTGCAAGTGAATTAGACTCCCTCTTTAAGGAAAAAATACAGCTTGTAAAAGAAATAATGTATGAAGAGGATATTTTTTAGAGGAGAGGAAGTGAATTAATATTATTTTTATTACTTATTAGAGAGAGGTGCTTCCAAATAACCTCTTGGTATATGCAAAGGATGAGATTCTAGGAAGAAAAGGAAGAACGTGGGTCCTACATATCATCTTCTATCCTTCCCAAAACACTTCTAACATAGATCCCAAGAGAATATACCTTGTAATGCTAAAATTCACTTGGTCTAGGTCTTAGATGAAAAACATAGGTAAAGATGGAAGTACAACACTATTAGAGATGAAATTATAACACAATATGCAGATCCTATGCTGAGATTTACACCAATCTCCATGGTATATAGATATCTTTCATAAAAAAACACACTTAGTCAAATTCACAGAGTAAACTAATATTTCTAATGTCACCTTCTCTCCTAATTAAAATATCCTTATACATAACTCCATGCATAACCCACACAATAAAAAGGGAGAGAAGAGAAAAAAATATTGATGCCAGCACAAACCATTTTAGTGCAAATCTTCAATGCAATCCATAGAAGATCCGCACTACTAATGCAGACCCTTATCCAAATTCCAATGCAACATCAAAGTTAAAATACCAATTCAAATAAAAAAATATAGTGTCTATTAAAAAACACTAGAAAGGACACTTGATTGATGGGTAAAAAAAGAACTTAGACCAAAAGAGACATGCAGTTGGTTGAGTTCTAACACCTACATAAAAAGATCCGATACATGGAAAAAACTCAGACCTCAAATGTCTTCTCTCTCCTCCAATTTAGTCTTACATAAAAAGGTCCCACATAGTCATCAAAGGAACCAAGTGTTATTCCAATGTACCATAGAGCATGCAGATTTGGAAAAGAACAAAACTCGAATGCACTTATCAAAGCATAGAATTCCAAAAAGTAAAATGCATACCTCTTATGCATAAATGCCAAACAAGTGAGGGTTCCACCTATTCCAATGAGAAATCCACCTATTAAATTGTATGAAAAACACTCCAAGGAGGATGTCAAAGCTCAAAAAGGAGGTGCAATAGTGGTTGGTATAATAATTACAAATAAACAAAATTATTTTTAGCCAATAAATGGATGGTTGAAACCCTTTAAGGATTTGGTACCATGTTAGGAATGGGAAAACATTCCAATAACCCAAGGATTTGAATATTTAGCAAAAAAAAATCACACAAAAAAGCTACAGCTTTGAGGTGCAAATAAAAAGGCAAATCATACATTATTCAAAAAAAGGATGATAGTTAAAAAGTAAGCCCTTACATAATTAGGCAAGGCAAAACTAGAAAGTAGCCTAACTAAGCAATGTGGGATAAATCCTCACATAAGATAAACTAGGAAAAAGATGAAATACCTAGCTATAGCCTACCAAACATGAGAAATACATATTCTATTAGAATGGTGGATAAGAATATGCACAATATATGATCTCTCTCTAATGAAAATGGTAAAAAAGATGTGTTTATATAATTGGATCTAACCTTAAATCTTTCTAAAATTTTAATGAATAGAGTTAGCCTAATTGACCCTATATCATTAATTAATAAAACAAAATTAGGTCCTAGTCTAGGTCAATTGAATCCCACCTAGACCCATAACATGCTAATAAATTTTAAGTACATGGTTATCCTAGGATGACATTGTTCAATGAATGTCAAAAAGGGATTTTGGCTTAGTTAGGTGTTGTTTAATGTGATGAATTACTTGGAGGAGTGTGTAAGGGAGGTTTGAAATATTATGGAAGTGTATAGGAGAGGTTTATGTTGGTTTCAAGTGGTGGTATAAGGGAAAATAATCTTTCAAAGCACTAATGATTTTCCCACCCCTTTCTTGGTGGACCCTTTAAGGAGTGCACTCAAATAGATTGACACTCGATGGGTTCCTATAAGAGATAAAACATCAATAACTGATAAAGTATGAAAATATTATTTGTATACATATGCTCCATTCAAAGCTCATCACATGCAATGTAGGTACAACATGGGATGCTACTTTGAGAAAATAACATAGTAGCACATAATGTTGAATCTAAATAGATTACAGTAAGAAATAATTAAGATAAATAAAAGGATAAAATTCAAAAATACATATCTTTACTTACCTTAGTGTTGATTAATAGGCAGGAAGTGAAATAAATGTGAAGGTTTCTAATGTAGGGAACATTAGGTGAACCTAAAAAAATTAGCACAAAATCAATTTTTTTGCAAAATATACATGCAATATGTGAAAAGATTGTTTATGACCTCAAGATTCTAGAACATCTAGTGGTTCAAAAAAAGATCGAGTAGAAACAAATTTATAGTTTAAAAACATAATCTTATTGTAAATATTTGATAGGTAGATAATTTTTAATAGTAAATATAAATAGGGTGAAAATTAACTCATTTGTTATTTTATTATTCTAAAACAATATTACTCTAAGAGACCCATATTGAGCCTAGATAGTGATCATGGTTAGGAGACAACATATACTATGTGGAAGATGCCTATTAGCTTTAGTAGGTGAAACATAGGTAAGGGAAGCATTAATTTCAAAATTTTGAGTAATTTAAATTGAAATTAAGCTAAATATAGAAAATTAGATGTTAGGAAAATTGTAGACACTAAACATGACCCTAAGATATTTTTAGGTAGACTAGGGGTAGAATGAGGTACTAGATAGGAAAATATCATATCAATAAATACCTAAATAATTTATGTTAAATATTCAAAAAGTCACCACAAACTAAGATCAGAGTTAGCCCTATCAATTTAATTTACAAGGTGAGAGAAATCTAAGGGGCTGACTATGTATCAATGGGTTGATGTAGTATTGTTGGAAGTGGTTGACTATGTAGCAAAGGGTCAATCTAGTTGGAAACAAGGAAATGTTTGACATAATACCTTTTGGATGATGTATTTTATACTATGTGGTTGATATAGTTTGTTGAATGAGGTTGACTATGTAGCAGAAGGCTGATGTAGTTTGCTAAAACTAGGAAAGGGCTACTTAAGTATTAAATAGGTTGATTGTGTTTGTAGAAATGGGTTTATTGTATATAAAAATTATGATGTATTATTATAAAAATGTGATAGGGATAAGTTATTATTAAATATTCTAATTGTCTATAAAAATGGGAAAATAGAGAAATAAATCAAACTAGCTGATGAAGTAGTTAATTTGTTATTTTTTGAGAATATTTAAGAATGCATTTTATTATTATGATATCAAGATATAATACATTATCTATTGTTTGAAATTTTATAGATATTATGGATATTTTCTCATCTAGTGGATGCATCATGGATACCATATTTATTGGAGCATTTATCAAATGTGGATAGAGCTTGACTAGTTGCCCTAGGTTTTGGAGGCATCATGGAGTTGAGATAGATCCCACTAAGTGTTGATCTTGTTATCAAATTATTAGGAGCATGGGAATAGTTTAATAACACTTTTTTATGGGAGGTGAATGGATATACTATATAGATAGTGATCACCTTGGAGGATTTTCATGCCTTGCTTAGACTCCTTATTGATGGGACACTAGTGATATGTGATACATTAAATTCAAAATATGAGAGATGAGTCTCAACCTAATGGGAATCATTATTATATAAGATGTATATTGGTATACATTTTAACTTATTTGATGTTTATATCATATACATTATATATATTTGAAAGGTTATGATAGGGCTTGTGATAACATGAGTATTGTGTCACAAGTTAAAAAGTAAAGTACCACCTTATATAATATCCTTGTGTTAGTTTATCCTAAGTAAAGGTGAATTATATGATCTTGGTTATGTAATTTGGGTCTAAATAATTCATTATATATATGGGATGTTGACCTAGGGGAAGAAGATGATGTGCCCTCTCATTCTATTGAGCACATAGATCTATGAGAGATTTTTCTATGCATCAACTAGTTGGGTAACCCCATGTGATCGATGATAGGTTACCTCAAGTTGTATGATGGAGGTAGGAACATATAGTGTGTGTCATTTCACATGTTCCAAGATTTCATACTATCACATGAGGAAAGATAATATGGTATCCATAAACTCACATTATTGTTATATAGTTAGGTTAGGCCATAGTTACTACTGATTTAGGACATGTGTAACTCACAAGACACTATACTTTGTGGGTGAAGACACATATAGTGGATTATGTACATAAAAATTTAGGCTTAACACATATAATTAACCCTCTAATAGTGACTTCTTATTGGGCATGACATGCTAGAGATTCAAGAGGGAGAGGAGACACAAGGGTTGTGGTCAAGATACATGTGATTAGGCCTTGGCAAGTGAGACCAAGGGATGATCAGGAATGGTAGTAGGAGGTAATGAGTCTAGGAGGAGATAATGCCTTATATTTTTATGTAGGATATATGGGAGAATATAAGGTACCACACTAGAGGTGATGGTGGTTGCCATGAGCTCATCAGAGATGGAGACACCATCAATAAGAGGATACACATGTGTTGTATGTTTCACAAAGGGATCTAAAAATGGTTGTAGGACACATTTGGTCTATAAAGAGGCCAATGAGGATGGGTTCATGATGGGTTTGGGTGGAGGCTCCCATTTTTGAATTAGTGTAGAGGTAGTCAATAGAGGAGGTACTCAATGAGTAGATGGTGAGACTATGGTCAGCGATATCGATACTAGGATAAGTGTTTTTATTTAGTTTAATTTTTTGATATAGATCACTAGGTACATAATTTTTATGATATATAGATGATTTGAGATGTATACATGAGATCTTATGTATATTTACTTTATTTATTTTTAGATACTACATTTGAGGAGATAAGACGGTGAGCCTAGATTAGGGATGTGCACCATAATATTTTCGATGGGGTTCTATCAAATTATGACCCTACCACTTTGGTTTATCCTATGGTATCATTTACCCCAAAGAATGATAGTTTTTTTAACTATTAGGAGAGGGTATGTGATAGCTATAAGCATAAGGTGATGGTTTAATACCACTTATTGGGGTTGGAGCTAGAGAAGCTCAGGCATGGCAGGTTTTATCATATGTGTGAATTACATAGATGATGAATAATATACAACTAGAATAAGTATAAGCCTAGGTGGCCAACCTATAGGGTTAAGTTGTTGGCTTGAGGTCTCAGACCACCTCTTTATAATGACCCATTTATAGGGGTCAATCATAGGTGTTGATGGGTAGTGTGGCTAGGCCACATGATAGGCATGATGGAACAAAACCATATAGTTTTAGCTATTATAATTCATACTTATATTGTATCAAAATAATGATATATGTCTATTGATATGGAAATTTCATTTATATATGATTTGTACTTATATGTTACTGAGTGTATGGATATATTTCCTTTTTAGCACATGTATTTTACTTTTATTGTATATGTTATGGGAAATATGTGATGTATGTTTCATTTTATAAAATTATGTGATACACATGATTGGTTAAAAATAAAATAAAATAAAATAAATGAATTGGAAAAGTATAAATAATCAAATCAAATGTAATATACACTATATCACAATGGGAAATGTTTAAAAAAAAAGATGAAAAAATATAATAAACCAAAATGGTAAAAAAGCTAACAAATGTTTTCTAACCATGTAACAAATTTTGCACCAAATTAAGAAAAATAAAAGTCATACTATATAACTTTTTTAAGTATGATTTTTTTTAATAAAATGGAAGACACATGAAAACCAATGGTATAAAAACAAACAAACAATAAAGTTAATCAATCATACTAAATCAAGTTGTGAAGTATGAAAAGAAAAAGAAAATATAAGCGTAAATCAAAGTAATCATAATAAATCAAGCTAGGATGTGTGAGAAATTTAATAAAATGTTTGTAAAAATACATACAATTAGAAAATAAGAAGATAAAATTTAAGTACTTATGAATTAAGCACAAAACATACTAAATCAAAGTTTTAAGTATGTCAATTACATGTAAATCACAATCTAACACAAATTATCTCAATTTTGAATCATGTAATTTTATTTTGAATTGGTTAAAATATGAACTAGGCATTAGAATATTTTGTGAGGAGGGCTTAGTCCTATTTATGGTCATACACTACAACTCACAAAGTGAACACTAATGAGGTGGAAATAAATGTGGAAATTATTTAAAGATATTTTAATGTGGTAATTTGTAAGGAGATCTTGGTCTTATCCATGGTCTTACACTATAACTCACAAGGGGAATACCAATGAGGTGAGTTATAATAATAGTAAAAATAATAAATTTTTTCATTATTATAATTTGTCAGGGGATCTTGGTCTTATCCATTGTCTTATACTGCAACTCACAAAAAGAAACCTTAGGGGGAATGATGAATTAGCAAAACAATATTTCTCAAAGGGAAATATTAGGATTATTTTAATGAAATGTAAAAAGCATGACATAGGAATCTATGAGAAAAACTTAAGAAACATGAGGATACTTGATACAAAAGAGAGATACTAAGAGTCTAGTAACCATCAAAATCTAAAGGATACCTAATCATAATAAACACAAAGTTGTATAGGCAAAGAGATGAGATAATAAGATAAAATCATGATGGTTATATGAATAAGAAAATTAAAATACACCTAACTTCCCTTAATAGGTTCCCCATTCCTCATGACCTCTTATAGAGTTGTCCATCTACTATGAAGATTGGGTACTTGTGTGAGAAAATATGTATTACTTATAGAATTTTTTGTTTTCATATCCCAATCTACTAACCTATAGAATGATAATTTACCTCATCTCTATCATGAGGCCAAATGTGGAGTCTTAGATTTGATTAGGAATAGGATATGTGTTATGAAACATGTCATTTAGTGTAATTAGACTTTTATGTTTCTTTTTGAATCATTACCTTTTATTAAAATGATTTGGATTTCAAATTTTTTATGGTTTTTATGATTCCTCCTCCATATAGATTTCAAATAACCAACATGAGTGATATAAAGTGATACACATGAATGGGCTTTGGAATTTGGTTTAAAGGAGGCTAAGTAACTAGAGGTATGATTGACTAAACACTTAGGCTTATCTATGAACCAATATGTAATCTAAAATTTCAACCATATGTATGATTAATATGTGAAATGAAAATAAATGAAGAAAGGATAACTAAAATATATCCGTATATGGTATTAGTACAATGAGAAGTCTGATTTTCTAATTGATCATTTGGTAGAGGTAGAGCACTAATTGAATTAAGGTTTATGTAACCAAGTAACAATAATAATTATCTAATTTTTTTGAATGAGATAATATAGTAAACAATCATTGTAAGAGAAAATATGAAAAAAGTGAACTCATAATCATAAGTGTGAATTCATGAAAAGAATGATAAGAGTCCATAAGAAAGGTGAAAGTAAATGAAACCATATAAAACACATAAACCATAATATAATGATCCATGTAAAATAGATAAGTCAAATCAAAGTTTGACACATAGCCAAATATTAAAGAGATATAAAAATGGATCATTAATCCAAATCATAACATAGAATAACGTGAAATAACACCATACTATGTTAAAAAATATTAATATATTTGACCATAAATATGATCCATAACATCTAAAACATTTATATGAAGTTGAATTCTAATAACAACCAAAGTTTCATCGATCCTTGCATAAAGTTATGTAAATACTTCCTTCCATATAATCTCAACTAAAAAGGTAGGTGTAGATGATGATGAGTAATGTTCATGTGGGATATTGTGAAAAATATATGTAAGGAAAGGAATGGGTGTCTCTATGGAATACTATTTATGGGGTGAGAAGGAGGTGAAACATATGGAGAAAGAGGAGCCTTTTTGTATGTGTGACATGTATAATAATGAATGACTAGTGTGGGTACTGATTGTGAGAAGTCATGAAGGTGTTTCTAGAGAACTCAATAATGATTAGTATGATGTGTACCACATTGGTGCCAAAGATAGTATACTTCCCCATATTTAGGTATATACTATGGTAATAGCCTAAGAGGAGGTATAGCCTTATCTTTGGGTTGAGTAGTGGTTGGGTACAATGTGTCAATTCATTTCCTAAATTTTTCATATAGAGTGGAAGAGTGGTTATATATCTCATGAAAACAACTAATAAATTTTCTAATAAACTTTGGAGTCTTAATTGTTAAAGGGGTAGAAGGAAAAGCCTAGGTGGTTGATATAACTAGAAATATTTGGTCCAATAACCAAAAAAATTATACATATCACAATAAGTCTAATCTACCCATTGAGAGGGCATGGGATCAAGCTATGGTAAAGGAAAAAATCCATCACCAAGGAAAGGTGTGATTGGAACATAAATTATAATAGGCTCATTTTAAGGTGAGGTTGGCCATATAATAGATTTAAGTATAATGGCTAGCATCTCTGAAGAAAGAAGACTATAAGGGTCATGATATCTATCAAAGCAATAAGGTCCTATCATGGCATGATCCATGAGCATACTCCTTAGGGTAATTGTTATGATTGAAGGTGTACCATGTGAGTGTTCCATCTCTACCCTATGAAAAATAGTAAAAAAAATAATATTATGTGTTATAAAGGAAGTAATACTAAAAGATGAACAAAAATATTGAAACAAAGAAGAGTGTTATCGAATAACATTGACATTTATAGTTTGGATTAATCTAGCTAAAAATGGGTCATTTAAAGCATAACCATATTCATAATTAGGTGTATGCAAGTTAATGGTACATGTAGAAATGACTTTATCGTTAGAGGACACAGGATGGATAAAGTGTCTAGTTTAAGTTAAGATAATAGGTATGTTAAGAGAATATGTTTTATGGGATTGAGGTTATAAATAAAGAATAAGTTGGGTGATGATGTGATGGGAATGATTATAGGTTTTTATCTTGAGGCTTATATCATCTACTTCATCATCATTAGAGTTTAGGAGGTTAGGTGGATTGTTCCCAATTAATTCAGGGTGACCATTATAACCTTGAGTGGGATTGATTAGAGAGTTAAAAATTTGGGACTTTTAAAATGGGATACTAGACAAAGGTTTAAGGGTAGTAATTTTAAAGACACCATGTTAATGGAATTTTCATAAATACAAGGGTTTGTGTCTCCTTGAATCTTGTAAATAGATCCATTATGAGGAAACTTGAGGTATTTGCATACGAATGAGGTAACTGCTCTCATACTATGAGTCCAAGGTTAACCAAGTAAGATGTTATAATAAATTAAAATTTTAAACATCATAACTTTCACATAGATGGTAATAGGAGGAATGGTAATGGGAAGCCAAACATAACCTAGAGGAGGCATTTTCCTTATGTCATTTCCTTAAAATATACTACATGTGGATTTGAGATTACATTTTGAATATCTAATGTCTTAATGAAGTTAAGGGAGGTGATATAAGTCCCTAAACCTTCATAAACTATGGTATGTTTAACTTTGATATCGCCAATGTGGATGATATTTAATAGAGGAAGATCATTTTCATGAAGCAATATCTTATCATGAATCATGAAAGTGATAGGGAACTTAAGTAAAAGAGAAGTGTCCACTATTTCATCAACATAGATGGACATTTCTTCACATTGTTGAAGTATACTGTATTTAGACCTAGATAAGGTATCTTCACATCCTACTAGAGGAGGATGAGGGATGCTCATTTTGAAAAACAATTATAGTAGATGGTTTTGATGATGGGGATAAGTTCTCATTAATTCCAAAAATGGTATTTGAGATGGGAGATGAGAAAGTTCTGAAATGGGATCCCATTCATCATAAACCATGAGAGGATTGATAGATATAGGTGCATAGTGTTTCAAGAGCTAATTAGAAAGAGAGTTGGAGGTAAAATTGAACTTGTGTTGATAGGGTGTAGTTATTTTAGGTTGATTATAAATGGGTTGAGTTACTTTAGGTAATCTAGCGGTTGGTTAAAGTATTTCTTGTGGCTAGGTAAAAGAAATATTATTGGAAGTTTGAGGTATACTATCTTGTTTTGTGGATGTTGGGGGAAGAGTAGAAATAGTATGGGAATTATATCAACTTGTGATGATGGAGGTGATGATTGAATGGTTATAAGTTCATCTTGCCATAATTCCATTAGATGGGATGGAAGTGTCTTGAATGGCATGAAATGTTTAAGAGGTGTGATGCATAGGTGTTGGGCTTAAGTCAATAAAAGTAAATACTCTTCTCATGTTAGTCATATTAACCACCTTTTCATCATTGGTAGTGAGGTATATAAGACTTTCAACATTATTTGTATAAGGAGTAGGTTTTTTTATGTTATCTTGGTGGTTAAGAAGAGGATATTTTTAGATATAAAGATGAACATTAGATTGGATTGAAGCTTAGATTATATTTTAAGTTTCATGAGAATTAAAAGCTATGTCATATTCTTGTTGACACTTTCAAATGACTATTTGTAATAAAAGTTGGTTAATTTGATCAATATTGACTAGTGGATGCAATATGTGATACATTAGTATTAATAGCTTGAGTTTCACTAAGAGTGTGAGATGAAGCAGTAACATACACCACACTAGTGGTATTTATATCATTGGTATCAAAATATACACTAGTATCATGAGAATAATTGTTAATAAAAGATGCACTAGTAGCATGAGAAGCACTGTTAGAAAAATATACATAGTATCATGGTTAAGGGGATGGGTCTTTTGAATAGGCCCACTAGAAGTTGAACCTACCATGTTGGTAGAGGTACTTGGCATGAAGGTTGAAGAAAACATAGAATATGATGTCATGGTATGTGAAAGAGACATAATATAAGGAAAAGGTTGATATGCAAATAAAAGTATTTCCCCTAAATTCATGAGAAAAGGTAGGGGAGGGTGAATGGGGTTATCCTATATGAGGACCCATCATGATATTATAGATGGTTATAGGGTATTTTCCTCTATGTTGAGGGAATGCATTGATGAAAAATAGAATTATAGTTGTGTAATCTAAATCACACTTATCTTCTAGTGAAAACAAATGGTTGTGTACTAAGGATGAATCGGGAGGATTCCCATAGTTGGTAGTGTGAAATGAAACATGGACATTGCTTTCATTGATGGTGGATGCTAGAAGTTGTGTCTTATGGAACTTATTAGGGTTGGTAAAACTCATCATGTTTGTTTGATTTAATTTTATATTATCATCAAATAGGAAGTTAATGATGAAGGAAAGAGATTAAAAACTTGATGGAATGAATGACCAACTGGTAAGATAAGAGTTGAACCTATCAAAAATGTTTTGTAAGATAGTAAATATAATAAATAATAAAGGACATAGTCATTGAAGGAATCATATAAGAGTGAAAATGATCCATAGGATCAACTTAGAGGATAGAAATATAATGCAAATACCTACAAATTCTTCTTAATAAAGTCACAACAAAGTTCCTAAAACATAAATAATGAAAGCTTTGTATATTAATCTATTTTAAACCTACAAAATATGTAGTACAATATATAAAACAAATAGTTTATTGTGTGTGAACAAATTATTTATCATATGAACAAAATGGGAAAACTAAAAATATTCAATTTTCAAATACTACATGCAAGTGGTTGAGTAAATATCAAAAATAAAAACAAATAATCTGAGGTAAGAAAATGATTAACCCTTCGTAAAAAACAAATTTACCCTAGGTAAGCTTAAAAACACACATAATTATAATACCCTCTTGTATGTGAAACATAGTAAAATGACAAACAAATATGAGTCCCAACTACTAGGCCAAATAAGGCTAGGCCTGATGAAGTACCCATGTAAAAACCAATCAAATACATGAAAAAATAAAGGAATGAATTCATGCTAAATTCCCCAAAGTACAACTTCCATCACTACAAGCATCACTCATAACTGAAGATAATGAGTAGAGTCTAAGGGATTAGTGAAGATGTCCATAATTTGCTCATCTATAGGTGTAAAATCCAATAAAAGAACTCCATCTTGAATAATGTGTCTAATGAGGTGAATGTGAATCTAAATGTGTTTGGTTCACTATTTCTCAATAAAATTATGAGAAATATCAACCACACTTTAGTTATCACACCAAATAATAGTAAGACCCTATTAGGTGAAGCCAAACTCTCCAGGAAACTATCAAAGATGAAAGATATCTTGAATGGATTTGACAGCCCCTTGATACTCTACCTCAGTGGAAGATAATGTAATATTTGTCTAATTTTTACATGACCAAGCAACTAGACTAGAACCAAGTTTGAATATAAATATGAAATTGGATTTTCATCTCTCAACATCACCAACCTAATTAGAGTTAGTATATCCAATAAGCTATCTATAACTCTGTGGTATGTATTTTATACCAAAGTGTGTGGTGACCCAAATGTAGTAAAAAATATGCTTGGCTAATTTACAATGAATCTCATGAGGCTCATTTGAAACCAAAATATAAAATTCAAAATAAATGTGATGCAATGATGTTTATGAATTAGGTATAAAATACTACCTACAAGTTGTCAATATAATGTTGAATCAATAAGAGGAGTCATGTAAGTGGTAGATAACACAATAATTGAATGACATAGAATGGGGAAAGGATTAAAATTATCCATGCCAAAACTATGAAGACTATCTATCGCATACTTTTGTTGTATAATAGAGACACCTTCACGAGATTATTGAACCTAAAGGCCAATAAAATAATGCAAAAGGCCTAGATCTATCATGTCAAACCTATCTTAAAATTTATCCTTGATGTCCTAAATCAAGGAGTCTAAACTAATGATGAGGATAAGGTCATAAACATATAAAACCAATATCATAATATACTCACCTTTCGTTAAGATATACACATTATGATCTCACTCAAAATAATAGAAACCAAAGATTAAAAGAAAAGAGTCCATCTTCTCATACCAACCTCAAAGAGCTTGTTTGAGACCATAAATTTAATTATGGAGTATATAAACTAATGATTATTCCTACATAAATCCTTAATGATTTTCCATATAGATCTCCTCGTAGAGATCACCATGTGAGAAAGCACTCTTCATATCCATCTTTAAAAAATTACCAATGATATGAAGTAGGAAGATAAATTATAAGATGAATATAATCCATCTTTGATTTAGGGTAAAAGGTTTTAGAATAATCAACTCCTTTAACCTATAAAAAAAATTAGCTACTTGTATAGATTTTTACTTATCAATTGATCCATATGTAGAATATTTGGTCTTAAAGACCCATTTACATTTTACATTTTTCTTCCCTTAGGAAGAGGAACAAGATCCAAAGTATTATTATTAATAAATGAATAATAATCATTGTACATTATAAAATCCCACTCATTTTTACTAATGTCCTAAATAAATAACGCTAGATCATCAGTAATGGCTTTTCCCAAAATAAAAACAACAGATATCTATGAGTGAGTGTGACATGAATCAGATGAATCACCAATGAAGGAACCATCTATCCATAGAGTAATTTATTTCCATTTGGGCATATATGGTGAAGAATATGGATATGGTGCATAGATAGGTGCACCATGAAAATCATCCTCATCATAATCAACACTAGAATCCAAGTCCTCACTATCATCTATATAAGGAAGAGGAGAATAAGTACTAAATGTAGAATCCTATGGAGTGGGTAGCTGATCAACACATACATCCCATTAAAATAAGACATCAAGTGAAATAAGATAATAAAGGCAATAAGATTTTACATCTTTACAATATCCAATAAAAAGTAATGGTTGGATTTTATTCTCTAATTCTTTACATTTATCATCAATAAAAACTGACCATGCTTGACTTTTGAAGACACAAAAATCTGAAATATCAATATTGATACCTAACCAAGATTCTTCGAGTGTCAAATTTGCACAACTTTGTGAGTCATATAATTTTGAATGTACTTTGTACAATTTATTTCTTCAACCCAAATTACGGAACTAAACTTTTAGAATTAATCATACAATTTGCCATCTCTTTTAATGTTTGATTATTCCTCTCTACTACACCATTTTTAGGAGTGTATGGTACATTGAATTGATGATGGGTGCCATGCTCAGTATAGAAATATAAAAAAGCATTATTTTCATGTAACCCCCATTATTTTTTCATATATTCTTAAGAGGAAGAGATGATTGTTTTTTAACAAAGGCTTTGAAATCCTTGAAGGTCTCAAATCCTTCACTTTTCAACATGAGAAAATATGCCCAAGTTTACCGAGTGAAATCATCAATAAATGTGAGTGTGTATTTGGCCCCTAAAAAATAAAAAGTTGGAAAAGACAACAAATAATTATGAACCAACTTTAAAGGCCACATGTGGTGTTACTAACTAGAAATGGATCTTGGTGCTATTTAGCAACTAGACATCTAGGACACATTCCATCAATACATGAGACCTTTATATGGCCATTTAAAATATTTTTTATACTCATTTGATTCATATATCTATAACTTATATGCCCTATCCTTTCATGCCATAACTTGATAATACTATCACCATGTACTGTAAGTGAAGAACTAGAAGTCTTAAAAGAAGAATCAAACTTATCAAAGGTGTAGAGTCTTTTATAATGATCTAATTTACCTATAACAGCCATCTCATTAAGATCACTACATATTATGATTACAACATCATATGGATTAAAATCCACAGTTTTACCAGTACTAAAATGACATATTTGATAAACATAGAGAAGACTAAAATAGATTTGGGGTATAATTAATACATCATTTAAATAACCATCTTGTTTTTCAATAGTTCTTGGTCCCAAAAATTTAATCTATGAAGATTTACCCATGAAAATATGTGATGTACTATAATCTACAAGAGAAGATAAGAGATCCTAAGAATGTATGATATGATGAGAGGCACCTAAGTCAATAATCCATTAGTCATAAGATGAAGCTATAGCTTTGGCTAAAAGTGATTTCCCTTTCCATATAAAATGAGTAGAAGATGGATAAGGAAAAAAATATTGTGTTATTTCAATGCTACCTCTAATGTTTCCATCTTATTAAAACATATACTTTCATCATGATTAAGACTACTACAAAAGTCACAACGACCAAATTTTTTATTCTTTTACTTAAAGGACTTTTTTTTAGAAGATTGAAGAAGCTGCATAGTGGTGTCCATAGGTTTATTAAAATATGTTGGCCTCTACCTTGATTTAGGTGAAGTTTTTTGTTTTGAGGTATTATCCACTATTGCATGACTAAAACTAGGTAGAGCATCTAGGCCCATTAGTTTTGTTTTCTCTCTAGTTAGTCTTTCATAAAAAAAATTTAAAGAAGGCCATTTGAGTTGATCACCTAATATATTTGTAATGGTAAAGAAGTTAGAGTATAATACTATATATGGTCCTTCCAATTTTGACAAAATCATGAAGATGCACTCCTTATCATTTTTATCCTTGTCACTAGATTTCAATTATGACCTAATAAATTTGAATTTTGCCAAGAATTCATCTATTGAGAGGAAATATAATGGAGATAAAACATTTAATTACACATCTAATTACAACATTTTTAATTCATTTATTTTTTTAATAGGTTTTAAATTTATCACATACCTCTTTTGGCATTTTGGCATCTACAATGTGAAATTTGAGACTATCTAAAACATTAAGGCCAATCAATCCAAGAGCCTCATTCTAATTGCAGCCATATTCATATTTTTATTTTTTAGAGATGAATGTCATAGGTGTTTTTTCATAAAAAATCCTCCATAATCCCTTTTATTGAAGGAGTTCTTGCATTTTCAGCTTCCAAGCATGCTACTTTGTATAGTTTAGGGGTTTGAACAGTTGGGATTCCATTCTTAAGGAAGACGATGATGTTGAAAGGAATAACATTGACATTTATTATAAAAAATTATTCATAAAAAAGTTTAAAAAATAAACCCCCCATTAAAATACAAATGTCACCTCTTGGTAAAATAATGCAAAAAATTACATTTTACAAGTTTATAATGTGGCCAATAAATAAGTATTTTACCACAAAAGTTTTACAAAAGGTAAAATTTGGTTTGTGAACCAAAAAAATTATTTTGTGTAAAAATAAGGTGATTGGATTTGACCCCAAGACATCTCACAATAGCAAAATCCTAATAAAATCTTATTTGCCACTGTGCCACTTGCAAATTTGAAGATGTAAGTTAAAAAACTATCTTTTAACCAATTTTCAAGAGAAAAAATGATTTAAAAAGGCAAAAATATACTCACACATGTGGGAGAGGATGAGGGAAAGTTGACTAATAAAAAAAAAAAAGATCCTAGAAGTCCTCAATGGCATTATTGGGTATTAATATCAATGAACATTAATTAAATTCCCTAAAAAAATCCTTAGTGCTTTAAAATTGCATGTAGAAAACTCTTCACAAGGGCCATATATCCTAATTCAAGATTGTATGGCCTAGTTTGGAATGGATAAAAAAAAAATTACTCCTTGACATAAAAAAACTTTTATATTTGGACATGTACGACCTGAAACATGTAATTAATGATATAATTTTCACCAAAAAATCTACCTGAAGAGAAACATTTTTATAGGGCTCCCAAGAGGTGTACAACCTACTATAAAATGGTATAGGTAGGTCTGATATGAGACTACACATAGTCTAAAATTATCCCATGAATTTAATTCTAAAAAAATATATCTATACAAAGTGCTACAAGGGTTCTAAAAATGTCAAAAATCTGATTTTTTGATTTACAATTTTCTTTTTTTTTTCTTTGCAATTTTCTTATTATTTTTTCAAGTACAAAATTTTTGGTAAATGTATGACACATAAAATTACTATAATATATGTGGCATTCACAAAATATCAAAAAAATATGGAAATGTATAGGAACTTTAAAAAAATTGGAGATTAAGAAGAAATGTGGGCAAGAGAATGTGCAACTGAAGGATTTCAAAATGCTTTGATATCATGAAAGAAGCATATAAGAATGCAAGTGATCCACATGATCAAATCAAAGGATATGAATACAATGTAAAAACCTTAAAATACTTCTTAATAAACTCATTAAAAAGTTCCTAAAATAAAATAATGAAAGCTTTGTATATTACTCTCTTACACATACAAAATATGCAGTGCAATATATAACACAAATAGTTTGTTGTGTGTGAAAAAACTATTTGTCATATGTACAAAATGAGAAACTAAAAATATTCAATTTTTAAATACTACATACAAATGGTTGAGTAAATATCAACAATAAAAAATAAATAAACTAAGGTAACAAAGGATTAACTCTTGGTAAAACACACATTTACCTTAGGAAAGCTTTAAAACACACATTATTCTAATAGTCATATTGATCGACTATGTATTAAATGGACAACTGAACATGATAAAAAGATACATAGCCAGATGGGGTGACTATGTAGTGAATATAAATAAAACAAAAAACCTTTGAGAGACTGAACCAATAGAGGTGACTGTGTTCTGAAAATACATAATTTATTTTCAAGATAATAACTAAGTATATTTAATTGAGCACACAAGTAATTAAATCAATGTGTTTGATCTAATTGTAACACACAACATAAACCTTGTACTAAAACTAGAAAGTACAAGTTTTGTAATACAAAATACAATGATCAAATAGCAAGTATAAAAATTATAATGTAAATGATAAACTAAGTGGTCATTCTTGAGTGTTGTTAAGTTATAATAGATTTAGAAATTAATGTGATATGGAGTTGGTTGTAAGAAGGAAATATAAAAAAATATATGGATAGTTTCAAGTAGTTTAGCTAAACATGGATCTGTATTAGTGATGGTACTAGCTTGGTATTTGGTACCACCACCTAACTTCAACATCTTACAGTGATAAGGGTGTCAGGTGGTTTTCTAATATTTACCATCAACCACATATTTATACTTGGCCAAAAAACCAAGTCAACATCCCCCTTGGTGATGAAATCTAAGTAGGTAAAATTTAGGAAGAAAGTTTTAATGATTGTTAGTGCTATGTTATTTGGAAGTGTGTGCAAAAGAGAAAAATATTGTGACTAAATTAGTAAACTAAAAACCTCATATTTAGTCTATGTTTGTTACTTTAAGAAAGTAAGTAAAAAATGAAAAGTGAATTAATTACTAGAAAAATAGGTTAATTATTTTATTTTTTAAGATTATAGAATTAGTTCAAATGACATTTCATGAAAAAATTACATGATAGAGTCAACAAGGTTGTTGTTATCTGAGGAAGCAATATCTAGAAGAACATAGCTAAATAGGTTGACTGAGTCTTCTAGAGAGAAATAGGATATAGAACTATGTCGAGTTAGTCAACCCAATTCACTATAGGGTTACATTTTTATAGATTAAAAACTATGAAAAGGAGGACTCTAAATTAAAAATATAAATGATAGATAATATAAGAATGAACCTTCATAGTTTTTGAAGATGTTTGATTTTATTCATTTAGTGTTATGTTTCTCAAATTCTAAAATTTATATTTTGCTAACAAATTTGATTGGGTCAATGAAATTTGGAAAACCTGTATGTTGAAAATAAGCTATGAATAGAGTTAACTAGGTCAATAAAGTTTGCAAACTTGTGGTTAAAGAAGAGAACTATGTTGAGTTTGTTTATCTAGTTACCTATTATTGGAGAAGACCTGCATAGAAAAAATAGAGTCAATTTGGATCGAATGTGTGTTAAACTTACACACAATAATATTAAGCTATATCAACATGGTCAATACAATACTATAGAAATAAAAATATGATAATAAATGAAATCATTATAGAAAAAATACAAGGGTTATATTCACTTGATGTCACAAGAATGAATAAAAGGAAAACTGAAGCTAATCTACAAATCAATCCTAGCTTAGAAAAGATAAATCACACTTACCCTTTTTCTTGTTGATACATTAATACAATCATAGTCATGACCAAAATAGATCCACTAGACCTAACCAAGGGGTCCCTTACCATAATAAAATCACTATAGATGGTTCCAAAGATTCTAGTCAAGCAATACCATACAATGACCCTAGATATGCACTATGTTTTTATATTCACAAAGTATATACAGATTAAATTAAAATCTAACCTAGTGCTCATAAAATATTATGCATAAAATGGGGTTAATAAACATAAAATTAAACATTCCTAGAAAATCTCTACTTAAGTCAATGTAGAGGAAATCATAATGCATGGAGAGAGAATCATATAAGATAACAAATGTAAATATATCTACTTTAAAAAGGTAGAGAAAGAGTTAAGGATACTTACCTTTGAAGACAAACTTGTTGAGCCTTAATCTCTCCCTTGGCCAAGGTGCTTCACAAGAGGTTGTTGTGGTATGTAAGGATAGCAAGGATAAGTCAGCTCTAGGCTACACAACTTCTGTATGCATCCAAAATACTTCTCGACAAGATAAGATTTATATCTCCAAGTGTAGTATTAAAACCCTAAGTAGTGATCATCAAGAATAATGGTGGATAATAAGATGTATAATATATCATGTTTTTATTCTTTATCTCTCTAATGAAAATGGTGAAAAATATGTGTTTATATAGCTGGATCTAATCCTAAACTTTTTTGAAAGTTTAGCCAATAGAGACGGCCCAATCAACCTTGTATCATTAATTAATATAAGAAAATTAAGTCTTGGTTTGGGTTGGTTGAGGCTGAGCTAGATCCATAACATTCTAATATATTTTTATTAAAGGTTAGCCCAGTCATACATAATTTGGTAACTATATAAAAGGGTTTTCGGCTTAGGTAGGGGTTCTTTAAGGTGGTGAATTGTTTTGAATAGTGTGTAAGGGATGTGTCAAAGTTTAGGGAAGTGTATAGGAGATATTTATAATGATGATAAGTGGTGTTAAATGGGAAAAAAATATTATGAAACACCATTGGTCTACCCATCCATTTCCTAGTGCACCATTTAAGGCATGCATTTAGAAAGATTGAGACTCGATGGGTTCTTGTAAGAGATAAATCATTAGTAATTGATAAAGTTTGAAAATATTATGTAAATACAATACATATTAAGTGATCACATTGACTAATAATATGCATGATGTCAATCATAGAAACATCTAAATAGTAATAGTACAAGATCATCAATAAATCAAGGATGCAGACAAGACCACTCAAAATAAAATAAAAATATAATGGTCCAAGGAGACCTCAAACAAGGGGCATGTTCAAATACTACACCATTGAAGAGACATGACATTGTCAAATGTCCATAAATAATGAAATGACATATTCAAATGTTAAAATATAATAAACTATGGCATATGTGTCGTATTCAACAAACCCCACTCTATATTTCTCTTTAAAAAGTGGAGACCCCTTTATTTTTTGGAAGTAATGAATATTTTAGATGAGTACTTGTGAGTTTTGAGGGTTATAATAGTTGTGATACTTGTACAAAATTGGTATTTCTAATGTTAAAATCATGTTGTGGTATAGTTTTTATCTACTTACTCAAACCAACCTATTAATGAAAAGGATGGAAATAATGGTTTTGAATGACAAGTACTTAGATCGTATTACTTTATAAAATTCTTCAAAAATTCTACTTTGTAAACATTCATGTTGGAAGAATTCCTTTGGCAGTCTTAGTCTTCAAGAACTCTTTTTTTGAAAACTTTTATTTCAAAAAGTTTTTTTGTAAAAATATTCTCTATGAAAGAATTTTATTAGATTCTTCACTATGAAAACTTAGTCTATAGGAACTTTTTTTAAATAAATATTTGTATCAAGAACTTTGTCTTAAGAAACATTCTCTTTGAGAAGATTCTTACTAAATGCTTGTATGTCAAGAATTTTAATGTCAAAAAATCTATATTGGAAGCTTTCATTTTAGAGACTTTTTATTATAAAAATTCATATCGATAACTTTGTTCATTATCATCATTTTACATTGGTGGATTTCTTTATGGTTTTGGTCTTGGGAACTTATCCATAAATAATATTTTTATCAAATACATTACTTCGGGAACTTTCCTTCAATGTATTTATGTTGAGAACAATTATTTCAACAACTTTGTTTCAAAAATTTAGTCATCAAAAAATTCATTTCAAGAACTTCCTTTCAGTAGGTTTATTTCAGGAACTTTCACATAATAAAATTTCCTTTTAAAGGGATTATATAAGAAGAATTCATATCAAAAGGTTTTATCCATGAAAAATTTGTTCATTAGTAACTTTTTTCATCATCAATTTTTTTATTGGAAACGTTCATTTTAGAAACTTTTGTTTCAAAAACTTTTGTTTTAGAAACTTTGGGAGTAAATCTTTCCAAAAAGCATTTTATACTTTA
Organism: Torreya grandis; assembly: GCA_037957365.1. Lineage (NCBI taxonomy): Eukaryota > Viridiplantae > Streptophyta > Pinopsida > Cupressales > Taxaceae > Torreya > Torreya grandis. The sequence continues at coordinate 94,283 of JARHVA010001633.1, read as the reverse complement.
GAGTCTTTTATCATGAAACCAAAGTTTGAATTTTATTGATTGGGCTATACAATGACACATGGTAAGAATGGAAAGTTAAACCATGGTACCTCAAATGATAAGGCATCCTACATGGCATGCAGACTATAACAAGGTGGTAAAATTTGAATTTAATAAAGGTAACAAGCTCATAGATGTTAATGAGTAATGGCACATGAAATATAAATTAATAAAATAGATATATTTACATCAAGCCCCTAATTAAGTCTAAATTATTCAATCATTTGAGATCAATTAGAATTCAACTTCAAGCAATCACAAGAGCCCTAACTACTATCATAGAAAATTACAACTTGAGAGATTCGGCTAAGTAATGAGAAGACATTATTGAAAGATTACACTATGCTAACACCTAGTAGAGTTATAATGGCATCATCATTTAGGACTTACAAGGGACATCTAATACCATATAGATTTTCGATTAAGGATTTTATGGAATATCAAAACACTATGTTTGAGCCTATTGTGTTTGAGGGGAATTATTTGAATTACTCAATGTTATCAAAAGTAGTCAATAATGTGGATTCATTTTCAATTGAAGAATAAATATCACTTGAATATAAGAAAATGATAAAATACTTGATCCTATTCAAGTGCTAATCCATACACTATGCCACTACAAAATGAGAAGTGATATTATGCATATAGTTTCTACATTATCTATTATTTGAAGGAAGAATCATGGATGAAGGTTATCTATATTATGTAGACAATGAAATTATTATTTCATGGATATTTAGGGAATCTTTCAACAAGTATTTAAGCTTGCCTATTTTAGATGCTACCTATGATTTGCATATTATAGTCACATGGAAAATGTCCAACCATCTAAAGTGATCTCTTTCAAAATGGCTACTACCTAGGTATAAATTCACATTGAAAGAACATGTCAAGAACTTGATCTGCATTACTAGTTTCAAAATGGGAATATATGTAGGAATGGACCTATTAAATAGGTTCTTCATTCATGTGAGTATATACTACATGCACCTAGAATGGGTTCCCTTATAAACCTTATAACTACCTTGGAGTGTACCCATGCATTGGGGAAAATCATTAGCGTATGCCTTTAGGTATAGATTCTATAGAAATACAAGCATCTATTGAGAGTAAATTTCTGTATGATTTCCTATCTTCTAGATGTAGTCATGGGTATTGTGTGTACACATAATAGATTCTTATGGGATCCCAACACCAAAGTCATAAAAATGAGATATGTGACTAATACTACTTTGTACACATTTATTCATATGCAAGGAATATAATAAATATTGTTGAGGAACTTTATCCTTACATATGGATGGATATTCATGATGAGCCATTTCTAAAAATTTCCCCAAGCATAGACCAAAAGCTAGATAATAACACTGAAGAGTACTAGCTATATTTGAATTTCATAGTGATCATAGTAGTAGGGCACAAAGTAGATCCTCTTCAGCTTCTAAATTTCATCCCCAAAAAGGTGGATGAGTAGGAAATTTCTCATAAAATTTGGAACAATGTTGTTTAAATACTTCACTAAAAACAAGAATTCCACCTTCCATGGGTCTCATATAACCATTAGGAGAATGTAGTATACCAATCATAGATAGTTTAGAGAGGCTAGAAATCTTAGGAAAGCCTATGCATTTCCCACCCCTCCTCATAGAAACTAGGACCCTCATGAAAATGTCCAAAAGATAATTTATGCTCTCATCCTTGAATAAAAGCATGAGATAATAGATCACGACTTTCTCTTCTTAAATGCCAAAGATGACAATGAGGTCAAAGAAAGGTCTACCATAGTAAGGCTAAATGAGGAATTATTGAGAGTGATCTAATTAAAACCATCCTTGACACTTGATGAATAAATGTTTTGAATTACACATCATGGAGGATGGATATCCTTATATTTCTAGAGTGGGAGGCAATCAAAATAGCTAGAAGGATAGGGGATTGATACCCAAAAAACTCAAATCTAACCTCAAGACCAATAATAGTGGGTAGTTGAGGCACCACTCAATAGAGATGAAAAAGAAGAACAAGATGAGGAGGAACAACTACCTACCTCAACACAATATTAAGTGCAAATGATCCCAATTCAACCTTAAACAATTGAACTAATTAAGGTCAATCTAGAGTTAGTTGAGGAGATAATTATAGTTTGATGTAGTGAACAAGTTGAAGCACTAATGGAATCCAGGGTTATATGCTTAGATTCTTTAGATGAAGAGTAAATAGTGGATATTTCATCCCTAATGCCAAGAACCATTCCCTCTTCTATTCCATCACAATACACAAGCCTATAGGTAGGGAGAACAACTAAGACATATCAAAGGAATCCCAAGGATAGGCCATAGACCCCTACAACCTAGGAGGTAAATGAGGTGGAGCTATAATATGAGAAAATTCCAAACTTACAAGCACTCAAGGCCAAAGCACCTATCACAAGTGACTCATCTAGAAATGGACCTTTTCTCATAGCTCTATTGAGTTTTTCCCCTATTATTTCTTTACCTATAGTTTTAATTACCCCTGGCCCTATTGTATCCACATTTATTACTCAATGGATATTTTCAATAGGTTTATTATTTTTACACCCATTCATGATTCTACCTACCACTACTTCTCCTCTTTTCCCTTTCACTGCTATGATTTATATCCCTATGGTCTCCATCCCTTGTGTTTCAATTTCATTGAAATCCACTCCATCAAAAATGGTTCTATCCATTCCTTCCATTGCTTATTCAATCACTCCAACTACATCCCCTTCTAACCTGTTAAGTTCATCAACTTCTTCCACTCCAAGCATAGTAACAACAATGGTAATAACTAAGAGAGCACCTATAAGGTAGATAGTCTATATGGATAATCCAATGCCATAGTTTGGGAATATAGACTCGTCAAAGATTATTTGGCCTACATTTTCCAATACTTCCACCCAAACTAAGAAAAAACTTGAAGAATATGCTCATGTGAAAGCATTACCCTTTGATCCCTCAAAGATTAATCTTCTAGATTGATCTAAGTAACTAGGAGCCTTAGCCTCTAAGATGCCCAATCTAAAGATAAAAAAATTACCAATAGTGAGCTCCCTATTTGACAAAGCCACTACATTAGTGTAGAGGGTGAGAAAGAGGAAGATAGATGACAGCTCAGGTATGATCCTCCACACATGGTTCTCATTTGAATTAATTGACATATTTTCAAACGATTATTTTTATAACCATTCTAATGTTGTTAATGATTGTTACCTATGTTTTTGTAATGCAATTTCAATGGAATCTAATCTAGGAATGAACATGCTTAGAGTTTTGTGCTTCAATGATAAATTGATATTTTACTAGCCTTTGGTTTTTCAAAGATTAATTCAATCTATTTGAAGTCATGTTAAAACCTTAGTCTAATGTTTTAACCTAGATCCCTTTTTAATTGAATTCAAATTTATGAAGGAAAAATTTGCATGGGAATAATTAATTGAACCATAGACTTATCTTAATTTTTATCCTAAGGTTTAGTCATGTTTATCAACATGACCAAACCTTAGTCTAAAAATTCATACTTGGTCCTTTATGTTCGAAGCCCCCCTTTGTTCCTTTTATCTCCACATTGTGTAACTAATCTAGGGTACCTTTTATTATGTTCCAAACTTATCCTAAAATCCTTATCATAAATTTCTAATTGTATTTATTAATACAATAAAAACCCTAAGCTAAAACTTTATGACATAGCTTTTATCATTCATGAGGTCCCTTTTATAATGTTTTATATCTTAGCCTAAAAATTTTATCCTAAGTTTTTATCATGTTTATGAATATAAATGAAACCTTATTCTAAAATATTTAACCGAAGTTCCTTATGTTCCCTAAGCCTAACTTAGTTTTATTTTACTGATCATAGGATAACTGGTACACATTTACTTAGAAATGATTGATCTAATGGCACATGTTAAGTCAGCTTTAATAGATCCCCCAGATGAGTGAAAAGGTGACAAGTGTCACCATCATGGGAACCTTTCCAAAGATAAAATGACACATAATAAAAGTTGATCTGATGGAGCACAATTGATCAGTCAAATATAATCTGATGGTGTAAGATCGATGTTGAAAATTTTAAAGAAATCAAAACTAGTGTGGAGATGGCAAGTGACAAACCCATAATGGATGATTAAATTTTGAGCATTTACCTAAATATTCATGGTAAATGACTAAGCATACACATTCCAATTGATGGTGTGTGTCAAGTTAAAGCTTTAACATAGCCTTCAGATGAATGAGAAAGTGAAAAGTGTCACAATTTTAGTAGAAGAAAATTGAGCAACCAGTGGTGTTCCACCCTTTGGATTAAGATCCAACAAAGTGTATTGATCTAGCTAGATAAGATCTAATGGTGCATTATGAAGGTTGAAAAGTTAAAATCCCTGACAATGAATAAGGAAATAATAAGTGGCATAACCACAAACCATAAATTAAAACTTGAGTATCTTTCAAAGATCGATAGTAAATGGCCTCATGTACACATTCTGATCAATGACACATACAATAATGAACATGATACAATCAATCAATATCAATGGAGCATATTCATCTAGGTTAGGATGATTCAATGGTGTAAGATCAACATCAACATTTCAATGAAGCTCAGGGAAAATGTAGGAGTGATAAGTTTCACAACTATAGGGGATATACAGATCAACCAATGACATTAAATTTCTTAGATTGAGATCAAATAACTGCATTGATCCAAGTAAATAGATTTAATGAAACGAAATAAGAAGACTTATCAAAGGTTTTAGAAATAGTTGAATGATGACATGTGTCTAAAAATGATAAATGGTCATATTTCAAATATTAATGAGTAAGATGCCATGATAATGCCACATTAGATCCACATAAGTAGAATATGTCAAGTTAAAGATTTTGTGGACATGGGGAAGTACAAAGGTATAAATGCTTGATCTAGAGAAAATTTAAGTCATGAAATTCACATTGTTTGAACTAGCTACTACCATTTAATCACTAAAAAGACCTTCAAGAAAAACCCTAGCAAGTATGGTAACCCTAATTCAAACCTATGCTCATTGTGACCAAGCCAAAGAAAGTTGAATTATCACCATTATGAGAATAATTCAATCTATATCTAAAGTGCAATCTACTAACAAGCAATATAGAGAAATTCATAGCCATGGTATCTTGAAAAAGTGTTTCCATAGAGGATGTGGAACTTTACTTGACCTTAGATGCAGAGGGAAGAAATTTCAAGGACACATAATTCGACACTACAACTCTGAACATAGGGGACAATAATTAGTCAAGCTTATTTTAGACCACTGAGAACTAGTAACCCATCACAAGAAAGGAAGAGAATAACACATCTACAAAAATAAGGTATTACGATGTAGTCACCATCTAGATGATAGGCCTACATTATGTAATAGCTAAACTTAAAGTACTACATTGCATAGACATCCTTGCTCTAATTTTTAAAGATGGTAAAATAGGTAAGGGCATGATTGTTCATGAACATAATTTTAGGAATATTGATTGAATTTCTCCTATAGATTTTGAAAATTATTAAAAATTGTCTAATCACCAAGTAGACCTAACCATAATGAATAATTGGGCCAAAGATAATCACTTAAAGAGCATCCTTTCTCTGTGGCTATATTTTGGAAACCAAGTGTTTTCTGAATTTAGTAATAACATCTCCATTGGTCAATTTAGACCTGAAATAAGGATGATCATGACAATGATGAATATAGTATGTGAAAATGTAGTCACTACATATGTAGACAAACTTTGGGTCCCCTTAATCTATTTCATGGTTGAGAAACAAATCATACCTCCTCTTGGTGAAGTAATCAACACTTGTTTAAGCAGACAATTTTTTACAATCAAGAAGAGGATTAGGGCTCAATTCTACATGATGTCATATTTTTTGGATGCCATCTTAGCCACAACAAATATCCCTAACCTTAGGTAATGGTCACTTGATAAGACACAAAATTTCTCACATTATTACTCCAAGTTACACATCTTTAAGTACAAGGACCTTATCTAATTCATGTGTGATTATGTCTATCCTGCCCTTAATGAGGCCATCATAAGGAGACCAATGATGAGATTCAACCCCATGATAAAGAAAAATATTGATGCCATAAGGGATATATGGTTATATCCTAATTGTATAATCATCAAGATTGAGGGAACCCAATGCACTCCCCTCAGATTACCAGTCCATGTGCCAAACAAGCTTACAAAGAAAGAATTAGTTTCTTAAATATGTAATGGAATAAATGGTCTTTAAAAGACCAAAAAGAAGGGACTATTTCATACCCTCCATATAACCATTGGTATAATTATGTTTGCATCATGGGATAATATTAAGGCTACTTCAAAACACATGACCTCTTTCGATCTTCAAATTGATGAGCTAAGGTAGTGGGATCCCCTTGGAAGGGTTAAGGAGAATTTGAAGACTAAAGGGAAAAATGTACATTATGATCACTAGCCTAGTAATTTTGACCCCATATACATAAAATCCTTTTAATTATCTAAGGTCACCATTAGATTGAAAATATACAACATCAATCCAAAATCTATGATGTAAAGGGAGCAAAAGGGAGATTATGATAGATGGTAGTTAGGACCAAAGTAGTACCATTTTCCAAGTGGTACACCTTCTATATCTCCACCAACCCAATTACAAATAGATTCCAAGCATGAGGCACAAATTGAGCAAAGGCTAGAGGAGAGAAGGCCTAATGAAATTACATCTTCTGTAGCCCAAGCAAAGGAACAAGGATCACCAATGGAGGAGGTTCACATAGTATCATTAGACCATGATGAGACCATTGAGTATGCCCTCAAAATGTTGTCATTAGCCTATGATTATGAGGATGAATAAATGGAGGAAACCAAGGAAGAGAAGGGGAAGGAAGTGTTGGATCTAGTTCTTATAGACACCTCCAAAATAAAATTTGAATTGAACATTGATCCAATGAAGGTAAAGAAGCCTGAGGTGACTTTCACTCCTCTTTTGAGTGAATTTAACCTCTTTAGTGAAGAAAAATTACTTCATGGTCCAACCATTATAAAATGGTTCATTTATGGAAAATTGCAAAAGGTACCAAGTACATAAAATCCATGGGCTATGATGAAGGTCATCAATATCCTAGTTCATGAAGAGGTCAAGCCATGGATCCTAGCTCTAAAAAAGGAAGATGAAATGATGATGGATGCTCTAGGATAATCAAGTAGAGCACAAATGGTGACTCTGGCTCTAAAAGTAACACAATCTTTAGTGGGTGTCAAATTTAACCCAACAACTACTAATTTATAGAGGGTAACTAAGAAGAAATCCATGGTTGGTGGAGAGGAGTTCACTTTCTGAAAAGTGGAACCTTTTATTAGATTAACCCTAGTTAGAGGATAAAAGTCTAGAAGGGACCCAATGTTTAAATAAAATTTTCTTAAATTGGCCTAGGCTTAGTCAAATCAATTTCAAATAATGATCAAGGAAATCTTGTAGCAGAACATGAATTTAAAAGAACAAGCCATTTTATTATTCTAAGAATATATATTCAAAAAATTTGACGACACCATGACTAATTTTTTCAATTATTTAAAGTAAGTAAAAACTAGGAAAGAGGCAATGAATAAATAAATAACCATGGCTACAGGCCAAGTTATCCAATGGTAAGCCTCAAACTGCCAAGTGAAGGATTTGATCAAGGTCTTGATCAAAAATAAAATCTTAGAGTTTAGAACAATTAGCCTAGCCCACCTTAACATGGCTATGGCTATATTGGTGGATAGAATCAGATCCCTAAACAAATAGTCCAAGTGGATGGAGGATATTTCTAAGGACTTAAAATAATAAGAGGGTAAGATATTATGCATTTTGGATAGCTTAATCAAAGAGACCACCCCGCTTAGTCCACTAAGCCTTATCACTAAAGAGGGGTTTAAGCATATAAATACTCAATTTATTTAAGAAGTGAGGAATCAAGGACAAGAGAAAATAGGGGATGATAATAATAAGATCATGGGCTTGCTTTTATCATTAGAGGAAAAGATATAAGATTCTAGAAGCATAAGACAGGCTTTGGAAAGGGCTGAGATGGATCTCAAGGGCCTATAAGATCAAGAAAAGGAATTATTCATGAGACCTATCATTGATCTCTAGCTGATCAATGAATAACATTATAAAATGAATATCTTATAGGGAAGGTAGAAGACTACATCAGCACAAGGGCCCCAAAGTCAAACTAGTTGACTTAAGATATTCTATTGTGTAAAAACACTGTATGATATCTAAAAATAGAATATTATTTTATAAAGGCATGTGCAACTTGTAAATCATATTAACTATTAGTTAGTTATTTTAGGTTGTCTAAAAGGTTCTCAAATAATTATAAAAGGATATCTATTCTTAATATTTGACATGACTAATTGACATACCTCATGAATTATCCATATAAAGAGGTGTTGTCAAATGTAAAAGGAGAGGTTTTTTTGGAGCCAAAAAATTTTCTATAACTTTTGAGAAAATTAATATAATCAAGGATTTCTACAAAGTTTTTACACATTTTTCTTATGTGAATTGCTATTATGGTTTCTCTCTCATTTGTTTGGTCTCATTTTTAGATTTGAATGGTTGTTATGAATTTTGGATGTGCATCTTTGAATGTAGAGTTGCTAATTTGTGCTAATGATATATTAGTTGAAATTTCTTAGGTTTACTTTGCTTTCTTTTCTCTTCTTACATTTGGGCTAATGTTATTTGCTTGCAGGGGTGAAATTCTAAAAGTAAATTAGGTTCTTATTTGCATTTTTCATACCTTGCTTAGATGTTTGCTTGATGTGTGACATGATTTGATCTTATGCTAATTCACATTAAATATTGGTTAATTTCATGTTTATATGAAATCAGAACTTTTTCATAATTCTTGAAATAAGTATCAACAACCCTTCTCTTTTCTACCTTACCCTTCTTTTTGCTCATTTTTATCAATTCATCTTAGAATATATTCATTGTAAATACTCATATTAGTTTAGCTTTAGATATAGGTTTAAACATAACTCACATTAAATAGCACAGATCATATTCAAAATCAAAGATCAAATATTAGGCCATGGTGGCTCCCAACCACCTACTAATTTAAATTTATGAAATAGTCCACTTATTCTACCTTTATTCCATCAAAGATAACATTATTATCACAGCTTACAACTCAAGCATTGAATTCTCTCAATTCAAAAATGAGTAGTGTTTCTTAAACACTAAGAACCACTTGTGATGAACTTTTAGGCATCAATACAGGTGTCTAATGCTCTTAACTTATCATTAATAAGGACACAAGAGGATCTAGATTGTTTTATATGTTCAGAGGCATTAGTCAATAAATTGGCCAAACAAGAGAAAGAGGATGAACATATTTTGTCAAGATTGGAGTTGACCACTATTCAAGATAATATAGGGAGGCTGGTAACCAGAGTTTCATTTGATCAAATGATCAAACAAGCATCTAAGAGTTTCAAATAAATCTTTCAATGTCTAGGCATTGAAGACAGAGGATATTTAAGCATAATGAGAAAGAAGGCCACTGAGGTAGAGGTATTTAGATTTAGTTTTAGAGAAACCAAGGTAGAGCATAATAAGCTAATGGCTAAAACTAGTAGGGTAACTAGACCATCCATTTTGGATATGAGTCTAATTAGAGAATAACATGTTAAGGCCTACAAGCACTATTAGGACTTAGATGTGAAGAAGAAATTTGATCAACAAGCTCAACCTGTTAGTTTTACTATGCCAAGTCCACCAACTCCACCAAAAATGACAACAACTACCATGTTGATGCCACTTTAGGCTACCATCCCCATGGTTAGTGTATTTCAAATGGCTAGTGCATCTTTGAGTTCACTTCTAATTATGATGCCAACTACTAATACTAAAATTCCCACTAGAGATAGGTCAATTATGATCTAATTTAGATTGGATAAATTTTGTATATTTTCCATGTAATTGACATAACCTAATAGTAAAGTCTTAGCTACCTTTATATATTATAATTAATTAAATTTTGAATAAAATGTATACATTTCATGGCTAGGATATTTTTTAATACATCATTATGTAACTCAGACTTATCATATGGTCTATTGATATTTAAACATAACATGTTAATCTTAGAGGATGAGGTGACCCATTCCCCAAGATCTATATATACAAGTTATAACTTTCTTTCAAAGGTTAAAGTTTTGAATCAAATACAAGAAGAAATCAATAATCTTGATTATCATGAAATTGTGTTTGTTTTATATTCTTCCCTTTCTATGTTCATGAATTTGTAATTTATTTAGTTTATAAATTGATTTAATAATTCTTATGTGTGTAATCGCTATGGATGAATTTGGTTATTATATTTATGAATGATTAATCATAGATGTGATATATATATATTAAAGTTTGATATGTTCATTTATTTATACAATCAATAAAGGTTGAATCATTATTATGAAGTGTGAATAAGTGTCTCATTTGAATAGTATTCTATGTGGGAGCAATAGATACTTTAGATCAATTCTTGGTCTGAATTATAATCTATTGAATAAAGGTATGCAACAATAAACTTGAAAGGATAATCTTGAGTTGAGACTAATAAGCACTTTGTATCTAATTACCTAAATTCCTAGCCATATTTATTTGTAAGTGAGAAATAATTACAAATAGCAAACATTGGTATTTGAGAGACTTATCCACCAAAGATACAGACTAAGAAGCTCATATCCAAAAAATGTAGAATCCTTCTTGTTGCCTTACACTTACCTCTTTTTGAAGTTTCTTTGAGATGTACCCACCATAGATTAGTCTTTCTCTAATGCAACTCACATAGTGATTTTCATTTTTATTAGAAACCACACATTTGCCCAAAAACATGATTGAATAGCCCATAAGCTTAACTTGATATTCCACCACCTAGTTTTTCTAACCACATACTTACAACTTGTGCCCTGAAGTGGAACCTATTTATATATATATATCCTAAAATGTTAGAGGTTACCTAATTTAAAAGTCTTTTAGGTGTGCATAAAACCCACATCAATAGAAGAGAAAGATATGGTACTAGAAGGAGGGTGTACTTTTGTGATTTCATAAAAAGTAGGGAACCCATCATTATGGAGACACCTGGGAGATTAACCAAGTCCAAGGCCCAATCAATTATTTTGGTTTCACCATTATCATGCTCTAGAAGGGTTAGACATAAACCTACCATCCTTGAGAGACACATAGACTAAACACCTTTCCCTGTAAGGAACACCCCACCTATAAGTAAAATCCCACCTATCAATATTCCTATGCCTAGCTTTGGTGAATCAAATATAATATTACCATTCCTATGGGACCAACATGACCTATCAAGGAATCCAAAGAAATATCTACCTACTTTGTCCCCTTCAAATGGGAGAATGGCTGAACAACACAACAAATATCTCAAGGCTACCTTAAGATTAATGAACATTATCCATGAGGATGTTGCATGTAGACTATTTTCATTTACTTATAAATATGTTTATTATGTTTGGTATCTAAATTTTTAGGAAAAAACCATCACATCATGGGAAGAGTGTCAAGGTACCTTCCTTGCATAATTCAAATAGGTGACTAATCTAAGTCTAGTATATCAACTCTTTACCAAGATGAAAAAAGATCCCAATGAGTCCATCCAATCCTTCAATGCATGATTCTAGAATATTTATACAAGATTGAATGCCACCTATAAGTTAGATGAAAATATCATGCTTAAGATATAAAAGAATACCTTGGACCCTATTAATGTTATGTTATTGTGAAGATTTGTTGATGCCACTATGCTAGCTTTGGCATTCCAAAAAGCTATCAATATCAACAAGAAACTCAATCCAAATATTATCTCACATAATATAAGATGTCAAACATTCAATAATGGTCTTCCAAACTTGAATAAAATTCCATGAACAAACCAAAATTCTCCTACATTCGATTAGTTATACACTCTATCACCTATGATACAATAAACAATGAACCAAAATTATGATTTATTGAATAATCATGTACAATAGAATAATCAATAATAGAGTCAACATTAATTTCACACTAACACCATAGTCTCTCAAGGCTTAGATACCAACAAAGCTAAATTAGATTCTATATAGAGAATGGTTTAGAAGGTGAGCAATGACTTTTTGAATATGTAGAAAAGGGTAGGGAATACTGATACCTAGAGTTACAATTAGAATTATGAATTTACAATATACAATAGTCCCACTAATATCATAGACTAACAAAAATCTATTAATCTAATCAATATCAATATCATGGAAATGACTTTGCCCAATTGGTGTTGGGTCCATAACACATCCCAGCATAGAGAGATGGATTGTATAGAGTTTTGAGTAACCTTTAAAATCTTTCAAAGGGAGATGATCAAATAAGATAAAATGATGAATCCTCCATATTTGCCTCATGTCTCTAACCCTTATAGTTTAACTATGGTATTTGAGACTTTTGAGTCTCCCTTCCCTAGTGAAGGTGACAACATTTTAGAGAAATTTTTTTAGGAAGTTCAGGCATTTTAGCAGTTCAATAAGAACAATTACAATGTAAGGAATAGATAACCAATTAATAATTATAATACTCCTAATAATACAATTATCCATCTAAATACCAAGGCTGATAATAATCCTCCTCCCCCTAAATAGAATGATTAGCCTTAGTACAAAGAGGAATAAAATAAATCATGATATAATATTTTTAAGGACATGAATAAAATCAAGGCCAACATTACTCTTTATGAACTATTACAAATCATAGAGTAGAAATATCTCTTATAGAATTCCATCATAGGCAAATTAGTTATAGAAAAGTCTAAGATAGAAAACATAAATATCATATGAAAAATCAAGCCAAAATTTCCCCCCTTCTTGTTGACTATTTGAGCATTTTACAAGAATATACATAATTGCTTAGTAGATTTAGGAGCTTTAGTGATAGTGATGCCAAATTATATCTATTAGAAGCTTGATTTAACACTAAAGCCATCCAAGAGGACTATGTCACACCTTGATAAAATAGTGGTGCCTATGTTGGGAGAGCTGAATGATGTAAGAATTTAGGTGGAATCAGAACCAAGAGTGTAGATGACTAACGACATCTTTGTAATGGACATTCTTAAAGGTTATGGATTTTTATTGAGCAGAGATTGGTCAAAAACACTAAATGGATATCTTTTCATAAAATTTTCACATATGTGGTTACCATGGAGAGGTATAACCAACCAAATCAAAATTGACCAAGAACCAAGAATGAAACATCCTATTATAGAATAAAATACTACAAATGAAGAGGTAAGTTATAAATCTCCTAGTTTTAGAATTTATACATTTTTTATGAAGCATGAAGAACCAAAATAAATTTTGGGCCCTTCTCAATTATAGACCCTCCACTTTGATAGAGCTAGATCTAAGTAAGGATTAGTTTTTAGTATTGAATTGATCAATCCACAAGGAGAGAAACTATTTTTAGCATACACACTCCAATTCCCATGCACCAATAATAGAGTGTAATATAAAGTCTTGATTTTGGGATTATAGTTTAACCTAAAGAGCAACATCAAGGAATTACTGGTATATAGAGATTCTAAGCTCATGTTAAATTAGGTAAGGAATAAATATTAGTGAAAATTATCTTATCTAAAAAAGTAAAACATAGGGCCTAAGATTTAATAAAATCATTTGAAGCTTTTAACATAATGTTTATCCCAAGAGAGCATAATGGAACCACTAATTCTTTGGCTAATTCAACAATAAATTTGGTACCCTTATAGGAGTTAAAAATATGATAGTTCTCTATTGAATAGGTACCATGTCCCTTAATACTATATAATGTTAATTTTTTTTAAGTTTTTGATGATGACCAACAAATTCTCCAATTTTTGATAAATTTAGGATAATTCAAATATTAGATAATAGATGACAAGGAAAGAAACCATAGGAGCCATGAAGAATTGAATGAAGGTGATATCTAGTTGAAAGAAAATCAAATCCCATTGGGAATGGTTGCCTTAGAAAGGACCTTTGACATAGATCCTCAGGCTCAATCACAGAGATAGATGAAATTAAATGAATTTAAATTTAGTCTAGAAAATGCCAATGATGAAAATAACACACATTTAATGAATATTGGCTTAAGTTACATACCTAAATAAAGTAAAAGAGTCAAAAAACTAATTATCAAGTATATATATGTAATTTCATGGACTTATGAAGACACAAACATTTTTAATCCTAAAATCATGACCCATGTAATTCCACTCAATCCTGATCATTAATGATTCAAAAAAAGTTAGAGGCCAATTAATACCATCTTGGAACCACTGATTCAGAAGGAAATGGAAAATCTATTGACTATTAGGATTGTCTTTCTTATTAGACATTATACTTGGGTGGCCAATCTAGTTTTAGTCAAGAAAAAGAGTGGTGAAATCAGACTTTGCATTGACTTCAAAAATCTAAATAAATATTTCAAGAAGGATAATTTTCCTTTACCCTCCTTAGATGAGGTAATATAAATGATAATTGGTTCTAAAATGATGAATTTTTTAGATGGATTTTTAAGTTGGAATCAACTACTAGTCAAATTAAATGATAGGGTGAAAATGACATTTAACACAAAGTGGGAAACACATGCATATAAGAAAATTCCATTTGGAATAATTAATGTTTAAGCCACATTTCAAGGGTAGATGGATCATGCATTCCAAGGAATGATAGGGAAGTATATCATAATATATATGGATGATCTAACTATTTTTTCTAAAAATAGAACTGATCATATTGATCATCTTTAGTCTATTTATGAGAGGTGTAAAATTTTTGGAGTATCACTTAACCCCAAGAAGAGCATATTTGGCATCACCAAAGGCAAATTTCTAGGCCACATCATCACCAAGGATGGGATCACTATTGATGTAGACAGGATTTAAAGGATATTAAAGATAATGTTTCCTAATAGTAAAAAGGAGCTCATTCAATCTTTGAAAAGATAAAATTCATAAGGAAATTCATATCAAGTTTTGATAAGATTGTTAGACCCCTAAATGCAATGATTAAATAAAATGCCAAAGTCAAGTAGATGCCTAAAGCCAATAAGTCCTTATAGGACATAAAGATGGCTATTTTTGAAGACCTAGTGTTGGTAAACCCTAATTTTACCAATGACTTTTACTTGTATTAATTTACCTTAGAGCATATTATTATTGTAATTCTAAATTAGAAAAGGGAAGAAAGATAGAATCTGACTGAATTCATGAGTACTAATTTTAAAGATGTAAAGCTCAAGTATTCACTAATTGACAAGTAAATCTTTACCCTCATCAAGGCAGTCAAAAATTTAGGCACTATATGCTTCAAAATAAAACAATCATTATAGTACTAGATCCTTATATCAAGCTTACACTTGGACAAAATGAGTTGGGGGAGTATAGAGGTAAATGGATGGTTAAGCTACAAGATTTTGATATTGAAATTAAACTAACTAGAATTATTAGAGGATAAGGTGTAGTTTAATTGATGACTAAACCAAACCCCCACATCATTATTGAAGAGGTCTACTAGACACAAGTCTCCTGAGAACACTGGTATTTAGGTATTATTCAATTCTTGTTTACTAAAACATGCCCCCAAGAGCTTAAATGAAATAAAAAGAGAGCTTTATAGCTCAAGGCTGATCAGTATATGATAAAAAGGGAGTCCTCTATAGAAAGAATTATAGATGCATTTATCTAAGGTGTGTGTTAAGAGAAGAAGCTCAAAAGATGTTAGACAATTTCCATCAAAATATAGGTAGAAATTATCCATCCAACAATACTATAGCACATAAAATACTCATAATGGGCTACCATTGGCCAATGGTTTTCAAGGATGCTCATCTCTACATAAGGGCATGCCATAAATGCCACATGTTGGCCAAGAGAGAAGTACATATATCCATGTCACTATAACATGTGATTAAAGGTAGGTAATTTTCCCAATAGTACCTAGATTTCATTATATTAATAAATCCATATTACTCGATTAGACATAATTTTGTACTTACTACTATAAATTATTGCACTAGATGGATAGAGGTAGTATGCAATAAGAAATTTAGAGCCCAATATGTGATAAGTTTTATTAAAGAGCATATCACCACCAAGTTTGGCACCCCCATCTATTTGGTTTGTGGCAATGGGCCAACATTTCAATCAACTGAGTTCACTAAGTGGGCCCATGATAATTAGATTATAATCAGACCATACTCAAATTATTACCTATAGGGGAATGTATTGGATAAGTCAACCAATAAGAACCTTATAGAAACCATCAAGAAGTTAGTTGTAGATAAACCAAGGGAGTATAACCTCCTAATAAATTATGCATTCTAGGCAGACATGATGTGGTATAAACAAGACCTCAAAGCTTCACCATATCTACTAGTATATGAGAAATATATTGTGTTCCCAATTATGTTGAAATTACCAACATATTAGTTTATGCAAGAATACATGGAACCCAATGACAAAATAGATTCAAAATTATTAGATATCATTGAAATAGAAGACTCTAGTGATAAATCATTGTAGAGCCTCAATAAGCATTATGACATGGTCAAGAGATGGTTTAAATAAAGAGAAAAATTCAAAGCTTTCAAAATTCTAACTTTGTGCTACCGTGGGATAATGCTTATAAGAAGAAAGGAATGCATGATAAGTTTATACCATTGTGGATAGGACCTATCAAATTTTAGATATTTTTTAATAATGATTTCCATTTAAAGGATATTCAAGGTAATGATTTGACATATCCAATGAATGGATAGTTTTTGAAGCATTACTTCATAGATGCTTCATTTGGAGAGGTCTTTGAATAATAATAAGACATTCTAGTAGAGGTAAGATTACATCAAATCTATTTTATTAATTAGTCTATTACTTCTTTATTTTTAAGATTATTTTGCATTAATTCTAGTGTAGTTTTTTACTTTTAGTAGTTTCCTACTTTCTAGAATATTTTCCTTTTGATTTCATGATAGCTAATTTTTGGTTGATCCTGGTATAATCAAACTTAGTTTGAGGTATTTTTAATCCAACCAAAATCAAGGGGATGATACATACTATAATTTAGGACTTTTAATCTAGTTGAGTAGTGAGAGAGTTAGCCATGAATATGTCTTGAGAACAATGATTTCATTATGTATGTGAAATTTGGTCCCACAATCTTATGCAAATTTAGAAAAAATTCCTTATTCACTTGGATCAAAAGTAGGTAAAATATTAACATTTTTTCAAGGTAATAATCATAGGCATATGCAAGAGTTGACAGGGACATTTGGTTAAACCTAATTTTTAACTAAGACTAGCTCATTGTGGTTACTTTTTCCCTCTTTCCATGAATATAAAGAAAATAAAAGAAAAAAATAAAAGGGAATAATCTAAAAATTAAAAAGAAAATCAAAAAATTATTTAAATCCAACATGATGAAATAAGATTAATGCATCACACATTATGAAAAATATGAAGGAAGGAGGAATATGTGATCAAAGGTATCTCTATCGAGGCTATGAATGCCTAGCTATCAACAAATCAATGCCTAAACTCCCCATCTATGTACCTATTGTCAAACCAAAGTGAAACATACATCTTACCCTTATATCATTGCCTGAAAACCTAAAATAAGAGGTAAAAACCAACACATTTCACACATAGATTCAAGGTGTAAGTAGATCTAATATGTTACATAGAACTATTAAGAGTCTCTTTGCATTTCTAGTTTAGTTATTTATTTTAGGATAAATTTGTGGTTGATATTGGGAATGCAAAACCAAGGATTCTAGGTTCTTGAAAACTTTGGAGTATTCACCCCTATGATTTACCATTTGTTTTATGTAACACATCCAACTCCATATCTCTCTTTGCAAATTGGGGACCATCTTTATTTTTTCCAAACAATGAATAACTTTGAGGGTACTTATGAAATATGAGGGTTATAATACTTGTGATGTTTGTACAAAAATTGGTGTTTCTAATGTTAAAATCATGTTGTGGCATACTTTTAATATACTTTTTAAGATTAACCTATTAATGAAAAGGATGGAAAGAGTGGTTTTTAATCACAATTACTTATATTTTATTACTTTGGAAAATTCTTATTCAGAAACATTCATGTTGGAAAAATTTCTTTAGAAGTCTTAGTCTTCAAGAGCTCTTGTTTCAGAAAGTTTCACTATGGAAAGATTCTTTGCAGAAGATTTTTATCAGAGACTTCACTATGAAAATTATTATATGGGAAATTTTATTCTAGAAGGATAATTTTGGAAAAAAAATTATTAGGAAATTTTACTTTGGAAACATTCTCTTTGAGAATATTCTTACTGAAGTATTTTATGTTAGGTAATTTCATGTCAGCAACTTTATATCAAAATATTTCATTTTAGAGACTTTTCTTCAAAAGGATTCTTGTCAGCAACTTTGTTAATCAGTACCATTTTACATTGGTGGATTTCTTTGCAATATTTGTCTTTGGTAACTCATCCATTGATAAGATTTTTATTGGAGACTTTACTTTGGAAATTTTCCTTTGGCAACTTTATATCAAGAGAAATTATTTAGGCAACTTTGTTTTAGAAAGTTTAGTCATTAGAACTTTAATTTTGGGAACTTTTCTTTTAATAGGTGTGTTTTGGGATCTTTCACATTGGAAAATTTCATTTTAGAGGGATTATATCAGAAGAATTCCTATTTTAAGGTTTAATCCACAAAAACTTTGTTCATCAAGAACTTTATTTGTCGACAACTTTCATTTTAGAAATTTTTATTTCAAAAACTTTAAGAGTAAATATTTTTGAAAGGCATTTTATACTTCAAATTATTTTATCTCAAAATCAAATTTTGAATTTTATTGATTGGGTTATACAATGACACATGAAAATAATGGAAGGTTACACCATGACACCCTAAATGATAAGGCATCCTACATGGCATGAACACTAGGACAAGGTGGTCAAATTCAAATTAAATTAAGGTAACAAGCTCATATACATTAAAGAGTAATGTTTCATGAACTACAAATCAATGTAAGAGATATATTTACATTTATCCCCCAAATGAGTTTACATCATTCAATCATCTGAGCCTGAATATACTTTAACTTCAAGAAATCCCAAGATCCTTAACTATTATCACAGTGAATTATGACTTGAGAGATTCAATTAAGTAATGAGATGCCATTATAAAAAGATTTAACTATACCAAAACCATGTATATTTGAAATGGCATCATCATCTAGGACTTATCAGGGAGATTTGACACCATCTAAGTTCTTTATTAAGGATTCTACAAAATACCTCAACATTGTGTTTGAGCCTATTATGTTTGAGGGACATTATTTAAATTATTTAGTGGTGTGAGAAGTAGTTGAGAATGTGGATTAATTTTCTTTTGAAGATGACATAACAACTAAAGATAATAAATTGATAAAATACCTATTCCCATTCAAGTGCCAAGCCCTACACTATACCGATGTAAAACTAGAAGTGATGCCATACATTACTTTGTTACATGGTCTATTCTTCAAAAGAATAATCATGGATGGAGGTTATATGCATTATGTAAACAATGACACTATTATTGTGTGTATGTATGAGGAAGCATTACAAGTTTATTTAATCTTACCTATTGTATATGTTACCTATTATTTGCATAATGTAGCCACATGGAAAAAGGCCAACCATCTTGAACTATCTCTTTCAAAATGGCTACTACTCAGGGATAAATTCACCTTAAAAGAACATGTCAAGAGACTAGTACTCATTACCACTTTCATAATGGGAATCCATGTAGGCATGGACCTAATAAATAGGGCCTTTGGTCATACAAGTATCTATTACATGCACCTAGAATGGGTTCCCCTTATAGACCTTTTAAATACCTTGGAACATACCTACACATTGGAGGAAATCATTAGCACATACCTCTAGGAGTAGATTTTGTAGAAGGACAAATGACCATTGGGAGCAAATTTATATATGATGTCTTATCTACTAGATGTAGTCATGGGCACTATGTATAGAAATAACAAAGTCCTATGAAATCCCTATGCCTAAGTCATAAAAAATAGGATATGTGACTACTATAGCTTTGTACACATTTATTCATATGAGAGGAACATAATAAAGATTATTGAGGACCTTTATCCTCAAGTATGGATAGCTATTCATGAGGAGACATTATCAATAATTTTCTCAAGCATAACCTATATGTTAGAAAATAACATTGGATACTATTGGCTATATCCATATTTTATAGTGATCATGGTGGCAAGGCATAAATTAGATCCTCTTCAAATTCTAAAGTTCATATAGACAAAGTGGTTGAGTATAAAATTTCTCATCAAATTTAGAACATCATTGATGAAGAGATCACTAAAAATAATAAGGCCACTAAAAACAACATCAATGATGAGGAATAAATGGCTATTTCAGCCCCAATACCAAGCACCATTCCATCTTCTCTTCCATCACAGTCCATACGCCCATAGGTAGGGATAACAACCAAGACAAATCAAAATAATCCTAAGGATAGACCACAGACCCCTCTAACTCAAGAGGTAGATGAGGAAGATCTATAATAGGTAAAATTATTGAGATTACAAGCACTCAAGGACAAAACACCTTTCATAGTGACTCATATAGTAAGGGCCCTATGCTTATAACTCCATTAAATTTTCCCCCTCTTATGTATTTACCTACATTTTCAATTACCCCTGGCCCTATTGTCTCCACATTTATTCCTTAGTAAATAGTTTCAATATGTCTATTATTTCTAAATCCATCTATGAGTCTACCTACCACCACTACTCCTCTTCTCCCTTCCACTACTATGATTTATGTCATTGTGGTATCCATCCCTTATATTTCCCTTACATTGGCATCCACTCCATCAATGTTGGTTTGTCCATTCCTTGCATTTCTCATTCAGTTACTCCAGCTGCATCCCCTATATCAAGTGGGGTTCATCATTAAATTTTTCTACTCCGACCATAAAAACCATAGCGGTAACAACTAAGATAACACCTAGAATGCATCTAGTCTATGTGGTTCATCCAATGCCATAGTTTGGGAACAGAGATTGGTCAAAAATATTTGTCCTATAGTGCATCATCCTTCCACTCAAATCAATCAAAATCATTAAGAACATGCTCAAGTGGAAGTATTTCCCTCTGATCCATAAAAAAATAATCTTCTAGATTAGGCTAAGGAACTAAGAGCCTTGGCCTCTAAGAGGCCCAATCTAAAGATAATGTAATTATTGATAGTGAGCTCCATTTTTGAAAAATCCATTGCATGAATGCAAAGGGTGAGAAAGAAGAAGATAGAAGACATCTTAGGTAGGATCCTAATCATAGAGGAGAGGGAAGAAGTATAATCCTTGATCAAAAGATAGAATATGTATAAGGTTCAGTCCCCTTATATAGAGGAATTAAAATCATATATGGAGACCCATATATAATTCATCATGGTCATCCATCAAAGAACTAAAATGGATAGGCAACAACTTGAGGAAGATTGGAAAACACTCAAAAAGAAATAACAAGTAATTCAAGTTCCTCAAGGCATTGAAAAATATGTACAAGATGTTTCCATTAGATTATATTAAATCCTTGATTCGATTCATTCTTTGAGATCCATCTTGGCTCCACATGTTAATAAAATAACCCAATTATTCATGAACCTCAGGGAAGATGATAGTAAGCTAAACTTCTTAATGTTGTATACACCAAGTAAGGCTTTCAACCATTTAGATTTGATGACCCCATTGCAGGTGTCTAATGCTCTAAAATTAGCATTAATAAGAACCTAATAATCCTAAGATTAGGTTCTATTTTTAGAGGCATTAGTCAATAAACTAACCAAACAAGAGAAAGAGGTTGAATAGATTTTATTAGGAATAGAGTTGTCCACTATTCAAGACAATAGAGGTAGGCTAGTGAGTAGAGTTGCATTTAATCAAATGATCAAACAAGCCTTTAATAGTTTCAAACAAAGCCTATAAGGTTTGAGCATTGAATACATAAAGGCTAAGCTAAGCACAAGAAAGAAGAAGGCCACTAAGGTAGAGGTATTTAGAATTAGTTTCAGAGTAACCAAGGTGGACCATAGTAAACTAATGGCCAAAACTAGCAGGGTAACTAGGCCATCCCTTTTGGATATGAGTTTAATCAAAGCATAACATGATTAGGCCTAAAATCACTCTCAATACTTATATACAAAGAATAAATCTTATCAACAAGATCAACCTACTATTTACACTATGCCAACTCCACCAAATCTACCAAAAATGACAACTACCACATCAATGCCACCTTAGGTTACTATCCCCATGGTGACTGTAGTTCAAATGGCTGGTGCATCTTTGATTTCACTTCCAATTATGACATTAACTACTGTTGCTACTGCTACTACTGCTGCTACTGCTGCTACTACTGATACTACTACTACTACTACTACTACTACTACTACTACTACTACTACTACTACTACTACTACTACTACTACTACTACTACCACTACTACTACTACCACTACTACTATTACCACTACTACTACTACTACTACTACTACTACTACTACTACTACTACTACTACCAATACTACTACTACTACTACCACTAATACTACTACTACTACTACTACTACTACTACCACCATCACCACCACCACCACCACCACCACCACCACCACCACCACCACCACCACCACCACCACTACTACTACAATATTTCTCACCACATTTTTGAGACAAATCAAGTAAGAGCCAATTTAGATTTGCTAAATTTTACATACTTTGTATGTAACTGACATAACCAAATTATAAAGTCTTTGTTACCTTTTTATACTATAATCAAGTGAATTTTGAATAGCATTCATACATTGATGGCTAGGCTATTATTTAATATTTTTATGTAACTCAAACTTATCTTATGGTATATCTAAATGTAAACATAACATGCTAATCTTAGAGGATGAGGTGACCCCTTCCCTAAGATCTATATATACAAGTTGTAACCCTCTTTCAAAGGGTTGAAGTTTTGAATAAAATATATGAATAAATTAAGGACCTTGATTGTCATGAAACTATGTTTATTCTATCATATTCCCTTTTTATGCTCATGAATTTGAAGTTTCTTTAGTCTTTAAATTGATTTAATAATACTGATGTGTGCAATCATTATGGATGAATCAAGCTATTATATTTATGAATGATTAATCCTAGATGTGTTATAAACCTTGAAGGTTGATATGTTCATTGATTTATATAGTCAGTAAAGGCTTAATCATTATTCTGAAGTGTGTATAAGTATCTCAATTGATATAGTATTTTGTGTGATCAATAGCTGCCTTAGATCACTTCTTGGTCCAAATTGTAATCTATTGAATAAAGGTATGCAAAAATAACCGTGAAATGAGCAATATTTAGTTGAGACCAATAAACACCATATATCTAATTACCTATATTCCCATTTATGTTTATTCAAAAGTTAGTGATAGCTATAGATAACAAACATTGGTCTTTGAGATACTTACCAAAGATATAGACTGAGAATCTATATTCAAAAAACATAGAATCCTTATTTTTGTCTTTGCCTTCCCTCTTTTTGAAGTTTCTTTGAGATATACCAACCATATATTATTATTTTTCCCATCCAACTCACATAGTGATTTTCCTTTTTATTAGAAAACACACATCCACCCACAAACTTGGTTGAACAATCCACAAGCTTAACCTATTATTCCACCACTTGGTTATTCTAACCACATACCTACAACTCGTGCCCTGAAGTCGGACCTAGTTCCAAAAATATCCAAAAATGTTAGAGGTTTCCTCATTTAAAACTCTCTGAGGTGTGCATAAAAACCACATCAACAATATTAAAATGTCATAATAAGAAAACATAGGCACAAGGTCCACAATTAATGGAGCATATTCAAATACTCAAATAAGTAGTTTAATACAAGATACAATGGTTAATAAAGTGCATAAATGGAAATCATGGAACATAAAAAACCAACATAGACTATCATACTAGTTTTTGGATATATTTATTAGTAAAAAATGTTAAGTACTAATATATCAAGTACATTACAAGACATATGATCATAGATAAAGGCATGTGTAAGTATATAAGCTCAAACATGATAATGGAGAATGATCATAAAACTATATAACATAGATATTTTGTGAAAAATAATTAGATATTCCCAATGTCTAAATGACATGACTAGAGGGAAGGACCAACATATGAAAATGTAGAGATAATGTGCCTAGATATACCTGTATCACACTCAAAATATATGTGAAACATATGTGTATATAGAAAATGATGATATGTTATCTACTAACATGGTACTCACAAAATAAATGCCGAAGAGATAATAGAACATGTAAAAGCTAAAAATATTTTTAGATTCTTGATTTTTTTTAGTTTTTTGGTATTATGGAATATTGACAAGAAAAAATATCTTATGAACTCATCCAAATGATGGTCTCCCCATTGTGAACCTAGTGAAATAAGTTGATGATAATACCAATGAGCATGCATAGGTGTAATATCTAGTAATATAAGATTTTTAATGTTATACATATGTATAATAGGAGTCCATGGTTTTGAAGAGAAAATGGAAGGATTAGGGGTTCACATAACCCATCATTGAATGCTTGGTGGTTTCTTTAAAGTAGCTGTAATAAGAACATGTTTAGGTGGTTGAGTTAACCAATTGTTTAGCCATAAATTGAGATGAGTCATTATAGTAAGGGTTAATACTATATAAATAAATAATCACAAGAGTGATAAATAAATTTATACTAGTTAAATTAATTTTTAAACTCAAATAAACAATGTTTTGAATTTATAATATTGAGATGTGGTAAAAATGGAAATTATGACTATTTATTGATATTTAAATAATTATAAACAAAATTAACTATCTAGTTTACTATGTGCATGTAGATTTGAGTTAAAACAATATGGAAGTAGACTATATTAAGATCCTAGAACATTGACCAGATTATGGAATTTTATATTTTAAAGCCTCAAACACTTATATTGGATCTAGATAGTAGTGTCGATGCTACTATCTAAATTTGAGGAAGGTGTCCATTAAATAATATTAGATGGATCTCAGTGTGATAACATGACACCTTAGATTTTTTTTTGCCTTTACTCTAGCATGTTGATTTTGTGTACATAGGTTGTTGATATTTTTAAAATTATCAAACCTTAGCTTCCTCAACCTTAAAGTGACTATCAAAAAAAATTGTTAGTGGGCAAATAGTGTTGATATACCACAAGGGCCCCTATGTCAATGGGATCTACCTACATATACAATACTCTAAAGAGGTCCCCATACTTATGTATTTATACCCTACATGTTGGCATGTGTGTATATCAAGATGTAACATGTGATAAGAAAGTACATAAAGTGACCTAGCTTATAACTTATAAATTATAGCTCATAGAGTGATCTTTCAGTACTTCAAAACCTACATATGGGTTGTACCTATGAATGTTATTAAATAGGAGATAATAAGGAATATTTTATGACTTGGATTCTTGATTGGGTACCTTTTGTAAGTTACCTTGTGAGTTATTAGGTTTTTTTAGGTGAGGAATGAATGAGGGTTGATATTGTATACATATATATACATATATATATATATATACATGTATATATATATATACATATATATATATATATATATACATATATATATATATATATACATATATATATATACATACATATATATATATACATACATACATATATATATATATATATATACATATATATATATATATATATATACATATATATATATACATACATATATATATATATATATATCAGTCCCTTTTAGAAATATATTACATTAAATCACTTAAATCAACCATAGGTATATGTTTCACTTGTAAATTTGAAGACTTTAAGGCATTAGAATCTTAGTTTGTTATAGGACACTAGCATCAACATAGGTGTCTGGTTGGGATGCAAGTATCTAAGGAGATATAAAATAAGAACATGTCCAAAACTTGTAAAAGATGTTACTAAGTAGGTCAATAGAATTTTTAGTAGTAAATAAGGTTGGGTCATCATAATAACATATGTTTATACTAATATATAAGAAATAAGAATAATATGTATTGGATACAAGCCTTTTAGTAGTAGGAAAGTCTTACAAACTAAAGAGTACAACCATGAGAATTACTAGCCAAGTATAAAAGATTGATGTGCTATATAATTCAAATTTAGTGTCTAAAGTTATAGTCTAGGAAAATACAGTCTAGATAAGGTCTTAAACTATTATTTTAATGGCAGTGCTAAACACCATATAATATACCATATTTTGGCATAAATTTAACCTAGGAAATGATAACAACATACATACTACTATAATATATATAATCTACTATGTAAATAAAATTAAAGAGAATAGGGATAGAGATATTTACCTTGGATTGACTTGTTAGTACATCAATATCCCCCTTGGCTCTAGTGGTAATTTATAATAAATGTTATAGTGAAGACAACAAATAGAAAGGATGAAGACCTAAGTGTCCTTAGTTGGGTAATCCAATATTAGGGGTGATTCCTTGGTTCAACATCCTCATAATGACCTTGAATGACCTTGAAAAAGACTTGACATCCAAAATAATAAGCCTCTATTCACTAAGTCTTCCTTTTATTACTTAAGGGTATAAATTCAATTAAAATTATACAAAATTAGTGTTTTATGTGTTGGGAATGATATTTACAATTCTTATATATTTATATCTAAACTTATAAATAATATGTATCTATAAGCTAATAACATTAATCAATATTGATAAAGTACAATGTTATTAGTCCACATAGTATTATATCTTCAGTCATGATATATCATAAAAGAGACAATTTTTTTTATAAATTTATTTATAGTGATGAAATAATACATGGATAAACTTGTAGGAAACAAAGGTATTGGAAGTGCCATTTTGATATGAAATGTAGGGAGGCTACAAAATTGAACATAAGGAGATGAAGAAAAAATGGAAACTAGACTTAGGGGAGGCCAAGATAATAGTGATGTAGGTATGATTGGATAGTATGTAAACATATATCATAAATTACCATGAGACAACACCTCCCCTTTCTTTGTGTATTCCTTAGGGTGTGTAGTTAAGGAGATAGATTCACCAACAAGTATTACAAGAGAGATCATCAGTAAAATAAAAAGATGAAAAATATTGATGTATACACTTACCATTCCTTTGATGACTTTTTACCTATAGTTTGAAACTATGCCATTAAATTCTTAGATTTCAATATAATAACACTTTTAACTCTAGTACCTAATATTATGGAAATTCAACATTCAAATATATGACTATTAATTCTCCAAAATTTCAAGATATGAGTGATGCCAAAACTATAAATGTAATATCGCAACCCATTAAAATGATTTTCCTTCCACCTTATAGGAACTTTTTATAATTCATAAGATTACTTGAACCTCCTAACCATAGTGATTAAATATTTAGCTAAATGAAACATGATATTTTTACCTTCTCCATATCAACTTGATACTTTTATAGCTTTGCCTAAATGCTATAAGTATACTTATATTATGATTTCCAAATAACTTATAGAAATTCTACCAATCAAGTTTTTTCATTTAAAAATGATATATAAGATATAATAAATAATAATTTAGTCTAATTTGAAGACCATAATATAAAATTGAATGAATCTGTGACAATACCTAATCAATGTTTGAAATTATTTAATAATCCTTTGTCAAATCATGATACTAATAAGCAAGAAAATTTTCACATGACTACATTTGTACATCATCCTACTATTTATAATTAAAATCATATAGATAACATTATAGGTATGGTCACTACTTCTCAAAATCAAATATAATATATTACATTTCATGACCATGATATTACAAATGGTGATTTAAATAACGGTCCACTCTATATACATGTTTTTTTAATGCATATGGTATATAATGGTTCAATTTAAAATCTCATTCCAAATTCATTTCTCTCTATCAAAGATAATTAGCTTGAATTGATAGGTATAACCTTGGTAATTAAGGGTTTTGATAATCTTGAATGGACACCCATCGATGGTATTAAATGCATAGTAACTAAAAATCCTAATACCTTATTAATATGGTTGTATATTTATTGTGGATAATTATATGTATGATTTATTACATGTATGCCCATGGATAAATCAAATAAGAGGAATAGTCCTTCACACATTACATCACTACCTTAAGTTTTGTATAATAAAATAATTTGTAATATTTGAATCATACCCTAAGATTTACCATTCCAACCTGAGATAAAACATGATACATTGCCTAAATTTATTCACAAAAAATAAATTATTCAAACTCATGTGATATATATATTACTATTTAACCATAAAAAATTATGGTTCATACTATAATTTCATCTATATGTTTGAATTATTTGGTCACAACTCCTAGAGTTATGACTCTTATAGTTACATTACCTCAAAATATAGTCCCTAATCATCTAGGTCCACATTTAATCTACAACTTTGTGCATAAATTCATACTCTAACACCTACTAAGAGTTCAACTATACCAAGAAACATCTAAACTACTATATTTCCTCAACCCTCTTCAACCGATAAGAAAGGTATTCACAAGGTGAATAATAAATTGAATCATCATCCAATATATATATTGGATGATGATTTAATTTATTATACATCTTGTGACTACCTTTATAATACTTTTAGGGACACATCTAACTCCCCATCTCCCAAACATCATATCTATGATGAGATTCTTGGTAATCTATGATAACTTATCTCTTGTGTTTCATTAATACATCATATTGGACCATATTCTCTTATTATGTATGTCTTCTTACATATATTTTTCCTTTCATGTGCTTTCATCCATCAATTTTCTTCTTTACCCCATTTCTTAAAATTTTTATATCTACATTCTATTATTTCCTTGTATTTCAATCTTATAGACATTTGGTTTATGTTTCTTGATATGTTGCACTATCCCTTTCCCCTTTATTGTTGATCCCATTCTAATAACTTGAAAAATATTCACAATTATGACAATATGTATATCAAGACTCTTTATCCTAGCATGAATTGATTTTTTTGGGAAGTTTTAGGTTACTTGGAATATTTATTTTATTAATCCATCCATATTTATTCCCCTTGGTTTTATTTATTATCATCCATGTTTTCTAATAATTTTTCCCTTACCTTATTTTCTTACTTGAGTCGCATATCCTTGTTTCTTATTTCTTGTTCCTCTTTGATTCATCTTTGTGTAATATTCTCCTATAAAATATAAATAATAAAAATAACATTAGAAGACATAAAAACAAAAGGCACTTTGTCTTTATCTTTGTCAACGGATACATAATATAGTTATCTACATAAGTTATAGGTTTACATATACATGTTAGATGCATACTTATCATTATATTATTTTAGTGGTCAAGATTAAAAATATACATATTACATGCATACTTTTCAAGATATTATTTGATTAGAAAAGATGTAAAATATACATGTTACATATTTTATTGACTTAAAAATTTAATGGAATTACGTTTAGACCCATACTCAATAAATTTTCACATTTTTATAATGCTTTATATTAAGGGCATATTTATACAATGGGTCTTAGGTAATATCCTTCCTCATTTCCATGTATCATATAGAGATACTTACATTAATTGTAAATATATTTTTATTTCTTACATATTATGTATTACATAGTTTCCTTAAAAGTTCTCTTGTGTGCCTTTGATTTCTTAGTTTATTGCCTAAATTTGTATCCTTATGTTTGTGTGTGATTGTGTGTGTTTCTTATTCATGTATTTTATTGTGTATTTTTTCCATAGAGAATCATCTCATCATCATGTCTTGATTATTTAAGGATTTATTATGGGTAATGCATCCTTACATGATTCTATGTGTGGTTACATAACTATGTTTGATTACATTTCATGTAAGACATGATATATTATGTTTGGTTCCATGATACATATTATGCATACTACTAATTTTTTTTATAATATGTTTGTTTTGTATGTTTCCATGATCCTTAACTTGAATATATTTGGGAACACTACTATTATTGTGTTTGTTTCATTATTTTATAAGGACATATCATTTTTCCTTATTGTTGCTTTCTATTAGGATCATGATACTCTTGTTTATCTATTCAAGATTATTGTAAAAATTATATGTATATTAAACCTATAATAACCACATGATTATTTATTTACACTAATTTTATATCAGGATACTACATTTTCTTACTTACACCTAGTCATATGTGATCTGTATATGTTGTATGCTACATTGGAGAACATTAGTTACCCTCACTATCTCATCCTCGCATGAGATTTCATATTTATATTAAGTATTAAATCATGATATTTTTATGTGGAAATGTAGATGTTTTTAAAATTATTTTTCAGAAGTTTATAACATATATAGGTATATTACATGATAAGCATGATGTATATTACTCTTTATTCTGAGATGAATGATTTCAGGTACATGTACTAATCCCTAGCATCAAAATGGGGGATATATCAATATATTATATATCTATATTATTTATATGATGGTTGAGATATTCTAGATATAAATAGCTTTACAAAGACCATGAAAAATCAGGGACCACTAGGATACATGCTTCATTATCTTTTACCTAAAATTGATTTTACTCTAATGATTATTTAAAGCGAATTACATGAGATAAATATAATTTAAAATATTAATTATATTCACACATATAGATCTAAACATGTTAAACATAAATAATTAAACTTTGAAAACTTTTACTAAGAAGGCAAAATGGGAAAACCTAAATTATGGCTTATTTATGGGTTTTCAGAAAACATTTTAGTTATAAAATATGATTAAAATATTAAGGTGCACATATCCCATAAATATATTTTTAAATTTTAGGTTTCCATTAATTTTGATCCTATTTGCTTTAATCTTCAACCTATAATTGCACAATGAGGTGTTAATGCTAAAAATGAGAAGGGAGAAGTATTTGGGTTAGGCAACCCAAAAGGTGGGATTTCAAGAAACATATATTCCATGTCTAAATTATAACCCTTGTATTTAATTAAATGTGTATATTATATAAGGAATGTATTTAACCTCCTCTTTATAGGTAGAGATATAACTACATGCACTATCATTAAAACCCTATTTTAGTACAATTAAATTGATGGAACAAGAATTGTAGAATATTTTTTAAAAAATGGATTAGTGTGAAGTGTCCATATATTTTTTTTAAATATTGGATCAATGTAAGAGATCCATGGTTAAGTCATATTTATGAAGTTTGATAAAATAAGATTGATACTTGGTTTATAATAAGCTTGAATGAAGATACTAGATTTCTAGATTAGTAAGGATAATTTTTTATATATATTATCCTCTTAATCACACCTACACATATCCACCCAAAATTTCAAGAGGATGAAACACTATAGGCATTGATACCTAAAAATTAAGGAAATGTTATTCACATGGGCCAACTACAACATAGGAAAATGCACTGAAATATTATTTGAGACATTTTGGGACAATATGGGGTCATATGAAAAGAAATTAATAGTTGAT
The DNA here is from genome assembly GCA_037957365.1 of Torreya grandis. Lineage (NCBI taxonomy): Eukaryota > Viridiplantae > Streptophyta > Pinopsida > Cupressales > Taxaceae > Torreya > Torreya grandis. Next base: position 62,483 of record JARHVA010001633.1, on the reverse strand, counting down.
CTAAAGGCTATAAAAAATTATTCATCCAATGGGTATGTCTCCATGGGCTAAAATTGAATAAAAATTCAATATATGAGAAAGACCTATGACAAGGGATGATGATATTATCCCCAACACAAGGAAAATATATACCAAAATAGCTAAATGTGTGTACATGGACCAAGTTTTATAAAATAAAAAATATTATCGATGGAAAATAATCTTGTAATAAAATTAGGTTTATACATAACTCCCCTACTTTAAGATGCATATGATGTGGTGTATACATATTTCAAAAAACATGATAGATAGTTTTAAGTGTGTACTTTAACTTATCATAGGAAGAGGATGATGATTCTTTTTTTCATGTATTAATTTACATTCTATTTTTTAAAATATATTATACCTATCAATAATGACCAATTTCCAATAATTAGTCACTATTAAAAGCAAATATATATATAAAAAAATCAACTTTTGACGTTTTGAATTTGAAAAAGAATATAAGAATAAATATAACTATTTATTTTTTACCAACTGCTATAAAAAACTTTTTCCAATAATGAACTTTCAATAAGTACGGCAACATAGTCAAAATTTATCTAAGAGTTTTTAGTGTCTAATTTTCATGGTACTAAACTTTTAGCAACTACTATAATGTAGCTAGCACTTTTCTTAGACTTTTTTGTGCATAACTACTCACAATACTAAAATTTTGAAAAGATTTGAAACATAAAAAATACTTCTAGAATAATTAAATTATTTTTCAATCCAATTATGGATTAGGGGATTAGATAAATAATTTATAAATATGGTTATAATATGAAAATGGTGATACTAGAAAAAAGGATTTCATGTTCTACTACTATGGTCCTACTATAAAAAATTATCATGTTTCAATACAATGGTGATTATATAAAGACAATTCTTATGTACATCTTCCCCCGTTTTGAGGTGGGTGATGTAAACATGTTTTTTAAATTAGTTGTCTTAAAATAAAATATTAACTACATGATATGTTATGAAACTAATATAGCTAAAGCATCAATGTCATAAATAAACATGATTATAAAATAGTAAGTGCAATGGATTCTTATAAGTCCCATGTGGAAAAAAATTTATGCCCTTCCTTAATTAAATCTAGTGTTAGAATGCTTGGTAAAAATCAAGAGGCTAAAATGTCCATTTATAATATGATAAGTAGGTAGTGACAAATATGATTCCCCAAAGTATATCTCAATGTATAATTTTGGTTTATATTCATGTCATGTCATTAAAAGTATGCATGAAATCTAGTTATAATTCAAGTCTCGTAGTAAAATGAAATAATGATCCTTAATATATAATATAAAAGGAATAACTATGATATCAAAATATGGTAAAGACTAAGGCCAGATAATGGGGTTAGCTAGAATGTTGTGTAATGTGAAATAATATATAAGTCTCGAGGATTAATGTATGTAACTCTCAAATTCCATATGATGATATGATCATATGAGACTCAATACAAAATTAATGAAACTCAAATATATGATTATGTGAGACTTAATAAACATAACTTATCCTTATATGAGGATTATGTGGATGGGATAATGACATTACCATAATAAATTTCACTTATCTAAGGTACAAATATATGGTAATAAACTATCAAATGTGAAAATAAATCAAGTGTCATGATGAATGTAATACTATAATATGTATGATCAATGTAAACACATATGACACAAAGTTGTGATAAAATAAATATGTAAGATATGTAAATAAGGATCCCATATAGATAAATGTGTGCACCATGTCCCCATATGTGTGTGTGTGTGTGTGTGTGTGTGTGTGTGTGTGTGTGTGTGTGTGTGTGTGTGTGTGTGTGTGTGTGTGTGTGTGTGTGTGTGTGTGTACATGTATTATTAATAGGGAACATGGATTAAATATAATTCATCCATAATAAAACATATTTAATTTATGCTCAATGAAGCTCATGAGTGAGAAATAAATTATTATTATCTTAGTATGTGTCTAATTAGTAACTTGTAAAATGGTCCCCTTATTTAAAATGTATATGTCACATATACCAATGTGTAAGATATACTCATATGAATAATAATTATGATAATCATGAAATTTCAAGATGTATATGGGTCTTAGGGAACAACGGACCACATAATGTACAAATGCAAGATATATATAAATAATATGAATATCAAAATAAATATAGTCATAATGTGGTCCAAATAATAGTAAAATGATATACCCCTTATGGGCCTAGAGGATATGTACATTATATAAAGTTAGGTAATGATTAATCATAGTGTAAGATGGTATGTAACAAGGTTTTGTTGCTCCCAGTTGGAAAAATATGTATAATATGATAAAATGTGAGAGGGTAAGATAAGATGGCCCAATAGTGCTCCCAATTTTTAGGATGTATATGATAATCTCTATTATATATAATTATTAATAGATGTTACCCCATTATAAATTCATTATATGTCTCATGTATGTAAAGGTGTCTTATATATGCTACACAAATTAATAAGGTCTAAATCATAGTAATAGGAGTATGGATGGTATGGTACCAAAAATATATTCAAGTTTATATCAAATCATGTGATATAGTGTGTAATCATCATTATGACAATTAATATGCAACAATAGTGTGTGGGTATCCATGTAAACACTCATGATATGTATAATCCATGTAATTAATAACAAGATATATGTAATCTATGTAAAATGGCTCTTTTAGACGCAAATTTGATAGTAGACACTTATAAACATAATTTTTCACTAACATGACTTGTGAAATAAAATATTACTCTTTCACAACCTTTTCCTATTCATTTTCCTATATATTTACTTGGTCCACCCCATTTAAATTCAAGAATTTATAAGATCTCCCTAGCCTATGTCATAATGTTTTATTGTCCTAATCAAACTATTTATATAATTTAGATCATTGTTTTTTCCTTCATGGAGTATGACCATAATAGGACATTGTTGGTTAGTAAAATTATTTTATTTCACTTACAATGTCCTAGAATCCTCTAAAGACTATTTTTAAAATTCAAATCTCTCTTTTGGGTTATCCTATGCACATTTCACATTTTAGTTATGGAGGAAAATTACTAAAAGATTAATCTTATTGTATAAGATAATCCTAAGGCCTTATTTACTTGGTAAAAACATGAAAACATGGTGGGACATTTAGAATACATTACACTTCCTTGAGGAACTATTTAAAGGCATGAAAATATAAAAACTCTAAAAGGAACAATTTCAAATCCAAATCTTAATACTACTTTCAAGTTAAATGTTACATGTTTTCAAGTGTCAAAATTCAAAATCTATGCATTTCGTTCTAGTGGAAAACTATTAAGCACACATATACATACATGGGAGAACTACGTGGAATATTAATCCACTTCAAAGTTTTAGAACATATGTGACACTAAAAATTTCAATAGGTGGTGGTTGGTGAAATCATAACCATATTAATAACACTTGTTATACGTCAATCATGTGTCAAAATCAGAGCTATAGTTTTAAGGCAAAGGAAGACAAAATCAGAATCTACACACATGACTAAAGATAAAAACAATTGAACACAAATCATCTTGATACGTAGACATAATGATCTATGGTAGAATAGATCATAAAAATGCATAGGGATTGCATCAGTAGATAATGGATATATTTAGTTTTTATAGGTGTCTACGTATTTATTGGTAGCATCTTGGTATATTTTAATAGTTAATCTCCTAAGCCAAACAACCACATAAGCATATTAGACTATTTCACATGACTATACATAGCGAGAAAAAATAATAGTAAATTAGATGGGTGTATTATCTTATATTTATTTTTATCTTTATATATTTCAAAAAATAATTTTTTAGAATTTATATTTTCATGTTGAACTATATATATTATATAATCCAAATTTTAATAGGTTTATACTTTCTTAGATCACTAAATTTAAAATAATTTAAAACATTATGGTGAACCAAACATTTATATTAACTACAAAAAAACCCAAGGTATTTATCCCTTAGGGTTTACTCTATAATTATTAGGGTTCATATTTTTGTGTTATAGTTTTAGATATAATTTTATATTTCCCCTTATTCACATAAATAAATCATGTTGATGCAAGGGCATCAAAACAAATAGTGAAAATCTAGTCACGAGTAATTATTTAGGTTATGACTAAGTATTTTTTGTCTAATAGCATCCATTATAAGGGAATTTAGTAATTATAAGAGTATCTAGGTGTCTTTTAGTATCCCTTTGGCATTTTCATGCTAAAATGGGCATTTTGAATATTTGAATTGTGCTTGTGTGTTTAGGAGTATTTTGAGTAAATGTCAAGAATTATCATATTATAAAATGTTTGTATAAGGTCATATATAGGTATAAGTGGGTGTAGGAAGTTTTTGTATGTGCATATCATGAGGAAAATGGCATAGAGAAAGAGTTTTGAATATAATTGCCACAACAAGGTAGTTGTCATAAAGGGTAACTGTCAAGAAAGTATTTTCTCTTTAATATAGGAAAGAATAAAAAAAATTTATGGTAGTAGGAAGGGATTAGACTCATTGAGGGAGTTAGTTAGAGGTATATAAATATCATATAATGATGTCTCTCTACATCATTTGGTATTGGAGCAACACGTTTTTGGGATGAGGAGAAGGATAGTCTTCAAACAAAAACAAGTACATGTTTGTTTTTGTTTTTAATTTATGTATTTGGTTGAAGTGTAAGTGAAGGTTTAGAGTGTGGTAAGTATCCATAAATCTATTGAGTATCTATAAAGAGAGAAAGAGCTATTATAAGCTCAAGAGTAATCTCAAGGAGAGCTTAGAGAGAGAAAAAGGAATCCTAGACAAAGGACAAGAAAGTGAGAGATAGACCCAAGTGAGGCCATGAGCAGGAAATTAGGTGAAGATTTTCAAGAGGTATAGGTCTAAAAGAGACAAAAATATTGAGACATAGGTAAGATGAAGATAGAAAAATAAAAGAGAAAATAGGGCATAGATGAGATGAGTTACCACAAAGAGAGGAAGGTGCAAGAAAACATCAAGATGAAAAAAATGGAAGGAGAAATGAAAGAGGTAAGACATAAATTAGATGATTTGATGCTCATAATAAAGAAAATGAAGGGAAAAGATAACACATACTATGGATGGGATATGAAGAAGAAGATAATCAAGTGGAAAATAAAGCTACAAATGAAGAAAATAAAGAGGAAAGCTATGAGAAAAGAAAGAGAGCAGAAAAGTTTGCTTTGAAATAAACTTAAGAGAGAGATAAAAAGACTTTGTATTAGTGAGAAGTATAGTGTTCAAGAGGATAAAGGAAATTATTAAATTGAAGAGGATGAGGTAATCTTGAATGAGGAAAAATAAGTTAGTTGCAGCTAACTATATGATGGAAAATATGAAGAGAAAGAGGTAGATAAAATTATAGGCCTCATAGAAGGATTGTAAAAAGAAGATAGAATGAGTTATAGTCTAAATATCAGTTTATATATGAAATTACTAAACAATTAGAGGTATAAATAACAATACTATAATAGGCTTTGTATAGCGTTGTGATTAATAATGAAGAAGAAAGACATGAGCTAAATAATTAAGAAATTAAAGATGAGGGAGAAGAAGTTAAAACAAAAATAAAATAAAATTTTCAGTTGAAAGGAGTAGAATAGATGTAAGAAGCAACTAATGGGACTCAAGAGTCTCAAATTGACACCTATTTTAATTTTATTGTATTTATATGTGCAAGTTTGGTCATGGAGGTGATAAATTATATGAAGAAAGAGGATCTTGAGAGAGATAAATAAGAGAGGGTACATGTTAAAACAATTGAGAACATCATGATGGAGGATAAATAACAAGAAGAAGAAGCACTAATGGTAACAATGAGATAGTTAGAGCACAAAGAGCTATATGCAAGTCTGAGTTTTAGTGAGGAAGAAGATAGGCATGAAATTACATATGTTTATGCAAGAGGGTTGAAGATAATAGCATGTGAAGGTGAGAATATAGATGTGATATTAGTGTTTTGGGGCATAGACTACCCATATGATAGAGGAAAATCTCAAGGTATGAGTGTAAATCAGATACTAGTTGATACAAATAGGTACTAGAAAATAGAAGAAAGAATTGTATTCGATAGAATTAAGAAAGAAACCATAGATAGGGAATAGTTGAAGCATGATGGAGTAGTAGTAGAGAAGTAATATATAAGGAAAAAAATTTGGAAGACTAGAAAGAAGAATAGTGCAGTCTATTTGAGCAAAACTCAAATCATTTCTTGCTAGGGTAGTATGATGTAGGGGCATCAAAACAAATAGTGAAAATATAGTCATGAGTAAGTATTTAGGTCATGAGTAAGTATGTTTGGTCTCATATCATAATTTATAAGGGGATTGAGTCATTATAAGATTTTATAGGTGTCTTTTAGTATCACTTTGGAATTTTCCTACCAAAATGGGCATTTTGAATATTTGAATCATGCTTGTGTGTTTAGGAATATCTTGAGTAAATGTCAATAAGTTTCATGTTATAAATTTTTTGTATAAGGTCATATATGGGCCTAGATGGGTATAAGAAGGTGTTATATGTGCATATCATGAGTAAAATGGTATGGACCAAGAGTTTTGAAAATAATTGCCACATCAAGGTAGTTGTCAAGAAAGTAGTTTTCCTTGTATGTAGGAAAGAATGCAATGAGTTTTTGTTAGTAGAAAGGGGGTAGAATAATTGAGAGAGTAAATTATATGTATATAAAGAGTAGAGAATGATGTCTCTCTACATCACATGGATATAAATCATATATATAATTTCTAATTTCTAATTTAAAATATGATTTTAACAATTGCATGTTCCTTTCTAGAAATATGTAATATATTTCAAAATCATGTAATGAAATGGGTCCAAATTATGTTCAATAAAAATAGGACTAAAATTAATGGTGAATATTCATTAGAATTTCCTTAGTTTGACTCCTTTTAATCTATTAATTGTAATCTAGCTTTCCTAACAACTTGATGAGATTGGATGATTTAATCCTTTTAATCAAACCGAAAAAGAAGAACCAACCACTATGAATGAGTAAGGTTAAATATAGTATGTAAATGCTCAATGGGGATATCAATACATTGGGGTATCATTACATAGAAGTTTTGGAATTCTGAAACTTATTTGTATTTTTATAATATTTGGCACATGTTGAATAACATATACTCTTTGGATATGTCTCATTTAAACACTATGTATAGTAAATGGTACCAATGTAAAATACTTTTCCACAACTATGAATCTAGATAATAAACTATGTATGTTTTTACAATTTTTAAATCTATATAAGTGTGTTTAACATGTTTCCCAATCATTCCTCCTCTATGTATAAAGGAATCTAAATATGGAATAAGTATCAATTTGGAGGATATGTTTTTATCAAAACATGCCCCCATTATAAATTGGAGCTAGTAGATACTAAATAGTTATAGGTAACATGCTTCCCAAGAATGCTTCATTATAACTTAGAAACATTACATGTGTGGAATCCATGCCCCTATTGAATCTAAAAGTAGATATAAGTATCACATAGTTAATAAATATGGATAACATGCTTCCAAAACATGCCCTCATTGTATCTGAGAACTATGCCAAGTATGTTTTGTTTGTGTAGAACATGTTTGTAAATAACCCCTACTAGGATTCCATCCATTTTGGGAGGATGGAATATAGTTTATGTTAGTGGTATCCTCATAAAAGGAGTATTAAATACTTTGTTTGATAAATTTTGACTTGGTAATATTCTTGTAATGTTATATCCAAGAATTTACAGCATTATTTTTGGTAGTATCTAGAATATCATAAGATATTTGTGTATTATTGAAAATTCTTGAAAATTTACAAATTTGGTATAATTTGGATGTGGTCATTGTATAGACACCAATGAAACCTTTTTTTCTCTAATTTGGATAATAGGGGTTCAAGATATGGTTATTTGAAGTTATGCCAAGGTGGTATATTATGTGGGTTTTAATAGAATGTTTAAGTCATTTGAATTTTGAACCTTTATGAATTTTGCACTTTGAGTCTAGAGATAAATATTTCCATGTAGGATATCTCCTCATCCTTTGTGATTTGAGATGCTCTAGAGTGCCTTAACTGGCCAAGACTTTTCTGAGTTAGTAAGTAATTGTTTGGAAATTTATTGATAGTTTTATTTTTTGAAAAAATACATTTTGAGCCTAGTTTTTGGCATTTTTATAGGATATCAAATGCTTATGTTGACATCCTATATGCTTAAATTGGGATTAAAATATAACCAGCCACTTTTGGGCATTACCATCAAATGTATGTGTCTGACATGAATGTTAGCATCCAACACAATTGTCTTGTGTGGACACTAGTGTTCGATGCTAGCATCTTTTTCATCTTTGCTTAGTTTATTTGATAATAGTTTGTAAAAAAATGTGATAACTTATGATTTTTTATTGTTTTTTTTTAGGTTTCATAAGGATGTGCATATTTGAGAGTTCTATCATGGATGATACTATATGATTTTGGTAAAGTTGGGTTTATGTGTGGTTGATTAGGTCATCATTGATCAGGAGGGATTAGGGCATATGGCCTACTTGGGATATATTATGTATGACATCCACCTCTTTAGAACTCTAACATAGAGGTAAAACCTATATACCTATCCATTTTGGCTCCATATGGGTGAGATGACTATCATCTTGGAGGATGTATACTAGATATTTTAGCTTCTAGTTATGGGTGAGAGGGTGAAGGTTACCAGTGATAGGAGTGATAGCTATATTCATTATTTACATGTATACATTACTGGTTAAAGGGATATTGGTCCCAAACCTAATAGCATGATTCAACTTGATAATGTTATTAATGGTGATTTTTCATGATTACAAAAGTTTATTTGTGTATTACTAGAATCATTTGTAATTATGGAGGGTGAGACAGTTAGGATTTCTTATTGTATGTACCAGATGGTTCATCATATTGAGTTGTATAGGATTAAATAATCTTAAGTTTGCACTATATTATACAACTTATACATATATTTGTATAAATTTACATTAGAGAGCCATGGTGGTGCGATTGGTGTGATGGCTTTGTTACATGTTTGGAATATGAACATATTACAATAATACAACTAGTTGGAGGTCCCCTTCTTATATGGACCCACCCATAAGTGTTTTTTGAGTGGTGGGCATTACCTCATGGTATAATTCATACCACGATGGATTATCAAACTATGTTGGATAGGATTTATATTGATAATATTGTGTGGTGTACTTATTGGACTTTTATTGGGTGGATAGATGATGGTAACAAGCTACATAGAGTACCTATTAACATGTGGTTAATTGATCAATTGCTTAGTGTGTATGATCTATTTTAGTATGATCAAGTAACACAAAATTGTAGTTAATCAAGGTGTGACCTCAGCACCATATCCATGGTATCACATAGTATAGAGTGCACATAGGACACATGATAGACAAACACCCATTGTTGTAGATTTAGTCCTGCACCCTGACAATGAGTGAGACCTTGTGATTCCCCTAGTAGTAGGAGATGATGTAGGTTATACTTAAAAGTATGTGTAGTAGTGGGATAAGATTTGATGGCCTCTATTATTCCTTATTATATTTATGGCTCTACATGTCATTCCTACAACACATGATGGTGGTGGAGAGATAAGTGGTCATTAAAGATATGATGCTATAAGAGGAATAACACTAGTTGATGAGGCATATATTAGAGCCACATGTTAGTATCTTAGTTTTAATATTTATAGTATCCATATTTTTATATGTCACTAACTAGTGTATTATCTCAAATATGTGTAGGTAACTAGGAGTGGTCAAGCAAGGTAGATCGGGTGGTTTAATACCTTGCTCATAGTGTGTTGATGGATATATCAAATGATGGATTTTTATATTTAATTGTTGATATTTTTGGTGCATATGCACCATTATTTGATCTAGTTGTAATATTTTTGGGAGCATACCATATGTAGCCATAGAGCTTGAGTATTTGTAAAAAAATATGGATAGATGGGACATCATAGAGTAGAGTTCCACTAATATCATGTGGAAATTTATTTCATGATTTGATTCTTTGAGATGAGATAATGAGGATATAGCATGGTGGCTAGGTATTTTCTAAGAGATATTACACATGTTTTCATGTGCATAGGGCCCATAGTTTGATCTTAATGCATCTACTTATAGAGGTGATATATTTATGGATGTTGATAGTGATGAGGAGTATACCTTGGGGGATATTCCCCTTACTTATGATTGATATTTTTTTTGTATCATTATATATATATATATATATATATATATATATATATATAATATTATATTGTTCACATGTACTTGATTTTGTATTTGATATATTTGCACTAATTTATTCTCAATTGATCATTAAATGACTTGCTATTGTATTTTAATTTCATGGTTTATATTGTGGATATGGTAAAAAGTATAAAAAAATATTTCAACTTAATGAAATATTTGTATAATGTGTATTATAAATTACTAATTGTATGCAATGAAACCCTACAAGAAATAATAATGCTTTATAATAATGTTCATATGGTAAAGTAACTATTAGTTTAGGTTATGTAGTCAACTTTATTAGAATAGTAGGCATAGCTGGTGAATCCATAAGTACATGTTAAGGAACCCAAATATATGGCATAGGTACATCCTCTCCACAAGTGTCTTTATCCAAGACATGATCGAAAAATGGTTCCTTGGTAGGATCAGTGTGGGATCAATCAGTCCTAGTAGAGAACACACTAGGAGGACTTTTACTAGTGGGTGTCTTTTGTGAGGGTTGATGGACCATGTTTTAATTAAGAGGATTATCATGGGATGGCTCAACCCTATTAACATGCCTCTAGAATAAATATGTGAATGAATTCTAGATGATTCTTTTTAAATGTCATAATTCCCTAATCTAATAACTATCTAAGCTTTTTCTCAAGAGAAAAACACTCATTATATCAATGCCCATTAATGCTATGATGAGTGAAAAAGTGGTGTCCTTTTATCTTCTAAAATATATTATATGGTTAATGTGAATTATGAGGGAGTTTGATTAATAATTTATCAAAAAAAATTTGTAATATATCATACAGTCTATCTCGATACCTATCAAACTGAAGAGGTTGGTGTCTCATGGTGTTATTTGGTCTAACTATGGGATGTACTAAAAAAACATGTTCTTTTCCTTTGTTCAATACTTTAATTTTTGGTTCTTTAGTAGGTACTAGTGGTTATATATAATTTTTTTGAAGTGTTACATGATTATTCATAACTCTTTTAGGTACCCTTGAAACATGAGTCTTAGCACGCTTGGTTGGTGAATGAAAAAATAGGTAACTAAGTTTTTGTATTAGTTAGAACACATGAATATTTTTGCACATCCCAATATAAATTCCCAAATTAAGAAAATGTCTTGTGAAATGATCTTTCTAAGTGGAGAGATAATACCCCTACTAAATATAAATTTTATTTCCAAATCTAAGGGTGTAAAGTTTAATGAATATAAACCATCCTTAAATTGAATAGCATAGTGTTGTAGTGATTCATTCTCATTTTGGGTCAATGTTTACAAGTGTGATAGGAACACATCCTCAGTATTCTTGAAATTAGGCAAGGAACTATCTAGAGTGTTGTGAAACCAATCAAAATCTCCTTTTATTAAAGTGCAATGGAAGGCATTTAATAGAAAACTTTTATTTTGGTCCCAATGTTCAAAGGAGTGCATATATTTTTAAAGTCAATATCAAGATCCCCTTGACCATCAAATAAGGATAAATTAGGCATGATATTATTTTTTGGATAAAGGTATTCAAAAGCATGTTGAGAAATAGGTTATCCTAATAATGTATTCTCCTTAAAAAGAGCTTCGTGAGAATAAACTTGTAACTTAATTGACTTACTATTATGAATATCCCATGGTGGTAATAATAAATAACATATCATGAGAAGATTTTAAATTTTGTGTTAGAGTTTGTAAAATGCCATTCAAATTAAACATAGGGATTTTGGGATTTGTATCACTCTCGATAGGATAATCATCATGTGGGTTTGAAATATTTAGTGAAGGAGTACCCATGGTTAAAAAAGTAAGTATGTCCAGATGTATATCATTAAATCTAATACCATTAACATTAAAAGATGCTACTTCACTTATAATTTAGTTAATTTCAATAGGAATTGGTGAAATAATTTTACTTTTACATCTTTTCTCATGTTTAGAAAAAAATGAAAAAGTGGGAGAAAGGGGACATATGACACTTTATTTGAAATATCATGAATGGGGGGGGCGGGGGGGGGGGGGGGGAGTGCAATTATAACTTTCATTTGTACTCAATAAAGGAAGAGAGAATGGAATTCTAATTTTTATATTCCTAGATTTGTAGGATTTATCCTTTAAACATGATACATCAACCAAAGTTTGTATTTTTATGTGTCTCCAAATAATGAAAGTTTTGTAAGTGTTTCCTATTGTCATTAAATATTGCAACCTAGAAGAGGGTGTTTAAGACTCTTCTAAATTTGGGCAAAATGGGAACACTTCTTGGTATGTGGGTGTACCTATAGTGGAAATGAGCCTCTAAATTTATAGGGTTAGATTTTTTAATGTATCTTACAAAGATTATCACTTGTATAATGCTTAATTATGGGGGGAAAAGGGTTAGAAATCACATGAAATAAACCTATTATAATAGGGTGATTCACCAAGATGTTTTCAACAAGACTATCATACTCTATCACAAAGATACAAGGCATAAAACACTAGTCTAAGAGTCCTATAATGCACTAGCATTAGTGTTTCAATATGAAGGTGACATACATGAAGAATATCCAAAGTAAGTGAAACCATATATTAGTTGTAGATACTAAGGCTCATTTTATAGTTTAGAATAGATCCATACACTTAACAACACTTCATATGACCTACTAGGCTAGAATCACTTGCATCAAACATTAAAGTATTGAGAGAAATCAAGGATCGATGAATATCTCTTAACCATTCACTATACATCTCTTCACACACTTGAAAAGCTAAGATATTAACTCAAACCAAATTACATTTATTATTCTAAGGCAAATTACAAATTCAAAACTAGTAGGGATTCACCATACATGGTGTGGTATTCCCTTACAAAGGCCAAAATGACAGATATTTATAGAACTTTAGAGAGAGGAAAAAATAAAGAAGTTCAAGAGTCACTGGAACACATGTCTAGACATGAGAACTAGTTACGTTATAGGTGAAATTGAGTGTGAAATAGACAAAGAATGTCTCTTAAGAGAAATGTCCATATAAACCATGACAACTCTTCAAAATGGTGTAGAGATTCTTCAGCTAGTCCTTATGAAACTAACTTCATCATGGATAATCTCTTGAGCCCTTTGAAACTGAAATAAGAGAGTCAACACATATGCTATGATAATCATAAATGTTTTTTAGGTTGTTAGCTATCTTCTAGATATTTAAATTTACCATTTGTAATCATTCGTTGCTTTCATGGACTTCATTCTTTACATCTAGTAGTCATTATTTATCTTATTCCTCAACTAAGCTCTCATGGAAGTGTATGAGTTTGAAGAGCTTGCTTTGGTATAGATTTCTTTGATCCTAAATGACTACCTATGTGGTAATCCCTTGCTATGGTTCTCATTCCATTTTTTGAATTTGCTATGTCACTATCTAGACACATAGCCCAACTTGTCTATCTAAAGTCTAGTTAAATTTGCCCAGTTAACCTCACCTAGAGTCTCTTTGATTTGACCTTCAATATTGGCCATTGATTATTTATCTAAGGTCTTAATATTATGATAGTTGGCAACATTGAATTTGATCTGATATCCTTGACCTTTGACTCTCACTCACACCATTGGATCTATTTGTAGGATTAAATATGCACCATAGATCTTAGGGACCCATTGATACTATCAGGTCATCCACTTTATTGATCTTGGTGTATAATGGAATGCTAACCATTGATATAATGGGACCCACTATTTAAACTCCAATGGCTATTTACCATGGCTGAAATTTGATGTATGTGTTCCCATCATTTGATGTCCACACTACCATATTTGATGTCCACATGACCATCAAATTTGAACTCCTAGGATTTTTTGTCTAAGCTTAACTTTGACATTTGTATATCCATCATTTGACATCCACACAACCATATTCAATATCTATGTGACCATCAAATTTAAACTCCAATGATTTAATTACCAAGCTTTATTTTGACATCCACACGACCATTAATGACATCTACACATTTGTCAATCACATTTGCATAACCATCAATGACATCCATGTGATCATAAATGATGTCTACATGACCATAATAATTTAACCCCCAATGGAGTTTTTCCTGAGCTTAACTTTGACACTCACATGAATGTCTCATTTTGAAATTCAATCTTTGAAAGATTTTATCTTGAATTATAAATCTCATCAATACCTAAATTTTTTAGAGTATGATCTAGGTGCCAAGATCATCATTTACATGTGACCATTTTGGTTTCATGAGATTCCCAAGAATATTTATTAAATGTATAATTTAACTATTCAACCCACTCTTATGTGATGTGAAATGACAGTCTACTTCATTTGAGCTTGTGCTAGCAACTATTTTATTGATTTTTAAGCTCAAATGATTCCTTGAGGCATAAGCAAACTTATTCTATGATCTAACTACTTTGAACACTATGAAGGCCTACCACTTTCATATATGACTCTAAAAGGACCCTTTAATGACTTAACTTGACATATGACCAAATTAAACCATGATCAAGGTGAAAATGGCATAAAATTACATCTAATGTATAAAAAAACATCCTATGACACTATATCAGACCCCTATATAAGTTTTTGACTATAGGGGGGTTGACCCATTTTGACTTGTGGTCAAAATGGTCAACATTTCCTTAGGATGTTTATTTGTACTCTATTTTTTCCATTCAAGAAAGAAAGGGTAAGAGATAATACATATATTTTTATTATTACCCACTAGAGGGTAATAATAACTTGGTCTAGGTGTGTTTTAATCATGCAAAGAAGACAAGGGGTTTTCAACACTAGTATTATTTGGATGTGAAGGCACACACTTTAATTCGTCAATATTTTCATTACAAGATACATTAGGGGAACATTAAATATCCTTGATTTTGTCAACATTAGACATGGTAAGCTCACATTTAATTGTTAAAATAACTATATAAAGTGTAAATGCATTAATTATATTTTCAACACTAGGAATAGTATCATTTGGCATGATTGTAATTTCTTGAGATGTTTCATCAATATAAAGAAAAAGAGTAGGAGACTGAGGCTCAACATAGCCAAGAGGAATGCCACTATATTCATATCTATAAGATAAGATATCATTATCACTAGCTGGGTCATTATGATTTATATTTTCATCATTTGTTCTTTCATTATCATAATTATAAGCAAAGGTAGGGGTTTGAACCCATTTTTGATGTTCCATAAGATCCTCATATGAAATACATTTATCATTAGGTACATTACAATTAATTTCAAATGGATGGGGTTTTTGGGATGAGTTATGGAGTCCATAGAGAGGTGAGATTTTACAAATTTTTTTTGAAGAACAAACAAGAGAGCTAAATCAATAAGAATATTTAACATTCCTAAACTAGGCATACATAGGACTATAATTAATGGTGAATATTCCTTATCATTTATTTATTTTGAATCCTTTCAATCCATTAATTGTAATCCATATTTCCCAATAAATTTTTGAGATTAGATGATTTAATCCTTTTAATCAAACCAAAAAATAAGAACCAACCATTACAGATGAGTAAGGCTCAATATAGTCTGTAAATGATCAATGGGGCTATCAGTACATTAGGGTATCATTACATATAACTTTTGGAATTTTTAAACTAATTTTTATTTTTACAATATTAGGCACATGTTGCATAACATAAACTCTTTGTATATGTCTCATTTTAAAACTATGTATAATAAATGGTACCAATGTAAAGTATTTTTCCACAACTATGAATATAGATAATATAGTATGTATGTTCTTAAAATTTATAAATTTGTATAAGTGTGGCTAACATGCTTCCCAAATATGACCCCACTATGAATAAAGGAATCTAAATCTGGAATAATTATCAATGTGGAGGACATGTTTTTTTTATCAAAACATGCCCCCACTATAAATTTGCACTGGTTGTGGAGAACATGCTTCCCAAGTATGCCCCCATTATAACCTAGAAACTTTGTATGTGTGGAAGCCATGTCCATATATCATGCCCTTACTAAATATAAAAGTGGATATAAGTATCACACAGTGAATAAATATGGATAGCATGCTTCTAAATCATTCCCTCACTGTACATGAGAACTATGCTAAGTGTGTTTTGTTTATGTATAACATGTTTGTAAAAATGCCCCTACTAAGATGCCCCACATTTTGGGAGGATATAATATAGTTTCTGTCAGTGGTATCCTCATTAAAGGAATAACAAAGAATTTGTTTGATAACTTTTGACTTGATAATATTAAGGTAATGTTGTATCCAATAATTTGTAACATTATTATTGGTAGTATCTGGAATGTTGTAGGATATTTGTGTAGAAAATTTTTTAGTGATTTTTGATAGTTCTAAAAAATTTACAAATTTGGTATAATTTAGAAGGGGTCATTGTCTAGATACCAATGCAAATTTTGGTTTCTATTTGGATAATTAGGGATAAAGATATGATTATTTGAAGTTATGTCAAGGTGGTATATTAGGTGGGTTTTAATAGAATTTTTAAGTCATTTGAATTTTAAACCGTTATGAATTTTGAGCTTTGAGCCTAGAGATAAATAATTACATGTAGGATATCTCCTCATCATTTTTGATTTGAGATGATCTAGAGTGTCTTGATTGGTCAAGACTTTTTTGAGCTAGTAAGCAATTGTTTGGAAATCTATTGATAGTTTTAATTTTTTTGAAAAAATACATTTTGAACCTAAATTTTGGCATTTTTGTAGGATATCGCATGATTTCATTGACATCTCAGGTGCTTAAATTGAGATGAAAATGTAACCATTCACTTAAAGATATTACCATCTAATGTATGTGTCTAACATGGATGCTAGCATCCAACAAAACTATCTTATGTGGATGTTAGTGTTCAATGCTAGCATATTTTTCATTTATGCTTAGTTTATTTGATATTTCTATAATTTTTAAAAAATTGTGGTAAATACTTAGTTTTTATTTTTGTTGTCTTGGTTGAAGAAGGATGTGCATATTTGAGAGTTCTAACATGGTCGATACTATATGACTTTGGTGAATCTCAATTTATATTTGGTTGATTGCGCCATCATTGATCATGAGGGATTGGGCTATGTGGCCTAATTGGGATATATTATATATGACATACACCTCTTTACAACTCTAACAAATAGGTGGAACCTAGATACCTATCCATTTTGGCTCCATATGGGTGAGATGACTATCATCCTAGAGGATGTATATTAGATATTTTAGTTTCCAATTATGGGTGAGAGGGTGAAGGTTATTGGTGATAGTATTCATTGATATATTCATTAATTTCATGTATATATTATTGGTTAAAGGGATCTTTTCCCAAGCCTAGTAGCATAATTCAACTTTATTACATTATTAATGGTGATGTTTGGTGATTGCAAAAGTTTATTTGTGTATTCATAGAATCATTTGTAATTATGGAGGGTGAGATAGTTAAGATTTATTATTATATATACCAAATGGTTCATCATAATGAGTTGTATAGGACCAAATAATCTTGGGTTTGTAATGTATTATCCCACTTGTACATATATGTGTATAGGTTTACATTGGAGAGCCATGGTGGTGGGATTGGTGTGAAGGATTTGTTTCATGTATAGGCATATGAGCATATTATAGTAGTATGACCAAATGGAGGTCCCCTTCCTAGATTGGCCCACCCATAAGTATTTTTTGAGTGGTGGGTAATCCCTCATGGTATAATTCATACCATGATGGAATACCACACTATGTTAGATAGGCTTAATTTTGATAAGATTGTGTAGTATCCTTATAGGACTTTTATTGGGTAGATAGATAATGGTCATTATCTACATATAGTTCATCTTAGAATATGATTTATTGATAAATTTCCTAGAGTATATTAGCTATTTTATCATGATTGAGTGACACAAAAACATTTGGTCAATTAGGGTGTGACTTTGATACCATATCTATGGCATCGTATAGTATGGAGTGGGCACAAGACACATGATAGACAAACACCCACTATTATAGATTTACCCATGAACCCCAATGATGAGTGAGACCTCATGGTTCCCCTGGTAGTAGGAGATGATATAGTTTGTACTTACAAGTATGTGTAGTAGTGGGAGAAGATTTCATGCCCTTTTTTGTTCCCTATTGTATTTGCAGCTCTATGTGACATTCCCACAACATATGGTGGTGTAGTGATAAGTGGTCATAGAATAAATGATCCTATAGGAAGTATAGCACTATTTTATGAGGCATCTATTAGAGCCACATGTGAGTATCATAGTTTTAAAATTTTATAGTATTAGGTTTTTCATATGTCACTAACTAATATATTATTTCAAATGTGTGTAGGTAAGTAGGATTAGTCTAGCATGGTATATAAGGTGATTTAATACCTTATAGTGTGTCAATGGATGTATTTGATGATGCATTTTTATATTTAATTTTTGATATTATAAATTCACATGCACCATTATTTAATCTAGTTACAAGAGCTATGGTAGCATACCATAAGTAGCCATAGGGCTTGAGGTTTTTTAAGTAGAGTTAGATATATCAGACATCCCAAAGTAAAGTTCTGCCGATATCATGTATAAATTTATTTTGTAATTTGATTATTTGAAATGAGAGAATGAGGATATAGTGTGGTGGCTATGTGTTTTCTAGGAGAGACTACATGTTTTTGCATTTGCATAGGTCCCATAGTTTGATCATGGTGCATCTACCTACAAAGGTGATAGATTTATGGATGTTAATAGTGTTGAGGAGTATACCTTGGGGGATATTCCCCCAACTTGTGATTTATATGTTTATTTGTATCAATTTATATGTATATGATATTGTTCACATGTACTTGATTTGGTATTTGATATATTTTCATTACTTTATTCTCTATTGATCATTATATGACTTGTTAATTGTATTTAAATTTCATGGTATATGTTGTGGATATGGTAAAAAGTATAAAAACTATTTAAACTTAATTAAATAATGGTATAATGTGTATTAAATAGTAATCATTGTATGCAATGGAACCCTGTAGGAAATAATAATGCTTTGTTGTAATGATCATGTGGTAAAGTAATTATTAGTTTAGGTTATGTTTCAACTTTATTGGAATAGTAGGCATAATTGGTGAATCCAAAGGTACATGTTTAGGAACCCAAATATATGGCATAGATAAATCCCCTCCATAAGTGTCTTTATACAATACATGATCAAAAAATGGTTCCTTAGTAGGATCAGTGTGCGATCAATTAGTTCTAATAGAGAACACACTAGGATAAGGGCTTATGCTAGTGGGTATATTTTGTGAGGGTTAATGGACCATGTTTTAATTAAAATTATTATCATGGGATCGATCAAGCCTGTTAAAAATTCCTCTAGAATAAGTATGTGAATGAGTTTTAGATGGATATTTTTAAATGCAATAATTTCCTGATTTAATAACTATCTAATTTTTTCTCAAGAGCAAAACACTCATTATTTCAATGGTCATTAATGCAATGATAAGTGAAAAAGTGGTGTCCTTTTATCTTCTAAAATATATTATGTGGTTAATGTGAGTTATGAGGAGATTTGATCAATCATTTATCCAACAAAGTTTTTAATATATCATGCAATCTATCTTGATACCTATCAAACTGAAGAGGTTGGTATCTCATGGTGTTGTTTGGTATAATTATGGGCTGTACTAAAAAAGCATGTTCTTTTCCTTTGTTTAATACTTTAATTATTGGTTATTTGGTAGGTATAAGTGGTTCTATATAAATTTTTTGAAGTGTTTCAAGATCCTTCATAACTTGTCTAGGTACCCTTGAAACATGAGTCTTAGCATGTTTGGTTGGTGAATGAAACAATATGTAACTAAGTTTTTGTATTAGTTAGGACACATGCATATTTATAAAAAACCCAATATAAATTCTCAAATTAAGAAAATGTCTTGTGAAATTATCTCTCTAAGTGGAGATAGAAGACCCCTTCTAAATATTATTTGTATTTCCAAATCTAAGGGTGTAAAGTTTAATGAATATAAACCATCCTTAAATTGAATAACATAGTCTTGTAGTGATTCATTCTCATTTTGGGTCAATGTTTGCAAGTTTGATAGGAACACATCCTCAATATTATTTAAATTCGATAAGGAACTAATTTTAAGGTTGTAAAACTAATCAAAATCCTTGTTTGTTAAAGTGGAATGTAAGGCATTTAATAGAAAATTTTTATTTTGGGACCAATGTCCAAAGGAGTGCATATATTTTTTCAAATGAATATCAAGATCCCCTTGACCATCTAAGAAGGATAAACTAGTTATGGCAATGATTTTTGGATAAAGTTATTCAAAAATGTGTTGATAATTAGGTTATCTTGATAATGTATTCTCCTTAAAAAGAGTTTTGTGAGAAGAAACTTGTAACTTAATTGACATTTTATTGTGAAGCTCCCACAGTGGTAATAATAGATAAAATATCATGAGAATATTTTAAATTTTGTATTAGAGGTTGTAAAAATCCATTCACATGAAACATAGGGATGGTGGCATTTGTATCACTCTTGAGAGGATAATCATCACATGGGTTTACAATATTTAGTGGAGTACCCATGGCTAGAAAAGTAATTATGTCGTGATGTATACATGAAATATAAAACCATTGTCATAACAAGATGCTACTTCACTTGGAATTTGGTTACTTTCAATAGGAATTGGTGAAATAATTTCACTTGTACATGTTTTCTTGCGTTTATCTAGAAATAAAAAAGTGGGAGAAAGGGGACATATTGTATTTTATTTGAAATATCATGAATGGGGGGAGTGAAAATGTCACTTTAATTTGCACTCAAAAAAATAATAGAGAATGTAATTATAATTTTGAGTTTATTGGATTTGTATGATTTATCCTTTAAACATGATACATAAATCAAAGTTTGTACTTTTTATGTGTCTCCAAACAATGAAAGTTTTGTAAGTGTTTCCTTAGGATGTTCATTGGAACTCTATTTTTACATTAAATCAAGAAACAATGAGAGATAAAACATATATTTTTATTATTACCCACTAGAGGGTAAGAACAACATGGGCTAGGTGTGTTTTAATCATGCAAAGAAGATAAGGGGTTTTCAACACTAGTATTGTTTGGAGGTAAAGGCACACACTTTGTTTCATCAATATTTTTATTATGAGATACATTCGGGGAGCATTAAACCTTCTTGAATTTGTCAACATTAGAAGTGGTAAGCTAACATTCAATTGTTAAATAATTGAATACAGTGTAAATACATTAATTATATTTTCAACACTAGAAATAGTATCATTTGGCATGCTTGTAATTTCTTGAGACTCTCCATAATTATAAAGCAAAGGAGTAGGAGACCAAGGTACAACATAGCCAAGAGGAATGACACTATATTCATATCCATAAGACAAAATATCATTATCACTAGCCGGGTCATTATGATTTATATTTTCATCATTTGTTCTTTCATTTTCATAATTATAAGCAAAGGCAGGGGTTTGAACCCATTTTTGATGTTCCATAAGATCCTCATATGAAATACATTGATCATCAGTTACATTAAAATTAATTTCAAATGGATGGAGTTTTTAAGATGAGTTATGGAGTTTATAAAGAGGTGAGCTTTTAAGAATTTTTTTCAAAGCACAAGCAGGAGAGCTAAATTAATTAAAATAATTAACATTCCTAAACAAGGCATACATAATCACAAATTAGATCTAATAAATAATATATAAAAAGTTGAAATGGAATTTGATCAAAGGAAAAAATCCTAATATAGGAACTAATGTTTTCATTTAATAAATAAAAGTCAAGTTCACCAAAAATTTTAATACTTTAAGAGTTTTACAAGATAATAACCTAAAATGTAAATCTATTTTAAAGGAATGAAAATACTTAGATTTACACTAAAATATAGTCAACAATACAAATTTGACTAATCTAGCATGTAAAATAAATAGAGTAAGTAGCAAGAAACTAAGGGACAAAGAGAGCATATCTTATTTAATTTGCTATTCTGGATCATGGTAGTGGTTAGTAGTTAACATAGGGATGTGTTATAGATATAAATGTCAATCGTTATATGTTTTAACTACTTTTGACCTTCAGATAGTTGTGTCAATCTTGGATAGTAATGTAGATGATTATGTTTATATCAGATGGTAGTGTCTACTGATAAATATACATAGGAGTGACCTAGAATTTGGACCAAACCTGTGATACTCCCTACGTAATTTTTCTTTGACTCAACTTATGTTCACTTATGTTCCAAATCCATATAATAAGTAAAACCTTAGTTATTAAGAATTGTACCTCTTGTAACCTAGTAAAAAGGGATTAATAAAGTGAGTCAATCTACCCCTATCAGCCTTGTTATTGTTAAGTGTTTCCTACATATCCAATATTCCTAAGAGGGCCTTAAACTCACATCTAGTTATCATTATATACATGTATGTGGAATTTTAGCAGTATGATTATATGACTTTTTTTATAGTAACCCTTGGTAAAAGTGATTTCATATTATATTTTACCCTTTAGATTCTTCAAAGATTTAAAATAGTGTTATAGTTTAATTTGATAGCTTGAGATAGATAATACATTGTTATTATTGAGTTAACTTATCAAATTAGAAGGTGTATTAATTATACCATAGCCTTTGCATACATAAGATCCTTTTAAATTAGAATTAGAACTTAATTACATGAAAAAAATCTAACCATAGTATAGGCAAAGAGGTATAAAAAAATGGTCACAATGTCAAAGATACATAAAAAAAAGATAAAAAGATAAGGTTGAATAGTTTCATTGATCCTAGACGCTAACATCGACATTAGTGTCAATGAAAAACATAGGTGTATAAGGGATTAAAAAACTAAGAAAAAAAATCATAACCTATAGGGGTCTCTATTATATATTGAATGAGGATAAAAAACATAGCACATAGGCCCAAGGGTTAGGTAAATCAAGTGAAATAATATGGAAGCAATGAAGTCCATGAAAGATTACATCGCTATATGTCTAATTCTTAGTAAATAGGTATATACATATAAGAGGACTAGTAATATGTGTACTTATACAAAAATGGGTGACTATAATTATATATGAATGCCCAAGGTTATGTCAATTTCACAAACTAGTATCATATGAGTTCTAAATTAATCTATATACCCACATATTATATGCAATCAAAATTACTTCAGATTTATAAATAAATACATATCATACAAGATAAATCCTACTTACACTTCTGATTAGGGATACATTAGATAATTAGGAACATGATCAATATGTGGATCTGCTAGACCTAATTAGGGGATCTATTATCACAAAAATAATACTAGGGAAGGTTGTAAATCCTCTAGTCAAGAAAATCCACACAATAACCCTAACAAAGTCCTATGTTTCCAAATTCACTAAACTAATAAGAAGTAAATAAAAGTCTAATATAGTGTTCAACAAATCTTGTGGCACAAAGTGGGGGTAATAAATAATAAAAGTAAACATGCATAGTGTATATATACTCATGTCAATGTATATAGAACTATAATACATGGAAAAAAGTACAAATTCATATCTATCCACTCTTATAATGGAGGAACAAAGTTAAGAATAATTACCTTTGAATACAAACCTATCGAGCCTTAATCTCTTCCTTAGCTAAGGTGCTTCATAAGAGGTTGTTATGGTATGTAAGGATGACAAAAATAAATAAGATCTAGGCTACATAACCTATAAATACATATAAAAGACTTCTCTACAAGATCAAATCCATATCTATAAATAAATTATGAAAGCCTAAGCTTGATCCTCAAGTAGAATGGTGGATAACTAGATGTAAAATAGATATTACTTATTCTTCTCTTCTCTAAATAATGGTAAAATTATCTTATATATATATAGGAAAATTTTACCTTAATCCCTTCTAAAAATTTGGTTGACAAGGTTGATCCAGTCAACCTAGTATCATTATTGACAAAAATTCACTAGGTCATAGGCTAAGTCAACCAAGAGCAAACCTAGACCCTAAATGAGTTTCACCAATAAGAGTACAAGTTTGACCCAGTCGACATAATACTATATATTATTGAAAGGGGTTTTAGGTTAAGAGAAGGGGTATGAAATATGGGGAATGGATGGAAGAGTATACAAGAGAGAATAACAAGGTTATGGGAATGGTTTTTAGGAGACAAGTGTGTAGATAACAAGTGGAAAAAGGGACAAAAATCTTGTGAAGCACCAATGGTCTACCCACTCCTTTCTTGGCACACCCCTTAATGCATGTACTCAGAGAGATTACGACTTGATGGGTTATTACAAGATAAAGAACATCAATAATTGATAAAATTTTGAAAATATTATGTGTATATATATGCCCCAATTAAAACTCATCATATATCATGTAAGTGTAACATGGGATGGTGCTTAAGGAGTAGAACATGATGACAAATAATGATAATGCTTAGTAAAATGAAGTAAGGAGAAAATAAGATATATGAAAGGATAGAATTGAAAAACACATACCTTTAATTACTTTAGTGTTGTAGATAAATAAGGATACTATAAGAGAAGTGAAGGCATATAATGTGAGGAACATTACGTGAACCTGTAGAGATTAGTACAAAAATTTGAAATTTTTAGAATATATGCATATAGTAGTGGAAAATATTCTATACAATGTCATGTTTCCATAAATTTTTATGGTTCAAAAATGAGTTAGTAAAAATAAAGATATGATCAAAATAAAGACTCTGATAGGAAATATTTGAAAGGTAAAGAATTGTGAATAGTAACTTTAAATAAGGTGAAAAATAATTCATTTGCTATTGTTTGACTTGTTTTGAGAGAAAAATAGAGCTCTGAGAGACCTAACAAAATCCAAAAGAGATAAGATGGTGAGGAGATGATAGCTGATATGAGGAGGATGCCTAACGACTACAACAGGTGCAACACAAATAGGCAATTGAGAATTTCAAATTTGTTTTGAGTATTTTAGTTAAAATTAAGTATTTTATAAAAATATTTAAATTAGACTAGTTATAGAAACTATAATGAACCCTAGGAAGTTACTAAGTGTACTATAGGTCAAACATGGAAATGGGTTGAAAGGAATCAAATTAATAAATATCGAAGGCATTTATTATAAGTGGGTCAAAGAGTTGGTAGTTTAAATAAACTAGGTCGACCTAGTTGACCTAGTCAGTTGAAAATTAGCTTTTGACATGGTTGACTTAGTAGGTATGGGTTGACTTAGTTGATCTAGGTATAACGATGACTTAGTACCCTATTGCCAACTTAATTGATTAATCTAAACTATTGACTTAATACTAAGGGGCAAATAAAAGGGTCAACTTAGTTTGTTAAGTTCAAATGGTTGACCTAATACGATTAGGTTGACATAGTTGATTACTATGTGGTTGGTATAGTACTAAAATTCAAGAAATTAAAATAAATAGTATGTTTAAGGCTCAGGTTGATCGAGTGAGTACTAAAATGGCCAAGTAGTCTAAAAATAAGTGAAATTGATAGGAAATGAATAGATTAAGGAAAATTATGTTGGTTTTATTACAATTTAGAAATAATTTATTTTGAATATAAGTGACATAGAGGTTTAATACATATTTTATTTTTTAATG
Organism: Torreya grandis; assembly: GCA_037957365.1. NCBI lineage: Eukaryota > Viridiplantae > Streptophyta > Pinopsida > Cupressales > Taxaceae > Torreya > Torreya grandis. The sequence goes on along the minus strand of JARHVA010001633.1, from coordinate 36,502 downwards.
GTTGCATGGGTGCTAGATATTTTGATGACTAGTGGATGGGTCATGGCTACCAGATCTATTAGAGTGCCTAAGGGAGGTAGATTGGGTTAGGTTGGGCATAATAGTCTTAAGAGACATCATGGAGATGTGATGAGTTCCACTGAGTGTGGATCTAGTGGTTGTATTCCTAGGATTCTAGGATTACTTGACCAATAACTTTAGGTGGGTGGTAGATGGGGATACCATAGAGTTTGGTATCACATTAGAGGATGTCCATTATTTACTTGGACTTCATTTGAGAGGGATGTCAATGATAATAGGGATATTGGATGGTTAGGATGAGAGATGATCATTATCCTAATGGGTGACTTTCTTAGATAAGATTTACCTAGGACTAAAGGTAAGTCTATTTGATGCTTATATAGCCCAAATTTTATATATTAAGAAGGTGGTGATAAGACTTTTAGCATCATGAGTGATATATCACAAGTTAGATTGAAAGGTACCACTATATGTGATAGCCTTATGCCAATAGATATTATAGCAGGGGGAACTCTATGACTTGGGTTTTATCATCTAGGTTCAACTCATGCATGATATATATGTGATATTTTCATATATGAAAAATAACATGGGACCAATGATATTAGTAAGTGCTTATATATATGAGAGGTTCTCAATGTATCGACTAGTTGGGTTGACCCATGTGGTCAATGATTGATTGCCTTATATATTGAGATGAAGACAACATCAGGTGGCACAGGTCATGACCAACATTTTAGTGCTAAAAATGGTCACATGAGGAGAGATTATATGGTATCCTTATGCACACATTATGATAATTTGGTTGAGTTGGAGGATAGTGGCACCAAATTTAGCATGAGTGCAAATCATGGGCCACTACACCTGGTGGGTAGAGCCTTATCTAGTGGCACACTTACCAGGATAGTTCATACTTCCTCAACTAGTGTGTTTTATAGTGTTGCCCACATTTTGGGTTAGACATGAAAGAGAGCTAAGGGGAAAAGGAGGAGTAACACCAATCATGAGACTAGATATCAGACCACATCATGAGAGACCATGGATAGGTTGATCATGATGGATAATAGCTAGAGAGGACATGGATATGGATACAAGAGTACCATAGGTACCATAAATAACACCATAATAGGAGTGGTAACCACCTCGATCACACCATTAATGGATATGCTAATGATGAGAGAACATAGAAGGTGGTCATATAATATGACCCATCAATCATCCCAAGGTAGAGCTGGTTTATAGAGGCACCACTAAGGTGAGGCTTGAGATGGGAACATGTGGTGACCCTAGGGTTGTTTTAATTGGGAGTCATCTCATGGATGATTTCAAGTTGATGGAGAGATCATGCTCGATAGTCAAGTAGATGGGGAGATAGTGCTTGGTGACACTAGGATAGGTAATAAATGATTATAATTTGTTTAAGCTTTGAAAAGTATAAGACTAGTTGTATAATATTTGATTGATAGATTGTAGATAAATAGCTTTTGAGATATATCTATGAGCTAACATCTATCTAGTTTAAATTTTATGGATCTTACGGAAGAGTGGGAAATAAAATGGGGATCCCTTGTGAGGGGATCACTCCATAATATCCTAGATGGGGTGTTGATGTCATACCAGCCTACCACATTAGATGATCTTATGGTACCATCTAACCCATATTAGGCAAGATGGTTTAAAATAGTAGGAGAGGCCATGAGGTGACCATAGGTGTATGGATATGTGATATAACCACCACCATGTATAGGAATAAGAGAGACATAGACATGGCAAGCCTTGGCATAGGAGAGATAAATGTATTTAGCTACCACATTTAAGCTAGGATAGGTATAGGCCAAAGTGGCCAATTTATAGGGATAGATAGAAATATTAAGATCATAGACATCCTATTTATATCATACTATTTAGAGGGGACTGTCTAAGGCATTGATGGGCAAATGGCTAGGCTATGAGATAGACATGATAGAGCCCAACCTTAGAGCTAGAGCAATGTATTTTTTTACTTTTGTATCAAAAACACATGATATATATCTTATTTTAATAGTTGGATGTTAATATTATGTGTTTAGATTATGGTTGTGGTTTTGGATCCTTGGATATATTTCTTTCTAGAACATGTATTTTGCTTTTGTTGTATATTCTATATGAAATATATGTGTTGTGTTTTCTTTTCTAGAATTATGTAGGACACATGCATGGTTAAAAAGAAATAGGTGAAAAGGACTTTTCAAAGTATAATTAATAAAAAACAAATGTACTACATACTATTTCACATTGGGAAATGTGTAATAACAATAAATGACTAAGTATAAAAAACCAAAGAGTGGTAAACAAAAGGGCAAAAAGTTATTTTTAAACCATGAAAAAGAATGGCACCAAATTAAAACAAGTAAAATCACACTAAATCACATTGGTAAGTATGAAAATAATGTAATAAAATGGCAAGAACATTAAATATCAATGGTATAAAAACAAATCAATTAAGTCAGTTAGTCGTACTAAATCAAGTTTGGAAGTATAAAAGAGAAATAAAATTGGCAAAAATGGTCTTAAATTAATCACACTAATTTATGTTTGGAAGTATGAAAAACTCAAGGAAAATGATTAGATTCTTACATGCAATCATAAAATAAGAAGATAAAAGATGAAATATTAATGAAGTAAGCATAAAATATAATATATCACGATAGGAAGCATGATAATGATGTGTAACTCATAATCAATCACATCTCATCTCATATTTAACACATGTAATTTTATTGTGACTTAGATATTGGAAGTTTTTTTGAAGGAGGCCAGGTCCTATCCATGGTCTTACACTATAAATCACAATGGGAACACCAATGAGGTGTAAATAATGTGAAAATATGTTAAAAATGGATTTTTTTAATGGTAATGGGAAAATGTTGGTAATTTATGAGGAAGGTTAGGTCTTATCCATGGTCTTATAGTGCAACTCACAAAAGGAATACCTAGGGGAGTGATCAGTGAACAAGGAAATATTTCTCAATGGGAAATTTTAGGGTTTTAAGGAGTAAAAAATGGAATGTAAAAAGCATAAATTAGGTGTCTTATGAGAATACATTAGGAGACATGAGGCACACTAAGGTCATGAGTAGACACTAAGTGATTAGTGACCATCAATATACAAAGGATACCTATTCATGATAGACACAAAACTATGTAGTAAAATAAATGTTCTAATAAGATCAACTTATATAAGTAGTTTTAAACAAGAAAATTAAAATAGACCTACCTTATCATGATGTGTTCCCCATTCTTGAGGACCCTTTATAGAGCCATTGATCTACTATGAAGTTTGGGTACTTGCATGAGAAAGTAGATAGCACTAAAAGATTTTTTTTCTCTTTTTATAATATACTATTATAATGCACCCTAATGAACCTAGACTCTATTGTGAGGCCAACTATGGAGTTTGATATTCGATTAGAGAAAGGAGATGTGCTTAGAATCACATCTTTTAGTGTGATTTTACTTTTTAGAATTTTGAATGTTATCTTTGAAAACATTGGCTTTTGTTAAGTGATTTTTATTTTGAATGTTTTTAAGTATTTTAAGATTCCTCCTACTTATAGACTTTGAATGACCAATCATGAGAGATAGAGTAATACACATGAATGAGATTTAGGATTTGGATAAAGGAAGCTAAGTATCCAAAGACAAGACTAACAAGAATACTTAGGTTAAATTATGAATGAACATGTTATCTCAAGTCTCAACCATTTATATGTTTAGTTTATGAAAGGGAATAAAGGGGAATAAAAGGAGATCCAAATTAGATTGGTAAAAGGAGATTATAATGAATTAAATTTTATGCTAATTGATCACATGGTAAGAAGGAATGACTAAAGGGAGAAAGGTTTGTATAACCAAGTCACAATAACTATTATCCATGTGTATAGAGATACGATGGCAAATAATTATGCAAAATAACAAGGTAATCATAAGAAAATAAATTCAAGAATAAAAGAGAATGCAATGATGAAAAATAAATCCATAAGAGAACATAATGACATTAGAAGCAATTTAAAGCGTGAAACCAAAATCACCATGTAAGAGATAATAATTTGACACAATGTCAAAGGATATAAAATAGATAAATGTAAAGTTAGAGCACATGTCCAATCCAAATGAAAATGTAAGAACACTATTCATGTGTTCAGAAGTATTGATATATTTTTACACACACACTATATGAATTTGAATGCAAACTATAACTAATATCTCATCTATATTCATCAAAAGTTGGGAAAATACTTCACATAGAATCTTTTCAATAAAAAATGTTGGATTGCTTAAAGGATCATGATGATGAGGGCTATCATATAGGGGATGCTTAGGATAATGTATGGGAGTGGTTTATATGGGAGATGAAGGGGTCATGAGTGGATAAGAATCCATGGGTGAGGTAATCATGGGTTGAGAAGGATCCATGGGTGAGATAAGGTCCATGAGTTAGGGATTCATAAGTGGAGAAATAGTAGGTGAAGAAGGGACCACAAGAAGAGATGGAAAACTAGAAGGTGGAACCATGTGGGAATAAGGGAGAGCCCTCTTTTGAGGATGACATGTGGGAGGAATGGTAAAAGGTGCAGGAATGGTTAGGATGTGATCCTTAAGATATTACTGAAGGATGTAATAATAATCAATGTGATGTGTGCCACATTGGTGTCAGATAAAATATAACTTACCATACTTAGGAAGTTACTTAGGTAATACTTTTTGGGGAGGTATAACCTTGTTTTAAGGTTGAGGAGTGATGGTATGAAAGATTTCAATATATTATTTTAGCTTATGATAGTGTGTGGATGAATGGTTATCTATGTTGTGGAAGCAATAGATACACCTATGAGTAGTCTTCGTAAGTTTACTCATAAGAGGAGGTATAATAAAATCTGAAGGAGCTTGGTGTAGGGAATAATATCTAGTCTAATGACTGATAACTTTATGAATATCACAATAAAGTTGATCAACACATTTGGTGGATGAAGGAGCCAGCTATGATAAAGGAAGAAAACCATCAATAAGAGAAAATGGATTTGGTGGAGAGACTAGACAAGGCTTGACTAAAGGAAAAATAGGATAAAAAATAACAATAGACTCAACTATAGACAAAGTGATAATGGTATCCAAACTAAGCTCTACTAAAGAAGGGGTGAGGTCCACAAAAGGCTGAAGGATAGTCACATGCATCTCAGGGATAAGTAGGCTATAGGGGTCATGGTATCTATTAAAGTAATAGGGACCAATCATATAATGATACATAAGTATAATCCTATAAGGTTCTTCATAAATTAGAGGTGTTTGTACCATCTCTACACTATAATAAAGAGGAAAAATACTAAAATTAAGAAAGATATAAGATGGAATATGGGAATATATATGAAAATAATAAAGCAAAGAGGAATGATAATGAATAATCTTAGCATCTTAGACCTAAACAAAACCTAAAAATGAATCATCTAAGGTATAGCCATCATCATAATCAGGCATATGAAGATTAATGGTGCATGTAGGGATGACCTTGTTATCTGATGTTGTGTGATGGATGGAATGTCAAGTCTTAGTTAAGATAATTGGGATGTCATCACAAGGTAGTTTATGATTATTAGGTTGGAAAAATTAGGAATTTGAGATATGAGATAAGGTGAGAGATCAGAAGTTGTAATCTTAAGATTGATCTCATCAGGCTTATCATCATCAAAATTTAAGAGGTTAAGGGATATATTCCCAATGAGTTTGGGATGACTATTATAACCTTGGGTGGAATTGAAAAGAAAGTTAAACCATTAAGATTCATGAAATGGGACATTTGGTAAGGGTTCAAGGGTAGGAATATTGAATACACCATAGTCTTATAATTATTCAAAATTCCAAGGGTTGGTATCACCTTGAATCTTGTAGATGGATACATTGTGAGGAAATTTGATGCATTGGATGGAGGAAGAGGAAATTTATCTTAATCAATGAGTCCATGGCCCACCAAGAATTTTTTTTAATATAGAGGAAAGTTGAATATCATCACCTTCACCTAAATGATGATATGTGGGATGGTAATGAGGATCCACACAAAAACCAAAGGAGACATTTTCTTTAAATCATAGCCTTGACATGTATTTCATGTGGAATTAAAGTTGAATTAAAAATATCTAGTGGTTTTGATAAAATTGAGAGAGGCAACACAAGTGTTGAAACCCTCATTAATCAAGGTATGCTTGATTTGGATATCACCAATTTGAACACTGATAAACATATGGGATCATCTTCATGAAGAAAAATCTCATTAGGGATCATGGAAGAAATTGGGTATTTGAGGGAAAGAGAAGTGTTCATTATTTCATCAATTTGTATGGACATCTCTTTGCACTATTACAAAATGCTATCTTTTGATCTAGATAAGGTGGCTTCACAACCTACTAGGGGAGGATGAGGGATGTTTATTTTGAAAAAAAGTTACATAATATGGCTACAATGATGTGAAGAGGTCCTCATAAGTTCAAGAAATGGGATGGGAAATTAGTGAGTTCTATGATAGGATCTAACTCTTCATAACCCATACAAATATTTTTGGAAAGAGGTACATAGTGTTGAAGGAGATCCTCCAAAGGAATATCTGAAGTATATGTGAATTTATGTTGATAAGAGGTAGAAAGTTTAATAGGACGACAAGTTTGTAGATTACGTTGAGAATATGGAGTAGTTGATGCAAATGGGTTTGGAAAATTGTTAGAATAAGTGTTGATAGAAGCTTGAGTATCATTGGTGATAGGTAAAGAAGATGGAGGGATGGTAGAAATAGTATGAGAATTATTATCCAAAGGAGGTGTTGCAGTTGGTTCATCAAAATATATAAGGTTATCTTACCCCAACTCATTTAAGTGAGTTGGATAAGAATCTTGGATAACATGAAATGTGTGAGATAATGGAACAGTGTAGATGGGTTGAGGATCAATGAAAGTAACCACCCTTTACATATTAGTCATATTAACCACATTTTATTAAGTATTTGGATCAAGAAGACTATCAATATTATTGGTATAAGGGTTAGGATTATCTTGGTGATTTTGGTGATTTTGAAGAGGATATTTATAGATAGCCAAATGAGCATTATATTGATTCAAATCTTAAGATTTAGTATGTGTTTCATGGGATTTGAAATCAATGTCATAAGCTTGTTGGCATTGATGAATGATAAAATCAAGATCAAAATTGGGACCAAGAAGGCAATACATATCCAAATTATGAATTTGCTTATATGTACCATGAGAATACCCCAACTAACATGAAACCAGCAAAATGTATTGGGATCATACCAAGATTTCATAGGACAAGTGGGATCAAGTTCTCATGGGAAAGGCCTTATTAGATGATTTTATAATTCCACTAAGGATAAAGGTTTGTGAGAATTTATATTATTAGTTGAAGAGAAATGAGGATTGGTGATGTGGTTGGGAGGGGAATCTTGATCGAAAGTTTGGTTAGGAACAATAGCTTGAATAGTGTGAATGGTATCATAAGAATCGGTGATACCATCATTGATAGCATGATGATTCTTTTTCTTAAGTAACATTTGAATACTAGTGGAAGGTTGAGATGGCTCAAATTGACTCATAAGGAAATTATTACACTTAGTTTGGTTAATAGCCTCCTCCAAAGTATGTGGAGAGAGAGTCCATACCTTATATTGCAAATTGGGAAAAGAGTATTGGTATATAGATGGCAAAGGTTATCATCTACCATATTATGTTTAAATTTTTTAGACAATGTCTTGCATAATTTAATGACATATTGTGAATTTTTTATTTTAATTTATTTACAATTTATTAAATGGGTGAAGGTATTCTTAGGGAGATCACTAGTTTGGAACTCTTGGACTAGAACATTGACTGAATCTTCCAAACTAGTAATATAATGATATTTAAGTTGGTTGTACCAATATAAATCATCACCAATGATATTTTTTGATAATATATTGGTAGAAACAAAGGATTTAATTTGACTTAGTCTTTATATATATTTATAAATGTTTTTAAATGAATAGTAGGATCAATTAACCCATTATAAGAAATGCTATGGGTGATAGCTCCTATATTGATATTAACAATTTGAGATGTAAGAGGCTCATTTTGAATATGCTTGATTGTATTATTTATTAGAGGAGGTTGAGGGATAATATTACCATGGGAATAACAAAGAGGATGTGGGGGAGAATTTTGATTATGCATTCCCCATGGCATCTATTGAGGGTGCATTTGAAGATGGATAAGGTGATTTTCCATTTGCATCATTTTATTTTCATTGTTATCTTGGAAAGCATTCATTTGATTAAATTCTTGTAATAGGATTTTATGGGTTTGAGTTGAATTTTTATCATCTTTTGAAGCATTAGAATTGGTAGTAGTGGCTTGGGCACCACTATGGGTGTTGGTAGGAGCTTGAGAATAACTATTAGTAAGTGAGGCACTAGTGGAATAATGTTCTTATGTGGTAAAATATGGAATAGTAGAGGGATGATAAGGAATATAAATAGAGGCATGATTACCATGCGTATAAAATGATGCACTAGTAGAATTATTGAGAAGAGTGGGTCTTGGAAGAGGCCCACTAGATGTAGAACCTATCATGTTAGTAGAAATACTAGGCATGAAGGTAGAAGAATTCAAGGAAAAGGAAGGCATGGTGTGAGAAGGGGTAAAAATAGATGGAATAGGGTGGGAAGTGAAGAATATAGTATCACCAAATATATGTGATAATGTGGGATATGGTGAAGGAGGATTCTCAACTTGAAAACTTATCATGAGTTGGTAGATACTAGAAGAATCATTTGCTCAATATTGAGGAAAGTCAATGATGAAGAAAAGAATTTTTGATGTGTACTATAATTTAGGTTGATCTTCAAGTGATAATATAGGATTAAAAAGTGAATACTAATTAGTAAGGGTCCCATATTTTATTGTGCAAGTGGCTATATGAACATTGATATCATATAAGATAGGATCCACAAGCTACTTATGGGAGAACCTATTAGGGTTGGTAAGATTCATCATATCTATTGAATTTAAATTAGTTTTGTATTTAAACATGAATTTAATGATGAAGAAGATAAACTAGGTTGGGTAGAGGTGATGCAAAATCAAGGAAATAAGAGTGGATAGATAAGACTATAATATCGATTGGGTTGACCTAATACTAGAAACATGGTCTAAAAACTAAGTGAATAAGGATGCAAAGTTGACATGGTCAACCTAGTACTGTAACATGGGATAAATAAAAACCTAATAAGGATATAGAGTTGAGATGGTTGACATATTACTATATCCTGATAGGAAAAAATCAATACTAGGTCGACCAAGTTGACCCAATATTATAGATAAGGGAAACAAATAGTCTTTAAGAGACTATGTTGAAAAGAATGACAATGTGCTAAAAATAGGGAAATGTTTTGTAATTTACTTTGAAAGAAATAAATGAAAGTAAAAACATAATCAATTGGGTTAATGAAAATAATCTAATTGAGGCACATAGCATTAAAAACTTGCACCAATGTTGGCCAATGCAAGTTTTTTAAATACAACATATAATGAGCAGAGAGCAACCAATCAATTAAAAAGTAAATGATAACTAGGTGTCCATCCTAATGTTGTTAGATGTATAAAGTGTTATTTTAAGTGTGATATGAAAGTTGGCTAAAACTAGGGAACTAGAAAGTAATATATGGATGGTTTTAGGGTATTTAGGTTGAAATGGATCTATGTTGGTAATGGTTCTAGCTTGGTATTGAGGCCTACCCCCTCACTTCATAATCCCATAATGATAAGGTGTCAGGTGCCTTGCCTACACAACCTATCAATTCATACAAAAGAATTCTCCACAAGATAATATCCATACCTCCAAATAAAGTATGAAACCCTAAGCTTGTTCCTCAAGTACTATGGTGGATAAGCAGATGCACAATAGATATTAACTCTTATTTTATTCTCTAAATAATGGTGAAATTATCTTGTATATATATGCAGATTTAACACTCAGCTTTTCCAAAACTTTTAACTAATATGGTCAACCTAGTCAACTTAGTCTCATTATTGACAAAAACTCACTAGGTCATGGGCTAGGTTAGCCAAGAACTAACTTAGACCCTAAATGAGTTTCACTAATAAGTGTACATGATCAACCCAATCAACGTAGTACTATAAATAGTCAAAAGGGGTTTTAGGTTAGGAAAAGGGGTATGGAAGATGGGAAATTATTGGAGGAGTATACAAGCATAGGGGAATGGTTTTTAGGAGACAAGTGTGTAGATAACAAGTGGCAAAAAGGACAACAATCCTATGAAGCACTAATGGTCTACCCACCCCTTTCCCTAGTTAACCCCTTAAGTCATACACTTAGATAAATTGAGACTCGATGGGTTCATATACAATAAAGAGTGTCATTAATCAATAAAAGTTTGAAAATATTATGTGTATATACATATCACTAAGGCATCTAGGTTTCATAATAATAGTGGAATTCCCCATCTTACTAGTTTACAAATAAATTAAAACAACATATAAAGTTCCTCATTTATAATTTTAAGGAGTCAAAAGATAGTAAATTTTAAGTTTATCTTCTTCCTAATACCTAGTTTTTCATTCTAAATAAGCTCAATCCAATATCTACAAGCCTGAGGGGATGGAACCAAGTTCTATCCCTAGGTTTATGGAATTCAAACCTAGGGTTTTTAGTGTAATGTTTTTCAGCCAAAGACTATCAATACACACATTTATACAAGAATGTTAAAACCATAATATAAATCATATTTTATTACCTTTCAAGTCTACAAATAATAATTAATAATTATAACTTGAGCAAGATTGATGTGGTTGTATGATGTTCACCATCTAAATGCGTATACTGATAGCACCTTTTTCTCTTTCACAAATATCTTTTCTATTTTCATTTTCTATTATGTTCCTATTTTATTTTTCCTCATTTCTTATTCTTTTACAATAACCCATATTTGCATGTTCATGTTATTTTCCAACTATTCTATGAGTTTACCATTATGAGATTCAAATTAGTCAAAGTTTGAATTTATTCAAGTTTTCCATTAGATTGTATTCATTCCCCAGATCTGAGCATGGCAGGTGAATAAACCCTCTATATCCTCCAAGAGTGAATTCAACTCCCATGATCATTTCAAATAATAAAACCTAATTCCTTTTACCTTTTTAGTTCATGATATAAGCTAATGAATATAACCAAATAACATCCAAAGTTTTGAAGTTCATTTAAATAAATTTAATTTGGTGTATATTTACCCTATATTTTCCTCTTAATTATGTCACCAAAAATTCATAATGTAACCAATTATACCAAGATGAATAAATCAACCAAATTACACCATTAACATTCATTCCTACACTAACCATAATGTAGTCAAGATTATCAAAACACAATTTAAATCCTATGGATATTTAAGAACACAAGTAAATTTATGAACTTAATAATACCATGAAGATTACAACAAGCATTATTCGTAGACAATGTAAACAAGACTTGTTTGTTGTAAAAAAAACTAAATTAAGAAACATTCATTTCACTAAAGCAACTAGAATATTGTGTGTGTGGGGTTGACATATTTATTTTAATCCCTAATGCTTCTATATACACCCCCACTTTGATGATAATCTCCCTCTGTACTGATTGTGAGGATGAGATGGTGTTGAAACCACATTAATCAAACAAATGGGTAGTTAGTTTGATAATATCACAATAATAAATATGTAAGAATAAATAAATTATTGAATGTAAATAATCTATAAATGAAATCACAGTCAAGAATGGTTATAAAGCATAGTATAAACATATGCAAATGCTATCCATCATAATAAGTGATCATAGACAACATATGAATTTAAATTGTCTAACATACATATCCAAATCAATCATAAAAATCAAAACCACAAATCATTAGTTTCATAATCCACTACTAATACTTAAGTAGTTTTTTTGAGCAAAACTCAATGTGACATTAAGATTTTATTTTCCTTGTAATCATTAAATTTTTATTTTATGATATTATTTTTAACTTTTTTGGATTTTATATTTCTCCTACATATGGATTAATAAAAAAACACGAGTGAAATAGGTAACTAACACAAGAGAGCTTACACTTGACCACTAGAGATACGGACTTAAAGACCATGGTGTCTAAATACTCCTAGTAGGTATGCAAACTCAAAAGTGATTGATGTGTGCCAAAAATAAAAATAATTAGAGGATATATGGGGTTTATGATAAATCCATCATGTACTAAGTGTTATATTGATGTGTATTCTTAGAGCTAATCACAAGGAGGTATGGTAGTGTAATGATAGGGATGGGGGCCATGTTATGATGGTCATGTCACTAAGAAGTTATACTAACCTACAAATGGTATATCACGATAACTAATGAAAGGAGTGATCATCCAAAATAGGTGGAATGTAAGTGTCCATCCTAAAAATAGGATAATACAAGTGGTCAACAAATGAACATAATGAAATTCCTACAAGAAATGATAAAATAAAACATGAAGGTATTACCTAAGCTCTAGAATAGGAGCAAAAGATGAAAGTAAGTACCAAATAACCATAATAAAAACTATGGTGTGAGCAAGATGTTATAAATGTAAATTAAATGTTATAAAATAACATGATTAAATGAAACAAAACCATGATATAAATAAGATATGACAACAAGGCATCAAAAATGCTATAATAGAATATAAATAACAAATAAAATCATAAGTCAATGTGAATAATAAGATGATATGAGACATATTCTCAAAAAATTTGATGTATATCTCTTCATAAATAATAAATAACATCAAATAATTCTTATTGTATTTGTAATCTAGCTCTGATCATAGTCTCATCTATCTTCATAGAGAGTGATATGAGGAATTCTTAGCACACAATATCTATGGGGAATATAGGAAATATAGAAGAAGAATGGTGAGAGTGTGGTGCATCTTGTGAATGATAATAAATAAGAATAATATACAAGGTCATGGGGTGGATATCCTATGATGTGGTAGGAGGTTTAGGTCATGAATATTTTTTCCCTTATTTTGAGAATGACCCCAAGAGCATTGAGAAGAAGGTTGAGGTGTAAGCCTCATGAAATAATGAAAATTATAATGGAGAATTTAACATATGTTGGAGTGATGTATAGTGAATTATTTCCAAAGATAATAAAACTTTACATGATTGGGGATGTATTATAGATATATATTTGAAGGTGATAAATTCTTGTCATTGGAATAATGTGTTGATTTAGGATAAAGTGCATCAATGTATTATCAAATATCTCATTAGCAAGTCAAAACATGTGTTATCATATCATGAAATCAACAAGTGTGTTTATAAGTATTTGAATATGGTGTTTGATTATCTATGGCATGACCTAAGACTTGAAATTTCTACGATGCTATGAATATTTGGTATGCCCAAAAATCCTTGGATAATTGACTACTTATCTTGTGAAACTCATAATATGGATTATTTGTCCATCATATAGGTGGGGAGCCATAATGGGTCTTGGCTAAGAATTCATCAAATAGATAATCATTATCAAATAAAATAAGAGTAGGGTCATGAATAGGGTTTAAAACAACATCTATAGGAGTCTACCTTAGTGTGGATTAGAGTAATGTGTCAAAAATATTAGGTGTAAGGATTATTGAATGATCATAAAATATAATGAACTAAGATGGTAATGCCATGGGATGATCAAGAAACATACTCTAAAGAGGCTCATAAGTAACTAAGTCAGAGTGTGAAGAAGATAATATAGGATCCATCTCATAGATATTAACATCAACCAAAGGAGGAATAATGATAGGTTCAACATAAAGAGAAAAAATAAATCAACTAAATTAATAATATGAGTATAAATTAGACTCAAAATAATGATGTAAGGAAGATCTATACTGAACTATTTTTGTGTTCTTATATTGGGCATAGTCATATAATTTAGGGTCATCTAAGAAGTATTCATCATCATATTTAAGTGTATAAATATCAATATGGAGGACATTGAAAACTTGAGTGCAAGATGAAGAGTGGAGGTTTGAATTCTTAGGCATAACTATAAAATCAAGAAACTCATTAGTTGGCTTCTTTTGATAACAAGGGAGAAAATAAGGGGATAACTGAGCTATAATGCTAGAATGGAGATCCAATATTTTTATCTTAAGAATAATTTAATAAATTTTATCATCATTATAATATAATAGGTTAGATGATATGTTTACCAAAAATTCAAGGTACCCATTATAGCCTCGGTTAGAGTCAACATGATAGTTAAAGCGTTGATATTAGGAAAAGGGGATCATAGGTAAGTGTAGTAATATAAAATTTGAAAATTGGTAGCATGAGTGTGGCTTATGACAACCAATCCATAGGTCCATCTTACATGCTCTCATGACCCTTATAAGCATCTTTTCATTGATTCCTAGTCATCTGTAGGCTCTTGAGACCTCATTTCAGCTTGACCAAGACATTTTTTCCATGATTATTCCATCCCCCTAGGTCTCATACCCTTAGGACAATAGTTCCCAAGTTAGAATATAGCATTGGACCCTCAGGGGTCCCCTTTATAGTGCTCTTATCCAATCTCATTTTGAGCCTAGGTGACCATTTTTCCCTGATTCCTCTTCTTCATTGTGTTGGCCTAACACGATTTCATTTAACTCATGACTAATAAATATTTATAAAAGACCATTCAAAGTTAATTTATAAGGGTTGAAAATTAATTTAAAAATCAATAAAGAATACAAGAAAGACCACTAAGGTAATTTTCACTATTCTCTACATACAACCATCTAATATAGCCACAAACTCATTTAAACCCTCACACCAATCCTTAGCCACTTCAAGCACACTTAGTTTAGAATTTTTGCATCTTCATTACAATATTTCACAAAGCACATCAAATGGTAGAACTACATATGGTTTGATGATCCAGGCATCAATTCAGGGGACAATTCGGGTGACAGTTCCACCCCAATTGATGACGGAACTTCCGGGAGCCATAACTTTTGCACCGTAGCTCCAATTGACTCGTTGTTTGAACCGTTGGAAAGCTAAGAATGAGGGGAACATCGTGAAATGGCATTGAGCTTTGCTCAATGAATTTTGACCCCCGAAAACCCAAAGGAAGTGCCTCAAATTTCAATTTTAATAGTGTTGTCTAAAAATAGTAAGTTTCTAAAATAGTGATTCCTCGAATTATGTATTGTTTTAAATATTGGAAGTCATACCACTTCATCTCCCTCGAGATTGGTGACCTTCCACATCCTTCCCATGCTTTCAAATTGTGTATAAAAGAAGAGGCAACCCAAAATGTGAAGACATACATCTCTTCCCAGAGATAAGCATATTTCTGTATTGCGATTTTGAGTAATACTACATCTCTTCTCAGAGAATTCATTGTTATTGTGTTATTTCTATGTTATTGTGATATTTATCAACCAAAACTTCTGAGTTTTGGATCATTTGATTGCCCTTTAGAGTATTGGTATGTAGGTAGTGTACCCACACAAGGGGTGTGGATACACGTTTAGTGTATCCTACACACACTAACCCCCCTTTTTCTCCAAGTTTTAATTCAAGTTCAAGAATAAGGAATACCTATGATTGGAAATAAAATCATCTCTATAAGGAGTTTCATTGATAGTCAAGACTTGAAATTTCATAGGTAGACTAATATAGTGATAGTGGACAAAACCCAAAAAAATTAGATCTCTATGATTAGCTTGGAAAATAGTGGTAGTACCTATACTATAGTATCAAACCTTAAAGTGTCATGTTTTTAGTGCTCCTATCCTTTCACTAAATGAAAGCCATATCTTGATTTATGATAGTGTCCCAATCTTGCATAGATAGTACTAGCTTTTATCTTAGCCATCTTAGTCTATTTTTAGCTAAGTCTTATTTTCTCCACATTTGTTATTATTTTTATAAAGGTTAAAATTTCAATTAAATTATAAAAATTAGTAGTTTAATTATTTCAATATTATTTACTAATTTAATCAACTCAAACCTTTAACTAAATTAGGAATAATACACCAATATTCCTAAAACTATTAAATTAATTGGTGAACCTAAATTACTTTGTTTACACATAAAAAACCTAGAAACCCTAGGGTAAATTCCTTACTAATTTTTTATGATGTTTTAGTTACCTATTTAAATCATAAATTTAATTTAATTTTTAAAATTCTATAGTAATTTAAAAAAAAAAAAAATTATTCCAAACCCTAGTTACATACACTAGGTCCTTTCAAATCAATAAATTTCCACTAATTTTCTAATTTTTAATTTGCATATTTAAATAAAGATTAGCATTAAATTTTAAAATTCCATAGTAATTTCAAAAATATATTTTTTTGCCAAACCTAGTTGCATACACTAGGTCCCTTCAAATCAAGAATTTTCTAATATTTTTTTGATTTTTTACCTGCATAGTGAAATCAAAAATTTACGTCAAATTTTAAAATTCAATAGTAATTTTAAAAATATCAATTTTTAAAACCCTAGCTGCATATACTAGGTCCCATTAGTTTTGAGGTATCACCTTACATGTTTGTGAGCTTCATATCCTTTTTATGCACTTTCTAGTTTACTATTTTTAGGACTTTACATCTCTTATATTCAGTACTTTTCTTCTATAGCACCTTGCTTATTACAAACTATTACAAAAAATTCAATCAATTTTCAAATTATTTTTCCACCTTAATAATGGTCTGATACACTAGTTTTGATGAAAATAATAAGAGGGAACTCCAAGACCTTTTAACTAAACACCCTAACATACAAGATGACATGTTTAAAATACTAAAAGAGGAACAATAGAAAGTGAACAATGCTCAATCTTCTCAAACCACAGAGCAATTAGTGCACATGACACTACAAGGGCAGCTATGTCTCAACAACCCCCTATAGCATCCCAACCATCTTGTGAGGCACCACCAATTACAACTAGTACATATTTGTCTTTTGATGTTGTAGCCCTAATGCAAAAGATAAAACCTCTTCAATCCAAGGTGATAAATTTTGAAAAAAGTGCCTCTAGACCTACATAGTCCTTGGATTCTTCTGCTCTACTTCATACACCTTTGTCACATCATATTGCTTTGACACCCTTGCCACAAGGTTTTGTTCAACTGAAGCTCAATCTATATGATGGAAAGGGTGATCTAAAGACACACTTGAGAACTTTTCACATAGCATGCTTAGACTATGTGCCAAATGCCTAGATACTAACCAAGTTGTTTCCATAGAGTCTAAGGGATTATTCTTTATAATGGTTTTATAGTATACCAAATCACTCAATCAATGCATTTAATCCTTTAGCCAACATGTTCCTAGCTCATTTTGGCATTAACATTAGTGATAAGGTTTCCTATTCCTAAGTTACACAATAGAAACAAAGGTTAAATGATCATCTCACAAATTATGCTCTTTGATATAATACTATCTTGGCTAAGATGACTAGCCCCATGACTGATCAAGAGTTACAAGATCTCTTCAGACAAAGTATTCTACCTACTTTGCATGAATTAATAATGTTTAAAAGATTCTCTTCCTTCACTGATTTATGTCATACACTAAAGTAAAGGGAAGTCAAACTCATTTCAATGATCAAACTTAGGTACACAAGCATACCAAAAATAAAAAATAAGAGTAACAAAAAAGTCCCATACAATGTAAAGGTCAATGATAGCAAGAGTCAAAATCAACCAATAGTTAATGCAACTTTAGAGCTCCCTCAATGAGTTGTTTTATCTATGCATTCTCAACAAATATTTACCAATCTACTAGTTTATTTAGCCATAGTTTTACAGTAGCTTTTGGAATATAATATCATATCTCTCCCTCTTATTCAAGAAATTGATCCAACAAAGCCTCTTCCATGGGGATATAATCAGAATGCATTTTGCAATTTTCATAGGGTACCAGACCACACAATAAATAGATGCATCATTTTGAAACACAAGATATAGGACTTGATAAATGGAAATGTTATTGATATTGGCACTTCAATTAAACCTCCTTAGGTAAAGCAAACATAGGATAAAGCCTTGAAAATCTTCTCATATCATTTCCCACAACATTCTAACAAGAGACAGGGGATACATTAGATGTTCACCATGCATGTCATGCACATCCTCCTCTATCTACATATAGGGAACCTTTAGTTGAGTCACATCCTTTGAGCAACATGATTGTTGTATACAATTCTAGAATTCCATCTAGACCTTCCATCTCCTTCTCAAAGTAGGACATAGTTGAGGATAATTTGGATTATCATGCACTCTTTATCAGAGCTTACATTCATAATCATCTTATTCATAGTCTTCTCATAAACAATGGATCTAGTGTAAACTTGTGTATTATGACATTATTATAGCATTTAGGATATTTAGAGTAGGATATTACACTGATGGACATAGTTATCAATGAATTCTATGGGCACATATAGAGTTCATTGGGTGAGATTTTACTCCCTTTATAGGTTAGTCCAACACATGTGGCCACACCATTTAATATTGTTCCAAATGTAAGAGTTTTTGATATGTTACTTGGTCGACCATGGATTCAAAAAATTTAAGTCATACCTTATATAGTTCATAGATGTATGAAATTCATTCACACTAATTAGGTTATTATAGGTGGAGGAGTTCCATATGAGTTACCACTCCCCACTTTAGATCCATTTTTTACTTTTCAGTCACCAATTTTAGCTTCTTCACCAATTTCAATTCTTCCACCATTTTTAGTTTCTATAGAATTTGTAGTTCTTCCACCAATTTAGATTTAGACATAGTTAAGGCCTTTATCACTAGTATAAAGAGTTAATATACTTCCACAGAGGTCTCTTTTAGAGTAACCATACTTTCAATATTCAAGATAGCTTCCAGCTACAGTGTTCACACCTAGGGTAGTAACATTGAGGTCTCATGCATCTACACATAGAAAACATGTTCAGAGAGCTTATCTTACTACTAGATGGGTACCTAAGAGCCCTATAGTTGCATTCACTTCTCAAAGTTATAGGAGGACCCAAAAATTAGTTTCTATTTTAGATATTTCAAGGTATTTACATCATACATAGCTTTTAGAACCATAGTCTCAACCCTTCCATTGTGCTTCAATATCATGCACAAGCCCTCTCCTTGATATAAGACACCATGATAGGGAGTCTCCAATGAGACTCATCAGTTATTATCATTTTTAACCAGTCTTTCTTGTACATAATTTCTAAGTTTTCTTATACATAGTCTCTTTATGATTGATTATACATATCTTATTATCAAAATACAAAAACATTCAAATATGTCAAAATACCAAAAATAATATAAAATTTTAAAATACAAAAACATTCAAATAATCAAAAACACCAAAAACATTTCAATAGTGTGCATTTTCCATGATTTACATTTCTACTATCATGCTAGACTTACATTTGCTA
Source organism: Torreya grandis (assembly GCA_037957365.1). Classification (NCBI taxonomy): domain Eukaryota; kingdom Viridiplantae; phylum Streptophyta; class Pinopsida; order Cupressales; family Taxaceae; genus Torreya; species Torreya grandis. Next base: position 16,960 of record JARHVA010001633.1, on the reverse strand, counting down.
TTTTATGCTATTGTTTGTCGATTTATCTATATTACCATGCTTCACTTGATCTTATTTTGAATGTGTGTAGTGACTTCTAGATCCTTGATTGCTTTACTTTACCCATTGAGGGGGAATACTAATTCTTACATTCAAGGCACTTATTGATATATCTACCCATTGGGGGAAACTTCTACATGACTATACCATCCAAGTTATATCATTCCTACACCACACACTCTACTTATTATGGTTATGTACATTACTTACTAGCTTACATATATTGCTCTATTGACACTCACTAGTATATAACACCTATGTATTTCTTAGCATATACCTAGTCTTGTAATACATGCCTTTCATACTTTCACTTCTTTTTTTGATTGGTTAGATGCAATTATATTTCTAGTACATTACATGCTTCCCTTCCTTGCTTTGTGTAGCTAGATGTGATTGCATTTCTTAGTTCATTTTTTTATCTCCTATATGTGTCTTAGGATGTTTTACAATGTATTTTGCTTCTATTCTTGTGTGTTCCTTGGGACATTTTCCACTGTCCTTTGCTTGTACTCTTTCATGTGCTTGTGGCCCTTGTACCAACTTTGTTTGTTTTATTTGTATGTATATGTGGCATTTAAACATGCCTATATGCTTTCTTTCTAGTTTGAGTGACATGTTCCCATGTCTTTTGTTTTTTTGGCCCCTTGGCCACTCATATGTTTCTTGCTTCTTGCCTTCTATACTTGTTTCTTGTTTACTTTTTCAACTATTTGCAATGCCATGATCCACATCGTGCATTATCTTGATTTCTTGGATGTCATGATGGACATCATGCTCCATCCTTCATTGACAACTAACAACTAACATTTATAGATTTAATTAAATAAATTACACATGCTATTACATTATTATATCTATATAGGCATACCCCTATTGATCTAAAAATATCCAATACAAACCATACTATATCTTAAGATATCTTATCGCTTATTATTGTTATATCATGTATTTTGTAGCATAACACAGTTACAAGGCTCTTTATTAGAATGTAAGTCATTACAAGGTCTTCATTCTTACCCTTAGAAGAGGGGGTAATAAATAAGGGCTTTTTCACAGAGATTAGATCTCTTATCAGTTGAAAAATCAATTTCTAGAGCATTTAGAATAGTAATTAGAGGTCAAACTAGGTAGAACAAACCAAAAAAATAGTGACCATTCCAAAAAAATCTTTAGTTTTAGTAAAGGACAACAACATCAAACACCAGGGTGCCCTATTTTTAGTGCTCCTATCGATATAGCAAAAAATCTAGATTTTACAAAAACAAGAAAAAAGGTAAGCTCAACTACAGTTCTACACATATAGACCATTTTAAATTCAACAGTTTTCATATAATTTTTCTTAAAAAATCCATATATAGGGGGCATCATGCATGGAATGATGGATCTCACTTCCAATTTTAGATTGGGAAATTGGTATAACTTCCAAATCAGAATCCATGTTACAAACACCAGTGATTGGAGGCAATGTATGCATCACATTGGTCTTATTATCTTTTGGAATTCAGTATATTACCTAGGCATTCTCAATACTTACATGTCTTATTTCATCTACAGGTGGTTGGCATCATTTCAGAGTGGCTCTCGTACAAGCCTAACCTCCACATTTCTAAGTGGCTTCCACATAATCCTATTGCCTAGTTCCAAAGTGGCTTTCATATAAGCCTAATCTCCACCTTTTTTGAGTGGCCAAGAGTGGCTTAATTTCCAATATACATTTGGCTATCCACACCAACATTATCATATTATGGTACATTTATGGGTTTCAAGAGCCATCTCATATCACACATATTTTATACAAATATTAGTTCATAACTTCAGTTTATGGGGCAATAATGTAGTCAAAAGACTAGCTAGTCTTTGAATTATTGAGCCACCTACTTAGAGGGACTGGACACATAATCTAAACATTAGTTATCACATGCATGATCACATAGCTTCACTTAGTGGGTGATGATGGATCTAAAGGGCCTACCTTTGCATTCTTGAGCTACTCTAGGGGAATTGAGCACTCATATCCATTCATGATAATATTTTTGGTACAACACATACCTAGAATATCTAGCATATCCAGCATACTCAGTATCATAACAAGTTTTATATTAGTTTACATACTCGATGAGGTGTATTCATTCTTTTCTCTTCCTCTCTCTTACCCAGCTTTGTATGTTCTTATTTTAGATATATCATATCTAGTAAGAAATGATCTACTCTTTGTTTTTTTAATAGATTTACACTTCACGATGTGCTCTCTTTATGCACACCCAATATTACATAGTTTCATGGGCTTCACCCTTGCAAGTAAGTTTAAGTAAATTTTTTTATTTTTCCTTTATCTTAGTATTTCACTTTGCTACATCACTAGAATAAATGGGGGGAAATGAAGTCATATAAAATGTGAAAATTGGAAACTTGAGTGTGGCTTATGACACCCAATCTATATGTCCATCTTGTATGCTCTCATGACCCTTCTAAGCATCTTTTCACTGATTCCCAGTCATCCATAGGCTTTAGATACCTCATTCCAACTTAGCCAAGACACTTTTTCCATGATTATTCCATCCCCTTAGGTCACATACCCTTATGATAATAGCACCTAGGTTGGACTATAGAATTAGACCCCAGGGTGTCCCCTTTTTAGTTTTCTTATCCAATCACATTTCAAGCCTAGGTGACTATTTTTCCCCAACTCCTCTTCATTATTTCAGTCTAATGCAATTGCATTTAACCCATGACCAAAAGATCTCTATAAAATCCCATTCAAAGTTTATTTATAAGGGTTGGAAATTATTTTCAAAAGCAAGAAAGAATACAAGTAAGACCACTAAGGTAATTTTCACTATTCTCTATATATAGCCATCCAATACAGCCACAAGCTCATTCAAACCATCACATCAATCCCTAACCACCTCAAGAACACCTAGTTTATCATTTTTACATTTTCATTACACTATTTCATAAAGCACATTGAATGGGAGAATAACATATGGCTTGATCCCTCTTTCGAGTATTGGTATGTAGGTATCATGCCCACACAAGGGGTGTGGATACATGTTCAGTGCATCTTACACAAACTAACCCCCCTCTTTCTCTAAGTTTTCATTCAAGTTTACATACAAGGAAGACCTAGGGTTAGATATTAAATCATGTCTATAAATATCTTTATCAATAGTCAAGACTTGAAACTTCATAGGTAGACTAATATAGTGATAATATACAAAACCCGAAAAACTTAGATCTCTATGACTAGTTTGGATAATAATGGTAGGACTTGAAATATAGAATGAGACCCTAAAGTATCCTATTTTTTGTGTTCCTATCCTTTCACCAAATGAAAGCGAGATCTTGATTTGTGATAGTGTACTAATCCTGTATAGCTAGTACCAACTTCTGTCTGAGTCATCTCAATCTATTTCTAGATAAGTCTTATTTTCTCCACATTTATTACTATTTTTAGAAAGGTTCAAATTGTAATTAAATTATACATATAAATAGATTAATTATTATAATATTATTTATTGATTTAATCAACTCAGACCTTTAACTAAATTAGGAATAATACACCAATATTCCCAAAACTATTAAATCAGTAAGGATTCAGAGGTAGGTATTTTAAAGACAACATTATTTCAAATGATAAAACTTTAAAGGGTTGTTATTTCCGTGAATATTTTATATAACATCATTATTAGAACACTTAACATGTTGAAATGTGAAAGAGGTGATTGTTCTTGAGTAATGATTCTAGGGTTAGTCAATTAATAGGTTATAAGATAATGGAAAGTTAAATATCATGACCTTAAATATAACCATAATGGGAGGGACTATTATAGGAATCCAAATGAAACCAAGAGGAGGAATTTGTCCTTGATTATATCATTGGAATGTAATTTGGGTATATTTAAGGTTTCATTCAAAGTATATAAGAGTTTTAATGAAGTGAAGTTAGGTGATACAGGTGCCATAACATTCATAAATCAAGGAACACTTTAATTAAATGCCAAAACAATTGACACTAATACACACATGAGGATCATATACATAATTAATATTTCATCAAGGATCATGGAATTGATATTAAAATGTAAGAGAGATAAGTGACCAAGGTTTCATACACTTTAATGGACATTTCCTCACATTGTTAAAGGATGTTATCTTTAGAACCAAGAAAGGTAGTTTATTTACCCATAGTTGGAGGTTGAGAGATATTAATTTCAAATAATATTTTCATTAATAAACTATGATGATGTGTGGAAGTACTTATGAGATCAAGGAAAACAATTTAAGATGGGATTCTATAAATTTATTTGATGGGGTCCCATGCATTAAATCCTAAGGGAGCAAAAAAGGATTGAGATAATGGTACATAATTTTGAAGGACATTGGCCAAATGATAGATTAAAGTTAATTTGAAATAATTATGAATATAACTATGAAATATTATCCTTACTGTTGTAGTTTGGTTAGGGAGAACAAACTATATCAAGTTAGCCAATGTAATTTGTTGAAAATAAAAATTTGTTGTTGATTGATTTGAGTTGGTTGATGCAATAGCCTAGAATGAAATGATAGTACTATTTTACTTTATGATAGTTGATTTAATATAAAAAAAAATTAGAACATGAACATATTGCATAAAGATGGCTGATGTAGTTGATTCTGATTTGGGACTATCTACTTATATTAGGTATGTTGATGTAATAGAAACATAAGGATGAAAACCAACATAATTTATTATGATGGATGATAAAGTTATAGGGGACTAGCATAATACATGGATGTGTTTGATATAATTAAAATAGTTGTCAAATAAGGTAAGTGCATTGAGTTAGTATATGTAATCACATGACCTAACTTGATTATGATTTCCTCATACTCAACATCCAAAAAATGAGATAGAGAGGTGCCCTAAATTATTCAATAAGTATTATAGGGAGTCTAAGTAGGATGTGGATAAGAATCAATGTAATATAATAGATGGATCATTTTGTTCATGTTAACCATTTTTTTTCCATTAGGGGAATATTTTGGATTAGCCATGGTTTATACAACATTGGATCTAGTGGGGTGATTGATATTAATTTGTTGGTGTTGGGTATGATTAGGAAGTGGATATTTGTAGATGGAAAGGTGAGAATTATCTTTATTGATAGATTCATATTTGACCTTATATTCATAAGATTTAACTACCATATATAATAATCTTGATGTTCTTAGATCATAATTTTGTGATTGAATTTGGGACCCAAGATAAACTCAAGAGAAAAAAGCCTAAGTTGCCTACATGTTTCATTTGGAATGTCCCAAACTTGCATGATACAAAAATAATTGTAGATCATACCAATTATTGGTAGGGTGATAAGGATCAATTTCTCTAGTTCATGGTATAGTAATATAATTTTAAATTATAGATATTAAAAAAAGGATTGTGAATGTCCACATTATTAACATAGCCCGAAGAAGAGAGGAGGATGGAAGGGAATTCCCATGGGAGGTTTTGAAAGCATCATTTTTTTGGAGCCACCATGAAGAATAAAATGGATGGTGTGTGTAAAATTATAGGTATTAATAACACCATCATTGCTTACAGTTTATTTTTATAATTCATAGGCATACAAGTCCTAATCATCAGTTGAGAATGATCTAATTGTATTATGAGGAAGTCATAATTTTTATCTTAATCTAAGGCTTCTTCCAAAGATTTTATAGAGAGAGTATTGAATCTATATTTGACATTAGGATTAGAGTGTTGGTAAATAAATAGAAGATATTATATTCTGACATTTTTATTTAGCCTTGCAAAGGCTTTCTAACACTTAATAAAGACTTGGGAGGTTTCCAAATATACATGTTTAAAGTTGATGAAATGGGATAAGATATTTTTAGGAATGTCATTGGATTGAAATTTATGAACCACTATGTTAACTAAGATATCTAGGCTAGAGATAATCTAGGCCTAAGTTGTTTATACCAATCTAGGGCATCACCTAAAAAGGTTCTAGCTATAAATTTGGTAGTAAAAATGTTTTTAGCTTAATCTAAATTTGTAAAGGTTGACAATTTTTTTCAAATACAAAAGATATCAATGTATCCATTATAGATGATAGTAGGATTGATATCCCCTATGCCTGAATTTGAAATTAGAGGAACTAATGATTAATTTTGAGAATGTTTAATCAAATTTTTAAGAAGTATGGATTTAAAAATGAGATTACCATGTGCATATCTAAGGTTGGGGGGATTCAAGGTTTTCACTCCTCAATTAGGTTGTTGAAGATTTTTTTTGAGTGCAAGATTTGGTTTAGAATGTTCATAATTTTATTGACATTATTAGTTTTAAAGGTAGCCATCTGGATCATGATAATATTTGATTATACTATTAGTTTTTTGGACAGAAGAGGAATATTAAGATGCACTAATGGTAGTATGAACGTGAGTGTTCATATGGGCACTTTGATAAGGGAAACTAAATGAAATACCTTCTATATTAGTGGTAATTCTACACATGGTGGAATAATTAAGAAGGGAATAAGTTGTGTATTAACTTTCCCCAAGTCCTATATAAAATCTATACATATTAGAAGGATGGCATCATATGTGAGGTCCCATAATGAGGTCATATATCATTGTATGGTCCTTACCCATATGCTTAGGATGTTCACTACATAAAAGTATCATTTGAACAATATATTCAATATCACTCTCATCCTCTAAAATAGGCATGTCTGGGGGATAGTTATGTGGATCAAGAGGTTTGGAGGTAATGAGTGACTCATGATTTTTAGTAATAGTAGTCACATGAAAATTATTTTTTCTTTGTTTTCAATACCAGTAAAAGGAAAGTGTGCCTTAGATGCTTTGTAGGAATTATTTAAGTTCATCATGTCTTATTGGGTTATTTATTTGGAATTATCTAAAAAATATTGCATGATGGTAGATGAGGGTGGTGAATGAACTGAGCTATCTGATGTATTTAAACTATATATAAGAAAATATATCATCCAAACTAGTGCATTTTAAATTGAAATATGGAGAGTTAGACTATATTGATCTAGTCAATGTATTTAAATATAAATGAATGTGATAAATATATTTTACTAAGATAAGATATGTAGTATGGTTAAGTAAAGCTAAATATAATAGAATATATTGAGCTGGTCAATGTTTTATTGAAGGAAAGGTTTAAATATAATATCATATATTAAGTTGAATCATAAAATCATGAAGCATGTATAAATAGACTATAATAGTCTTGTTAATGCATTCAAGAAATGATTCGTATAATTCTAATAGACTATATTGAGTTATTAAACATAGTTGGTTTTAAGGTGATAAGTAAACATAATATATATTAAAGTGTTTGATGTAGTTAGGGATGAAAACATAGCATACTATATTGATTTGGTAGATGTATTCTACATAGAATTAAATAATCATCTTCGATGATGTAGTCATAACACATAATAAAAAAGTGTATTGATGTTACTTGATGCAGTCTGTATTACAAAATATAATTTCAAGTGGAAATATTAAATCTAACTATCTTTGCTAGTTATATTTCCAAAAAAATATAATGTATATGTACTTTAAGGACTTTTTTTTGAAAGAGTTAAAATATAATAGCCTAATCAAATATGGAATAACATGTTGTAGAATCATGCCAATTAAATAATTTAGATTCATAATATATTATAAGACAATTAAGAATTATGAAAATATGAAATATATATAAAGTTCAAGCCAATAGTAATTTGATTTATTAAATATGAAAAAAAGGGACAATAATTATCTTATCAAGTGATGCAAAAGTAGTATCTAGGAACTGTAGGTACATAATCATTCACAATGATCCTTGGCTATGATTTGTCATATTTTATAAATTGGCTCTCTATCATCCTAGACACTATCATTGAGATAGGGACACTAGTTTCAATGCTTTTATCCCAAAATTTATGCTTCTATTATGTACTTAATATGGGTAATTTATATAAATTTCACTTATGTCTATTAGGGTTCATTTTTACCATGCATATTGTTTGTTTGGATCATGTGCATAGGTTTTGGATATTAGTGTGTAGCTCAAAACCCTAAGTCATTTGATTAAGGCATTATGCATTGTAGAAAAAGGATTAGTGAGCTCAAAAAAATTTGAGCTAACCTAAAATACCCCTCTATCAGTAATCACTACTTGAATATCCAATAATCCTAGGAGGGATTCAAATGATTGTAGTTATCGCCCTATGTGGGTTTATCTAAGAATAATGGTGTAATAAGATACATGCAATTGTATGTAATGATCTAGATTTTAAATTGACATATATTTATCATGGATTTTTATTTGAATGCTTTAGATATATAATAAGACTACTCCTATGACATATTTTTATTAGGAAATAATAGGGTAGTATAACTCAGTTGTGTAAATGATTATATGAGCTTGATAGGTGTTTACTTTTATTTATTGTTATATTTATGATGAGTGTGATTTATTTTTTATTTACACCAAAATTTTGAAATAATATTATGGAAGAGTTAGTGAAGACTAATAAGATGACCCATACATGTCTAAAAATTTTCAAATTTGAGATTTTGTAAGATACAGATGCTAGCATCAGATATAGTTATTTAACCCTATAGATATGGAATCCTCACTTGGGTAGACAGGGTTAATAATATAAAAATGGGAATGTAAGAGGGTGATTATTAGATCTAAAATAACATAATTGGGTGATAAAACTCAGATATAAACATATACTAAATTTCATAAACTAAGACAATCTAAAAATAGGAAGAACAACTATCCTATATATAGAAATGACAAATAAGTAATGAAATTAGCTTATTCTGATGCTAATGCAATTATGGATCTAGAATAGGTAGGAAATAGACTAGAATACGATTCTTGAATAGTCTTCATATTATATATTAGATTCTTCAATATTTTTAGAAACTATTATCAACTTGGGATGGTTATATTAATACTACTATATAAACTTGATGTAAGAGTATATTACATAATAAATTATAGAAAAAAATGCGACCACCTATATGCTATTTGGTTTGATTTTGCCTTTACTCGAGTGCATTCATATTTAGGTCATAGACTATTATTCCTTATGAATTTGTAAAATTCTAGTTATTTATTTTCATTATAACATTAGGGAAAAATAGGTTAGTGGGCATATGATGTTGATTTGACTCCAAAGATGCCTTTATTAATGAGTACTTCCCATATATCCAATACTTTGAAGAGGGATTCATAATGATTTAGTTTTCCTCTACGTATGGGCTCGTGTGTGAATCATTTGATATGTGCAAAGAATGTACAAAGTTGACATAGCTTGTAACTTGGAAAATAAATCTCTTGGGCTACTCCTTTATTACTTCAAACCTATGCACATGTTTTCATTATTACTAAATGAAAATATGGAAGGTTTTCATTATCAAGTTCTTAATTGAATGCTTTGGTAAGTCACCTTAGGTCCTTTTTATTGTATTATAGGTGAGGAATGAATGAGGGTTGATCTTATATTTATATCAATCCATTTGGATAAATAACCCATATTAAATCACTTAAGTTAACCATTAGGATATTTTTAAATTACAACTTATATGACTTTAGGGAACTGGATACTTATGTTAGGTCAGGACACTAGCATTGATGTAGGTGTCTATTCTAGACGTTAGTGTCTAGGGAGTAGGAAAATAAGTATAGAATCAAAACTTATAGAGGTGGAAGATAAGTAAGTTTTAATATTTTAATAAAGATATAGGGTCTAGGTCATAAACATAAGATTATTGAGACTAAGAGATAGGCTAAGGAACCCAAGATAGAATGAATGTGAGACTTCAGAAAGTGGGAAAGGTTTAGAACTAAGAGGAATATCCAAGGTCTAAGTTTTCCAAGTGTACAAGATTGAGGTGCTAAATAATCCATAAAATAGTGTATATATTTTCCCTAATATAATAATGGAATTTCTAGTTTAAAGGAAAGGAATACATACTTGTGTGTGTATAACACACCTTACCTTTGCTTGAGTCTAACTTGAGTGATTTTTTGGTGACTAACCTAAAACCAAGATTATGTTAAAGTACATAATTAGTGCATATAATCTAGAATTGAAATTATTTTAAAATATTGAAATTGAGAAAATAAGGGTTAGGAGTACACTTGTGTATTGATGTAATTGCCTTGCCTATTGACAAGTTGATTTGAAAGATGTATCATTGTAAGGATCTGATACCAAGATTAGGACATACATACATACCTACACATATACATACACACACATGGAAAGTCCATGCATCTAATGTGTGTGTGTGTGTGTGTGTGTGTGTGTGTGTGTGTGAGAGAGAGAGAGAGAGAGAGAGAGAGAGAGAGAGAGAGAGAGAGAGAGAGAGAGAGAGAGAGAGAGAGAGAGAGAGAGAGAGAGAGAGAGAGAGAGAGAGAGAGAGAGAGATTTTGTAAGTCACATTCCCTTAACCTTGAAGAAAAGTTGAGTTGCCACACATTCCCTTAACCTTGAAGAAAAGTTGAGTTGCCACCTAATAGTTGAGATTAGCTCAATTGTACAACCCAATCATACTTATAATATGGTGGCATGAGTAGTAAAATTAAACTCATACTATCAAATTAGTAAGGCTAGATGATACAATCAAGTCTAACCTAAAAAATTGGCAAGATTGAGTGATTTAATCACCTCAACCATACCAAAAGTGAAACAACTACTATAGTAGATTGGTTCAATAACATCATAGGTATTAGTACATAAAAATAAATCTTGGTGGGATATGACATTACCTTAAAGAGTTTTTAAATATTAAATTGATTTGTATTTTGTAATATTAGGTGCACATTGCATAATATATGCACCTTAGATATGTCTCATGTTGAAATTGTGTATATAAATTATACCAATGTATAAAATTCTATAACAACTATGAATTTGAATCATATAATTGTGTTCTTTGGCCAATTTAGATAATATGTAAGTGTGTAAAACATGTTTTCCAAGTATTCCCCCACTATATATGGAGAAATATGAAAACTGAAATAAGTACCAATGTGGAGGACATATTTCCAAAAAACGTCCCCACTATAATCTAGAGATGTTGAATACTAAATAAGTGTGGATAACATGCTTCTAATACATTCCCCCACTAAATATGAAACTATGAATGTGTGGAATCCATGCTTATATGACATGTTCCCACTGAATGTAAAAGTTAGCATAAGAACCAAATATTGAATAAGTGTGTAAAAAAAGCTTCTAACGCATGCCCCACTGAAACTAAAAATTGTGAATATGTGGAATCCATGCCTATATGACATGCCCCCATAGAATCTAAAAACTATGCCAAATGTCAATAATATGCCTCTATGACATGTTCCCACTAATATGTCCCACTTTTAAGTTGAGGCAATAATATAAACCATTAGTTACCTCACGTCAAAATGGTAAGAAAATTTATTATATGTGAATGTTACCATGTAATATATAAAAGAACATGTTTACTTAAATGTATCATTGAAGTGAATAGAGCAATGTGATCACATGAAGGCATAATATGCATGATAAGGATCATAAAAACATATAGATAGTAAGATTAAAATCTAAACAAGAAAATCAATCTCACACATAGGATCACTTAAAATCAAGTCAAAAGGTAATGGTTTAAGGAGACCTCAAAAAAGGGGCATGTTCAAATACTACATAATTGAAGGGACATGACTTATTCAAATGTCCACAAAATAAAGGATAACATATTCAAATGTCTATACAACAAGTAATGACACATTTAAATGTCAAAGAAATCATACATAGGAATAGGGGCCATAAAAAATATCATATATAAATTATTGAACAAGTAAGAGAATAACAAGGTAAAAAATCAAGGAATTACATAAAGGAAAACATATGCAGCCATAATAAACATATTAGGGTATCCTATGGATCAAATGTGTTAGTATAAAATGTCTCAAGTGCATAACATATCAATTACTTTATGTAATATATATGTTGACTAATTTTACCATAAGTCAAATTAGGTCAACCTACTATATAGTTGAAACCTATTATAAGGTATTCTAGGTTGAATTGGTTACTAGTGACATAATTTAATGTGACTTTATCTTTGATCATATTTGTTATTAGTCTTTAGTGTCATTTTATGTCATTTAAGGTCACTTTTGAGTCATTAAAGGAGCTAATATGGTTTTTATAAAAGGCAAAGTGTTCCAAAATAAGATTTAACATCCCCCATGTTAGAATATTTATAATAACTATTGTAAAACTGATAAATTGTAGTTACAACATCAAAATAAGAAAATCAGTGGGAAAATAACATTTTTTAGTTATTATACAACCCATATAGTAGTTTGGGAACATGTGGATACTTAAAAAGTGTCTTCAAGTCCCCTTAGTTCATTTCCATGCTTTGACAGGTTTGAAAATGGCAAAAACTGACATATCTTTCCTATTGTTCTCCTTTGTAAGCTAAAATGGTCAACCAGTCTCTTGCTAAGTATGAATAGGAGGAGTTGAGTTAGATAAATTGTACTTGGTTAGTAGTAATATTCCTTGTCTAATCACAATTCATAGAAATATTTATAATATTGGTATACTATGCTTCATGAACTATTACTAAGAGTATTAGTGACTATTTTTTGCCTACACATCCCCATCACCTCATCTTTCCTTCTCTGTCTAGATTGAACTAATAAATTCAAGTTTTTTAAGTGTTATATAATGGCATGAAAATCCTTCTCACATTTTTATAAACTTATTTGTCATATGTGGTGTAAAAAAAACATAGGCATAAACATCTCATTCTACTAGTAGAGACTCTATGGAAGTGTTTTGGCTTGTGTTTCACCTATATAGAGTTAATTTTCTTATAAATGGCTTAAAAATAAGGATGGAATGCTTGAATTAAATATTTAAGAGTATGTATAATCAAATTATTCATGAATTTATTTGTCTCAATAGTGTTCTTTATGAAATACAAGGCCTAACAATTACACAGTCAAATTTCGTATGATTGTCACCTACAATCAAGAGGAAAGAATCCTTGATTAGTAATGTTGATGAAATAAGAATTTTTAAGCATGGTGATAAGTCCCCCAAATTGGAAAAAATATATTTTATCTATTTTAAAAGATATATATTGTTTATGACAACCAATTCAACACATACAGTCAAAGAACATCGTCACCTATAGGAAATTTCCAAAAGGGGTCTAAGTACATTCCATAGAGGTCTAAGAGTGTTGAAACATATATGTTTGAAATCAATTTAAACTTTAATTAGGTATAAGGGAATTGAGAAGACATTATGACAATGGTGAAGTCATAATATGGTAGACATACTTGAGTCTATGATGGTAGGTTGAAAAAGTTACTAAATGGGACTCATTACCTTAATATCTCTGAAAATCAAAATTTTCGTACACAATGCCATCTTAAAATGAGAATACATGAGGTCTAAATAAGTCTTACATCATCATTATTGTATCCTACACATAGTAGTAACATGTGAATATGATAGGAGGTGTATTTGGTTAAGAAGAGGTAGTATAAAGAGGTTTCCATTTCCAACAAGTTTTTACTATAGACATTTATTGAAATCTATAGTACATAAAGCTAAAATGATCCTATAACACAACATTGACCTGTAGTGGAATGGTTACATGCTTTATAGGCATGATATGAACTCATATAGGTATGAAATATTATAGTGACATTAATAAGGATTAGAGAAGATTAAATGTAGTGTTAAGGAACACATCACCACCTACAAAAGTCCATTTTCATCTCAAAATGTCATTTACAGTCTGATTATAGACTCACAATATATTGGGAGTAGGTAGTTTGAGTGTAATCATAGGTCTCTACACATGAATGACTCAAAACAAATTTTATATGATATTTATGAATTCAATAAGGTCCTAAGGCATGAAAAATACTTCCCAAACATGGACAGACACCAATAGGAATCCTATTGTCCTAAGTGAGTATCTACAGTCAACACAGTCTATGGACAAGCCTAATCAAAGAGGTAGGTGTGTAAAGTTGGTAGTGGTGTGTGATAGGAATATCATACTTAAAACACTATCATAGTGGTAATTATACTTTCCAAATTTATCTTAAGGTTAAATAACACCAACCTATAGTCAGATCTCAAGGCTCTTGGGCCCAAATAGAAGTATGTACATAATATAGTCTTGTAAACCTATCTTTAGGGATTTTTTATATTAAGGGATTTTAAAAAGAAACCAAGAATTTAAAATTAGTAGATAATGTATTGAATACCTATTATACCCTCCCATGTTCTCATTTTTTCCTATAAAATAGAGCAAATGCCCTCTGTTTTGTCTCAGATAGAGTACACTCTAGGAGTGAGATGACTATAGGTTTGGAATGTGAATGATAAATAGATGAGATGGTTATGTCTTGGATAATTACATAATGATTATTTAGGTTGGTTTAAATTTTATTGAGAATTAAAATTCACTCATAGTCTTGAGAGGTACTCACAAGTGGTTAAAGGCTTAAGAAGTGCAGTCAGGCCTACTAGGCCTAAAACTAGACCTAGGCCCTTGAAGGGTCTAGATTCACTTATAAGACCATATGATCATTCCATCCTCATTTGTGACCTTAAAAATGAAATTAAATATGGATAAAAACCATTATGTTTTAAAGGAATAACACATATGGGTCATTTTTATCCTAAAACCATGACAATGGTACCTAGAATGCACTCAAAAGCTTGATAGGCCATTTTCAAATGCTCACATCTATACAGATACCAAGAATACGACCTCAAGAAACTAGGGGTAGTTAGAGAGGGTACCATACTCAATATTTGTGTAATATTTTTGGAGGTTGGATGTCAAAATTTTATTAACAATCCTTAATAGTCTAGATAACTCAAAACCCTCATTAAAACCTTGTCTAAGATTAGATGTATAAAATATGCAAGCAGATGAAACCAAGAGGGGTGTTTTGGCCTAGAAATTGATTTTAAAATTTTTAATACTATTTTAGGTTCATGGACACCCAATTGGGTTGTAACCTACTTATACAAACTAGATAAATTTAGGGCTTTTTTGTAGGTTTTGACTTGTTTCATAGGTATAGAGGAGTTTTGATGGATGAATACTATTGAATGAGGACTTTATGGACTTATTATAACTCCATATGCTCACCTCTCATCTCAGATAAGCATATAAATATATTTTTTGAGCCATTCATCACATGCAATCTTAGATAAGTAATGAAAAACAAAATGACTACCTAGTGAGAAGTGGAAAAGTTTGTTATTTGATCTTTTTAAGGTCAAAATCATGGAGTAGAAGATAGATATACCATAAAAATGTGTCCTAACACCTGTTCCATGTATTTTATTGAGAAATTGAAGGTCACCTTAATGATAAATGTGAAGAACGAGGCCTATAAATCCAATGAATGACTATAAATGGTGAATGCAAGTATCATGACTAAGAATATCAATTAGGGATGTATATGATGAATTTCATAGCTTGATTCCAAGCCCCCTAAGATATTATATATGTTCCAAGTCTTCTTAGTCTATTTTTTAATAGTCAAGGGATGCCTCATCATGAAGGTAATTTCAAGAAGGTAGTTTAAGTCTCTATGCCAGTTTAAGGAGTTTTTCATGCTTCAAATGGAAATTTGTCCAAAAAGACCTTCATAGTATATTTCACACTCCATTATCCTAAAATTTAAATATATATCTAATCTTGACACTTTTTCTTGTGACCTTTAAGATCCACTTCTTCTCTCTCTTCTCACATGATTTATAAATGCAAGCCATTTTGGCTTTTGTAAGCGAATCTAATCCTAGTATGGTGAAGACATGCTAGTTTGATACTATATTTTTCCTTTAAAATAAATATTTAAAATATAGTTTTGAGTTCATAATTTATCTTTTATAAGTGTGTGAAATGGTGTATAGTTAAATTTTAAATGATTAATATCTATCCTTGCTTTCTCTTAACACTTTCATGTTTGATGCAATTAGCCCTCACTCTAACAGGTCACATGAAGTGTATTCAGGTGCATTTTTATATCATTAAGTATAAAGAGTATCCTTAATGTATATAATTTGACCCTTGGTTCACTCACCTTGCAAATTTTAATGCATATCACCTCCATGTTTGAAAAACTAATGTCAAAGCAATTCAAGATTGTGAGACTAGTGTTTTGAGTCATATTTCTTAGAGCAAGTGTATGGTAATATAAGTGGAGATATTTATGGTGTATCATCTCATTTGAGTAGTTTAGTTTCATGTCTCTTTTATCTCTTTCCACCCAAACAAATAAGTAGTGTATTTAATAAGCTATAAAAGATCAATTTAGGGAGCTAGCCCTTAAACCTAGAGGTTTCCCTCTACTATAGGCAACCCACATGTCTAGAAGTAATCCAATGTTACCCAAATATTATATTAGGATTGATAAATCATAGCTAGGGTGAAATATTTTGTGAAAATAAGTTTGGCACACCCGATGGGACCATTGTCTTAAAGACATCATATGAGGGTAAATGTTTGTCTTGATAACATCACAACTACATATGGTGTTCTACTCAGCATTTGCTGAATCCATTCAAGGTAATATTTGGTTTTAGACCAAGTTTTATAATTTCTTGTATTAATAATTCATGTTCCTTATTAGGTGAAATAAAATTAGATGTATCAACCCCATAAACCCACTCTTTCAACTTGAACTTCCTCTTGAATTTCAACAACCTCAACCTATCTTGACCTTTGAAGAACAAGAGGAATTTACAAGCTGAGGATATCAAGAAAGTGAATATGAGCTTGAGAAAAATATGAATTAGTAGTATGCCTTCCCAAGCTTTAACACTAAAAATCTAATCCATCTCAATGCATATGATGATAT
>JARHVA010001632.1:2907500-3250071 GCA_037957365.1 Torreya grandis | reverse complement strand
AGTTACCACAAGCATTCATGAAGCATACACAACATTCATAACAATGAGCAAGAGAGACAATGCAAGATCAAGCACATAACATATGACATATGTGGGAAACCTTATTGGGGATAAAACCCATTAGAACCTAAAATTTGACTACTATCCTATAATAACAAGAACTAATTTAGACTAGTTGCAATTGATCAAGGAACTATGATCCCTATTCAATGAGACTATAATCCCACAAGGTGATACAACACTTGTCTAGCTGAGATACAATAAAAAATAGACTATTAACAAATTTCACCTTTCAAGGAGGATGTAACCTCCTTAGATGTTGAGCTACCACAACACCACCTACAAGATTCTCTCAAATCTCTCCTAAGTCTCACCCACAAGTCTAAAAACCATCATCTTTGGTTTTACTATTTATAAAAGAATCATGATCATCACCATTTTAGTCACCCATTGGGCATTCCTTAACCCTTAAGACATATATCATATGAAGACACAACTCAATACAAAATTCATAGATCATTCATAGCATCTATGGGTCACCCTTAAGGAATTACACCTTTCAATTAGGCCCTTGTAGCCCTTATAGGTCTCATATGAACCCATTCACTCCTTTATCACTTTAAACACACACACACACACAAAAAAAAAAAATACCACTACCAAAATCATGGATCAATTCCATATGATCTATAAGTCCTCTTTAAGTGCCAAAAACCAACAAAGTACCCTTTTACTTAAGCATAGTTTGTTCAAATAACATTATGTGTACACCATCATTATGAATGAACACATAGTCACATTATAAACCATTGTTCATAATACATAGAAATGTTTAAATCTTCATAATTCGCATATATCATCCTCATGGAGTCTAAAACACTCCCCAATAGCTAATTCACCATGAAAACATTGAAATAGCTTCTACTTAAGCTCATTTACTCTTCTCAAATCACTTGAAAAACAAGCACAAACACATAGTCAAATTTGAACCTTCATAACTATGTCTATAAAAAAATTAATATCTTCAAATCTATATTTCCAGATGCATCTTTGAGTCCTCTACAAATTCACTTTTTACACCATGAGAAAATTATATCTAGATCAAAAGATATGGCCAAAATATAGGGCACTGGTTTTTCTTTAACAAAATCAAATATTCAAATGTAAATAGTCATTAGTTAAACCTTGAACACCATGATCACATCTCACGTCCTCACTTCTCAAATTAAACATACATAATCAATTCTATTATATAAAGCTTGACCTTTAACACACAGTCTTCCAATGCCAAATGTTAAACCTTGATCATGTTGACCTCATCTCATGGAATTTAATAACTTTGACCTCATACACTCCATCAATCTCATGTACATAGCTTAGTTTTTAACAATGATAAATAGTTATCACTTTGACTTCTTGACTTCAATATGCATCGTTAATCTATATCTATATGATCACCTGTTCACTATTTATCTTTGGAAGAAGCTCAATCTTTATCTTTGTTCAATATTAAACATTAAACACTTGGCACCATCTTGTTTCTTCCTAAATTATTATAGAAACATGCTCCATAGATTTTTCTCTAACTTTAACTTATGCAAAAATGACTATGGGAACCTTGCTTATCTACTTGGAAGACCAACTTTGCAAAATCATATCTTTTACTTCGCTCACTCGCATATTCTCAAATTTGGACCATATGATCTCCTCACATAGGAGAATATAACCATGTGAAAAACTACTCATATAACCCTCCCATGTATGTTATATAATAAAATTAAAATTCTCACTCAGATTTTCTTGCCACAAAGCCAACTATGTCAAAAACTTGTTTAAAAGGCCAATTTTGAACATGCATATCTTTTTTTGCGCTATGATGCTTGACCTAATTTATAGAAAAAATAAACTAGGTACAAATATAAACAAACCCATATGATAACCTTCTCCTAAAATTTCCACATGTGCAATAAATACTACAATCAAAATGATTACTTAGCTCTTCTTGCCTTATTGCTAGTTTGGCTAAGTGTGGGAAAACACTATCAAAATACTTGGGAGCCCAAATTTGCACTTGAATTTATTTGGACATGCTTAGGTGCATGAAATAAGATTTAGTGAATACTAAATAAGGACTAATGTGATCATAACCATATGACCAAATCCCCCTGAATCATCCACATGTGGTAATGGTGATGTTAACAAACTACCTACTCATATTTTTTACCACTAGACCCAAACTATCTAGATGAAAAATATGGACTACTAGATGAATTCTAATTATAAACATAATATCTCTAATTATAATACCCATTTTAAAATATTAAACACCATACTCATCTCTAAACATCTCTAATCATGTCAAAATAGAATATCAACCAAACATACATCAATCATACTAGGACAAACACATTACACATTTTGTCATTATCACATAGACTATCAAGCCACTTCATCCACTCACCAAGACACCTTGAAGACAACATCATGACATCATTGATAATTATCTAACACATTAAACTATCAGCCCCATTGACCCTATACTCTAATTGATAAAAACTAATTTAGGGTCCAGCTTCACCCCTGGTTGAACTTGACCAAGACCTAATTTGTTTTTATCAATAATGATATAGATTTGATTGGAATGACCCTGTTGGCTAATTTTTTTTAAATTTTTAGGGTTAGATTCAATTTTATATACACACTCATTTTGTCATTTATTTAAGAAGATAAGAAGAATATTATATTGCACATTTGTTTATCCACCATTCTACTTGAAGAGCATAGCTTAGGGTTTTGTTGGGCCCCTATTTTAGTAAGTATGATATTTATGCTAGCACAATATACACTTTAATGTGAGGAGATCATTTTTAGTGATTCTTATTTTGGCACCTTAGCACTAGCTAGAGGATGCAGTACACACCTTATGCTAGCTGACAGGTGGCTAATCATTTATAGGATTCCTTGGGCATCTTTCAGGTTAGACAAGAAATGACGATAGTAACACAAAGGATACAAGATGATGGTGCTAGTAGAATGATCAACAAAGGATCCATCAAGGCACTTTATGTGTGCACTCCATCCTATCATGAGATGTTCTGATATGCTATAAAATGAGCTTGAACTAGTGAGAAAGGAGATAAAAATTGATTATAATAAAGCTCTAGATAATTGGTTTTGCATTATGATAGATTCCATTATCATTAGATATAGTATGTATGCCATTAAGGATCCACTTTTAGTACCTAAGCTCACTTGTGAGCCTCTGGGCCATTAAGTATTTTAAGTTAAGCATATACTCTATTTTTAAGTGTTATAAACTCTATCTAGCATTTGACCTTTGATTAATGAAGAAGGTTACTACGTATAACACAATATCTCTAGTTTATATTTCCTTGATGTGGATATCTGAAAACACAATGTATGTAATTGATAGTATGCTATAATATAAGTTCATTTATGCTAAGGAAAGTTCAAGAAAGCTTCTAGTTTACATCATTAATGACATCAACATATCTTGTAGATTGACTAAGTGTAGATAGGACCATGAGCCAAAGGTTCTCACCTTTGCTAAGCAGTGTGAGTCTAGCATGAGTAATTAAATATAAAGCAACCTCTTAACCCATATAGTGATTATATGATGCTAGGATTAGTGAAACAAAGGTTTTTTCCCTTTAGATTATAAAATCTCCCATAAATAGGCTTGCACCTATAGACCATCAGGTTTATCCCTAAAAGGGCTTGACCCAATTAATCTACCAAAAACATTTTTCCAAATTACCAAGTCCCATAATTGATATCTTCCACCATGGTATAACTAGTTGAACATTGGCCTTGGTTATTTCTCTATTACACTTCAAGTGATCACATAAGGTTTGTGACTTATGTGAATTAATTCTAGTGTAGCTGAGTGTAAAATGTTGAGTGCTATGAGAATGTCCCATGTTTTCACCTAGTTGTAAGGAGTCCATAACTGACCAAGACAACCTTGTGCCCCTTAACAAGGACTTTTCTACAACATTTAAGTTCTATTTTAGGGACTCATGTTGAATTTTATTTCTAAAATATTGTGATAAAATTATGCTCTAAATCTCCCTCAAAAATATCAAGTGTTGGTTGCAACTAGTGGAAGATAGCTTTCCATTGAAGCATCCAACCTTTGAGGATAAAATCTTAGAAAGTGGGTTTAGAGAAACCTATATGATGTTCTATATGAGGTCTTAATATATGAACTACCTGATCATGTGTATCAATGATTGGCTACATATGCAACCCATAGGAGACAAAGCTATGGATAGCGATATGAGTGGACAAATGAGCTCCTAGAGGGGATTGAGACTTTGGATGCCACTTGGACTATAGTAGTAGACAAATGGTGGCAAGAAGCATTGAATAGTTACATGCTTAAGTTTTTATTTTTAACATACTCATGCCCTAAGGAAGAAGAGTATCAATTTTTATGTGAACCTAGAGGCACATTTATGAAAGAGTTCAGCATAGAGATCAAGAAGTTAATGGTGGATTACAGCTTTTAAACTTTGGGAATGGAAGTCTAAATTCCTATCACATATGAGTAGCGTAAGGGTGGAGAAGGAGATGTGTAAGTGAATCATAATGTAAGGGGATTAATATATTAACACTTGAGAGATTAGGAAATAGACATATAATAAGAGATGGTATAAACTAATGTAAGATCTATAACTTGGAAGTGTTGAGAGAACCCATAGTGAGTGGGAAGGGTATGGGGAAGGATCTCTTGAAATAAAGTAGTGTGAGGAGGAAAGAAATAATGAATTGATGAATTAAGCTCCATAGTTGATAGGTGAAGAATGCACTAGGTCCCTATAAGATTTGGTGACTAAAGATACACTTGATGCACCTACCCCCTCTAAACTTGTAGTGCATGCTCATGCACTAGATCCCCCACTTGAAGAAAGAAAAAGAGTGATAATTGACCCTATTATTGACATAGATTTTAGATGTTTTACAAACTTGAAGTATAATATTATTATTGAACAAGTTATTCCCTACCAAGAGTTGAGCGAGACTAATTTTATACCATTGGGTGTTAGCTCACAATAATAGAATATGAGTGCAAGCATACCAACACATCTACAGTCAGTTATGAAAAATAGGCAATAGCCCATAAGAAGTGGTTTGGCACCACAAGTCAGTAGTATTATGCCATCAACATCAATGGAACTAGTAATAACAATGAGTCTAGCTCCTAACCTAGTGGATAGAGGCATTGGAAGGCTACCACAAAGATAAATACTAGGGGGATAAGCACCTTAGATTATAGCTACCCTCATAACAAATCTATTATTAGATGGCCATGCACTTGCTATAATACCATAGCATGAATAATGTTATAGATCATGTGTTAAAGTGTTAATTATAGTGACATGCTTGGGGAATAACCTAGTCAGACTGTAAGGCAACCTAGTTCATGACCACTCTGATTAATTGTACCATACTTGGTATAGTAAATTTGATCCTAACCAATCTATGATTGATTACAACACCTTGAAGGAAGCATTACTTTAGGAGTTCAACATTCTAGAGTTTGAATAGTATAACATCGATCCATTTAAAGAGATTACCCAAGGGTTCTCCAAAAGTGTGTACCTATACAATGTGAGGTTCAAGACTCTCCTATAAAATCATCTTTATTACATTAATCCTTCCTATCATGCATAATGGTTTATTGGAGGGTTTTTAATACCATTCCAAAGAGTGATTTCCATGAAGACTTTCATAGACCCTTGTAAAGTGCTTTAATCCATGCTCAAAGTTGAGGTAGTGAAAATCATCGATACTAATATCAGCCCATTCATATAGGCACAAATTACATTCATGGCCTCTTAATTCTAAAATCTTACCACTCTCTCATCACAAGATGCTTGAAGTGGATTATGGTGCACTGACTACAAAGCATAAGGCCATAATAGGAATAACTACCTTCAATGGAATGTGTGCACATTAATTCTAAACTTTGAAGTTTTTTTAGAGACACATGATGTTTACAACTACCCATTATTAAAATACACTAGCCAAGTTAACACACCCATCTATTGTCAGTTATATGACACTTACACCCATACAATAGCTGACTATAGGGTGATTGATGAGATGCACAAGAACATGGAGAGAGGCACAAGGTAGGCCACTACAGTAGTTAGAAGGCAACCTAACCAAGGAAATGAAGGTTATGTCTAATATAATATGGGATTTAGGATGTAATAAGGTGATAAAGGGAGAGGTGGATGACACAATAGTGGAATATTCCCACCCTTCTCATGTTACAAGTGTGGCTTGATAGAGTATTATCTGTACAACTGCCCTACAGATCCAATGTGTGGGTATTATCAAGGGACCCATAAGGTTGAAGAATGACCTAACTTGTACAATAAGTTAACCCAAAGAATACCTAACATAGACAAGGGTGTAGTAATTATTAGGTGTAAGCCAAAATTAGATATGTAGACTCTAAAGGTACAACTGATCAAAATAGAGATAGTCAAAGTATAGGCGACTACTCATAGTGGATTCACCACTCAAATTTTAGTTATGCCAATGCTTGAATTGAATTTAAATAATGGGGAGAATATTTTCACTAATCTCAAGTATTACCTAAACCCAAAGCTTCACCTTACCTAGGTCCATCATGCCAAAAAGATGTATTACAATAGGCCATGAGTGTAATTCAAAACCTACAAGGAGAGCTCTAATTGGTGTAGATATGGAAGTGTAGGATACTACCTCTCCAAATAAGAAGGATAGACAATATTTATAGATTAAATAATTAATGGAGATATTGTGACTCCTATAGATAGAAGGAATGTTACCCCTATTGAAAAAATTGTTCTTGGAATATATGGGGTAAAAACTAGTTGAAATTTCTGCACCACACATGGATCTAGTGTAAGAAGTTTGGTATACACAAAATTTAGAGTATGACCAAGAAATCCTTGTAAATTACATAATTAATGAATGGTCTATATGTGATGTCCTTGTAGACATATGTGTTGAGGTTAAGATCTTGACCTAGAATACATGGGATAAGATGAGTAGGCCAACCTTGAGGCCTTCCCCTCATGTGTTTTTAATGACCAACAAAAATCAAACATAGACAATCAAAATTTTGAAGAGTGTATTTGTATATATCATGGGCATAGAATTATATGCTAACTTTAAAGTGATCAAGTTAGCAGAACAAGACAACTCTCTAGAATTTTTGAGAAGTCCATGGTATTATGTAAATAATGCATACATGCACTTCAAGTGGTTCTATATGACCTTTAAAAATGGTAAAAAAAGGGTAGTTATACCCATTTAAAGTGACCAAGGACCCCCTATATTTATAATGTGTACATCAAGGATGATATCAACCACATATACAACATCACGGTGCAAGGCATCAAGAATCTCAACCCCAATGACCAAAGAGTGCTCTCTAAAGAAGATGGATATTTATCCTCAGACACCATTGATGCTACTTCTGCCTGAATGGTCAAATAAGTGTATGAAAAAATTGGTCAAAGGTGTCACTTGGTACATGTGAAGGCACTAAAAATAATAAGGATAGGTTGGGTCTAAATTGATTACACTTATAAAAAGTGGGTCTCTTGCACCAAGAAGGGAAAGAGAGTGTTTCTCCTAAGTAAAGGTAAAATTGTTGCACTCCCAAGATATGAGGGGAGTAATCCAATGAAAGAGTGTGTCTATGACTTTGAATCATGCATCCCAAAATAAGTAGATAGAATGAGCACCATAGTGTATATATTAAGGAGCACTACCACTCATTTGTGGGTAACACAAAGGCCTAGCTTGCCAACTTGGCAAGATGTGAAAGTAGCCATATGCACTAGATTCAATAAGAGAAATGAGAAATTTGACATCTCTACCTACTATGGTAGCTCTAACCCCATATCACATGTGTGCTTATGCAAAGAAACATGGATATTCTACAATGAGAATGCCCCAAAGAATCTATGGGTGCATCCTTCTATATAAACTTAAAGACATGGGTGAGAACACGATACATTTTTAATGAGACACTCTTTAAGATAGACAACTAGGATGAAATTAAGGAGTGGTTCATGTACACCTTCTCCTTTTCTTCACAAAATTTGGAATTGATTGTGCCATTGCAAGTAATTAGAAGGACAGTGTTTGAGGATATTATAATCTTAGAGGAGCACCTCAAAGACATGTTATATGAAAAGGGGTTAGTGATCTTGACTTTATTTAAAGATTAAATCCTCAACATTTACTCTATTGATGAGGATGATGAAACATGGAAGATGCACAACTAGATGACTTTGATAGGCAAAAAAAAGCTAGTGTGCCAAGTTGAGGATATTACCCCTGACAAAGAAGACCCTACCCACCTACACATAGAAATAACTAAGGGTGGTAGTCAAGTTGAGGATTAACTTTAATATAATAATGATCCTAGTGCATGCACTGCTCAAAACTACCAAGGTAGACATCAACTCAGAAGGGGAACCAAAGATTGTTACTCTAGGTTATTATTGGTCTGACATGGAGTTGGTGCACATTATGGATCTCCTGAAAGAGTTTCAACAAATTTTCCCTTGGAATTACCATGATATAAAGGGTACCCACCCATCCCTTGAAAATATGAGCATAAATCTATTTGATGGTGTGATACTTATTAAGAAGTGACCTTACAAGATGAATCCTAATCTTTGTACCAAGGTCAAAACTAAAATTGATGGTATGATAGTTGTAGCCATCATCTAAATTGTGAAAGAATATGAATGGGTTATCCCCATGGTTATCAGTATCAATTAAGATGGGAGCATCCAAATTTTTATCAACTATAGATTGTTGAATGTTGCCTATGTAATTGACCCATTTTTTACTCCATTCACTGATGAAGTCTTGGATGATGTTGCAGGCTACGAGATATACACTTTCACTAATGGGTTCTCAAGATAGCATCAAGTCTAGATTGAAGAGGAATACAAGCCCAAAATGACCTTTGAGATATAATGGGGTTATTTTGCATACAATGTGATGCCCTTTGGACTCAAGAATTTGCCAGTCATATTCTTCTGAGTGGTAATCACCAATTTTAAAGACTTCATTCACAAGTTCCTCCAAGTGTACTTATATGACTAGACTATGTATGGGTTGGTGAAGGATCACTATGACAACTTACACCTAATTTTTGAGAGGTGCAGGTAATTGCACATCTATTTGAACCTTAAAATGTGTATCTTTGCAACATCATTTGGACTTTTTCTTAGGCACATCATCTACAAGGATGGTCTTCTCATTGATCCCACAAATATCACCATCATCTTTCAAATCCAAACCCCATCAATGAAGAAAGAAATTCATGCCTTTCTTGGACACTACAAATACTATAAAATTTTCATAAGGAACTATGAAAAGATTGTGGTACCACTAGAAGAGTTCTTATGCAAGGATGGCCCATTCTATTAAGGCACAGTGCATAAAGTTGAGTTAGCCAGTACATCAATACTATAATTTATCAATTGGATGACTCCATTCCATGTCCATTTTAATGCATTTATCTCTATTATTGGTGTCATTATGGTGCAACTAGGCAAAGGCAAAATGGATCATCACATTTCCTTTGTAAGTAGAAAATTGACCAAGGTGGAGAAGAACTACACTATAACTGAGTGAGAGGTACTTGTCATGGTCTACACCTTGTAGAATTTTATACAACACTTTTTGGAGACCTCATTCATCTTCTTCATTGATCATGAGTCATGTAAGTACCTAGTAAAAAAACCCATCCTCCATGGGTGCATTTTTAGATGGATAATTATATTTCAATAATTCCAATTCTTGGTTGTAGTAAAGCTTGGAAAATAGAACTTAGGCCCAAAGCATTTATCTTGCATCAATTTTGTTGATGTGACAATGCCTATTGAGGATGATATGATTGACACATAAATTTATAGAGTTCAGCATGTCCCTAAATACTTGGTGTAGATCACCACATTTTTGACATTTGGGTCTGTGCCCTAGGTTATGATAACCAAAGAGAAGAAGATTATAGTTCATACCATCCCCTTTCATTTGATTGGTGAGGAACTATACAAGTTGAGATATCAATAATTACTATACTAATGTGTCTTAGAGAATGAATAGGACACAATATTATAAGAGGCACATGAAGGGATTTTAGGATGCCATTACACTGGAGATGTTATGAGGTGTAAGGTGATGTAATCAGGCTTGTGGTGGCCAAGCATGTTCTAGGATGTGAAGGAGTGTGGCAAGGCATATGAAATCTACCAGTGCATAGGAAAACCAAACCTCCAAGATGATATGTTGCTCAATCCTATTTTTGCCGAAGCACCATTTGAAAAATGGGCCATTAAATTTTTTGGGCCAATTACTCCCACTATGAGTTTTATAGGTACATGATACATTCAAATGAACAAAAATTAATTCACCAAGTGGGCTAAGACCATACCAACCAAAGACTACATAGTCACCACCATAGCAAGGTTCTTCTAGGAAAATATCATCAGTTGTTATGGGTCCCTCTTAGCCTAACTAATGACCATTATGTGCACTTTATCAATGAGACCACACACATCCTAATTATGGAATACATGGTGGCACACCTTAAGATAATACCTTATCATCCCCAAGTGAATGGCACAACTAAGGCATTTAACAAGATATTGGGAATGTGTTTCATAAATATATGTGATGTTGGTTATAAGGATTGGTATGACCATGTGTCAAAAATGTTGTTGTCATATCATACTACATACAAGTTCTTGATCAAGGCTATGCCATTCTAACTAGTGTTTAGCATAGAGGCCATTTTATTGATGGAGTTTCTAGAGCCCTCATTATGCATTATGTGTATTGGTCATTTAGATGACCTAGAGTCTTTGAGTGCATGACTAAAATACTTGGAGCATTTTGATGAGACATGAACCCAAACAAGATGGATTTAGTAAGTAGAGAAGGCATGCCAAAATTTATGGCATGATAAACATATCAAGCATAAGTTACTAACTGAAGGAGTATTAATCTTGCTATATGAATATAAATACCTCAAGCACTTAATCAAGCTGTAGATTAATTGGATGGGACCTTATGTCATCCACATCATATTGGATACTGACACATGCAAGTTGCACACATTGATAGGTGAAATAATCCTTAGGCATTTTATCATTTTAGCTACCTTATTAATTTTAGGTGGGTACTGGCATAGTAGTGCATGCACCCAAACAAGATGACATAAGGTCTCATCCACCTAATATATAGCTTGATTAGGTGCTTGAGGTATTTAGATTCATATACCAAGACTAATACTCCTTTAGTTAGTAACTTGTGCTTGATATTTTTATCATGCCATAGCTTTTGGCATGCCTTCTCCACTTACTATGTCACCATGGTAGTTCTTGAACAAGGCTATACCATTCTAACTAGTTGTTTGGCATAGATGTCATTTTACTGATGAAGTTTCTAGAGCCCTCATTGTGCATTATGTGTATTGGTCATTTAGATGACCAAGAGTCTTTGAATGCATGACTAAAATAATTGGAGAATTTTGATGAGACATGCACCTAAACAAGATGGATTTAGTAAGTAGAGAATGCATGCTAGAAACTATGGCATGATAAACATATCAAGCATAAGTTACTAACTGAAGGAGTATTAGTCTTGCTATATGAATCTAAATACCTCAAACACCTGATCAAGCTATAGATTAGGTGGATAGGACCTTATGTCATCCACATCATATTAGAGACTGACTCATGTAAGTTTTACACATTGATAAGTGAAATACTCCTTGGTAATTTTAGCATTTTAGATACCTTATTAATTATATATCTTGTTTGGGTGCATGCACTACCATGCACTAATAGTAGGGAGGATTAATCTAGGAGGATCCATGTACTATTCTAAAATTGAAGTCTTCAAAGTTAAATTTTATTAATGGAATAATATAGAGCTTATCAAGAGCTTTCCATCACACTTTGAATGGATCTATTTTGAGTTTGTATGCACAAGATATCACACACTAAAGTTCTAGATCAATAGGTAAAAAATGGTGTGCAAGGTGATGTAGTAAGTAGAGAAGACATGCCAGAAGCTATGGCATGATAAACATATGAATCACAAGTTACTAACTCAAGGAGTATTAGTCTTGCTATATGAATCTAAATACTTTAAGCACCTGATCAAGCTATAGATTAGGTGGATGTAACCTTATGTCATCTTGTTTGGGTCCATACACTACCATGCCTTTACTCAACTACAATTAATAAGGTAGCTAAAATTAAGGTCTAAAGGAGTGAATGGATAACTATAGTAGGTTACAAACCTTATGTGAATTTGAACATAGAACCAGAGCTAAACTAGAGATGAAGTTATAAAATGCTACCAAGTGAAAACTTGAGTACCCACAGGCACCAAAAAAAATGGTTAAAAAGAAAAATACATTACATTTTGTTTAATATTAGGAAAAAAGTGTGTGGAGAGAAAATTGTAAGTGAACTAGGAAGTAAGAATTCTACAGGTCACTGAGGTCACCATTAATGGCAAATGAAGACAAAAAATTGAAGTCATAGTCATAGACCCCATGATTTTGAAGAAGTGTGAAGAAAGATTAAGAGATTTGGAAAGATCAATAGATCACTCTTCAATATTAGCTAGTTTAAAATGGGAAAGAAACATCTAATTTCTAGTCCACTATAGGCATAAAAGGGTACCAAGAAGGTATAAATAGTATACTAAACAACCAATAAAAATAAAAATATGCAGCTATTAGGAGTTAGTATCATGGTGGTTGACCCAAAAGTAAGTGCAAAACTTTCATATAGAGAAATGGAATTTCCCCTAAGGTCATAATGGGGGGACTTGGGTATCTTTCATGCATACATGTAGGTTGAAGTAATATAACCATCACACATTGAGTAATGTGTAAGAGCTTAACTATGATTGGAGGTTTAACACAAGAGAGAATGAAAAGGTGGGCATGGTCTTATTTGATGTCTCTATTTGAGATAAGCTAGTGACCACTGGCATGACCCAATTGTATGAAATGCCAAGTTTTGGAAAGCCAGAGGAATTAGTGTAATTCCTCCTATCACACATCCATGGTGATCACTTTTACCTCATAATAAAATGCATTTTGATCTCATAATGCCTCATGAATAGGATCATAGGGCTCCCATGCACAAGGATGGACATTTGCCAGATGATGGAGAATGATGCAAAGTTGGAGAGGGTTATGAAACTCTTGAGCTAATACAAAGTAGGGTTTGTATTCTTGATCAAAGACATGAGGGAAATGGTGCACCTTGTGAGCTCCAAGTTTTTCCCTAGTGAATGGTAAACTAACATAAGACATATTTTTGTATCATCTACCACATAGTACATGGGGTCAAATTCAATATTACAAAATTTACTATAGAGGAGATGGTGAAGAATGCACTTGAATGCCACATGGTATAAAAGAAATTTTGATGGGGTTCCATGTTAATATTTATTTTTATGGAGGAGATTGAAATGCCCAAATGTGATGATGATAATATTTTGGTCTTCCTAATACATAAGGACTCATCAGTGTTGAATTACAAAGAGTTCACATTCCCACCTAGATTCTCCAAAAATTATAAGATGAAATTACTAGGGTGGTGTGTCTGATACATATAGGCATTCAATATTTAATGGAACATATCATAGGATCTTCCCTAACACATATAGGCATGGTGACCTTTTCCATCATGCAACACTTCTATGTAGTGTGTCTAACACTCATTGATCTAGGAGGATCTATGTACCATTCCAAAAATGAAGTCTTTAAAGTTTAGTTTGATCAATGGCACAACATAAATATTGTTAAGATATTTCCAACACATATTGAATGGATTGATTTTGAGTCTGTATATACAAGATATTGCACATTGAAGTTCTAGATCAACAGGTAAAAAAATAGTGTCGTAGGGTCACATGGCACAATTTGAGCACTCCAAGTGGACCAATAATGTGGAAACACATGGTCATCAGTTATGTAAAAAATTTAGGTTTGGATTTCATCCTTCATCTTTGACAATATATGGTGTCGGTCAAATGGGCCTCATTATTTTCTTGCTGGGGGCCCTCAATGAGGGTCGACACACTTTTTATGAGGGGTACCTTTGCCACCTTTACTTTACAACTCAATGTATTTGTGGTTGTAATCAAACCTTTATTTGTGTTATAAACCCATGCATGTGGGATATATCATATTTCACTATAATATTATAACATCAAGTGTCCCCTCGAGCTACCACATGATAGAATCCAACATTACCACAAGGTTGAGTTCAATAATGCTAACATTGGCTCGAGATCACATAAAATGAATGCCAAGTCAATAATTCAAACTACCAAAGTCCAAAATAAAATTCCAATGCCAAAACTAACCCTATATGGGTCAAGCCTTATTAACATAATTGCTAACCATACTTAGCCTTACTAATAAAAGGCTTATCAGAGATTACATACATGGAACCCTAAGCTTAAATAAACCAAAAGTAATTTATACCTGCCTAATGTGGGATAAAAGATCACTATTGATCTCAAAAAATAAGGCCAATGGTTTTGAACCTTAGATGATGGGATAAAAGGATTAGTGCCCACCATTGGGGTCACTTAATCAAAGAGTATATAAATTGGTTAACTCGTATTTGAAGGGGAGGTGGTTAGATTGTGTATTATAAGGCAAAGAGTGTTGAGTTATTTGGAGAGTGTATGCCTTGAGCTTGTGTAGTTGGCTTAAGAGAATTATCTCCAATAGAGAGAAGACCCTAGTGAATATATTTAATAATTCTAAATTTATTGTAAATATTTTTGATGTAATAATTAATGGAATGGTCCTCACTTTATCACGAACTTAGAGATGTAGGCTTTAAAATCCAAACTCTATTATCAAATTCTTGTTGGATGAATTCTTTTTTTATCTAATTTTATATATTTCACTCCTAAATTTAGTCATAATTACATAATTTATTAAAAATAAATAAAATAAGTAGATCCTTTTTTTTTAAACAAAGTGTGTTTTTTGGTTTTACCACATTTGTTAAAAAATAATTTACAGATCATATTTTTGGTATCAAAGCTCAGCGATGTTTTAATAGAGTATATTTATAGTGTATGTTGACAAGGTCTAAGTCTAAATGGGGTATAGGAGTACCGGTAGAGTATGATTCAAAGATTGGTTCAAGATGTACTTATAAAATGTCAGGAGAAGAGTTTGAGTCTGAATGAACTTTCTGCCAAGCCTTCTTGGAAATGAAGGGCATGGTTGAGGAGCTTTATTAAGAAAGACAAAAAAAATAGAAAGTGATGAAGGTATTAAAAAAATTTATAAAATTCCTCCTCTTCAAATGATGGTAAAAATAATAAAGTTGTTGAATCTCTTCTTTCCCTAAAATTGGACATTAAGTTTGAGTTACCAATGTTTAATGGTGAAATTAATGCAAAAAAGTTGGATAACTGGATAAAGTAAATTGAAGTATATTATAGGATCTAAAATATTTCTAAGGATGATGCCAAAATTCACTTGGATAATCTTCATATGGGAGGCATAGCTCTCATATGGTAGGAGAGTAAGTTGAAAGAAATTGAGCTTAAAAAAGGTAACTTAATTTCTACTTAGATTGAATTTGTTGATGAACTCAGAAAGTAATTCTATCCTTTAGGCTATCTAGAATAATCTATGATGTATTGGAAAAAATTTAGATAACCTAAAGGATAAAGTGTTTAGTAATATATACAATAATTTAGGAGAAAAGCTTTACTTTTGAATATTCCTATTTATACACAAGAAACACTGCTTAAATACATAGGTGGGTTGCATAGTTATTTGAGACACATGATTATTGTTCTCAATCCCACCAATTTATATTTAGTATGTGTTCAAGCCACTCACTTAGAGGATAGATGAAAACAATCAAAATAATATTTTTCTAAAGTTAAAAGTAAACAATATGATGTTAAACAATCAAAAGGGCAAAGTTTAGGAAAGAGTAAACAAAAATCCACTTTTACTATTCAAAAAGAAGGAAAGACATTTTGAAATCATTGTAAAAAAAATCATGATGAGTCTAAGTGTTGGAAATTACATCTATATTTAAGGCCTAAAAGGTCTTTAAAAAAAAATTATGGCTTAGGATCTAGGTTTAGATTCATGGGATGAAAATAAGATCACAGCCATGGATTTACAAGATTGTTCCTCTCTTTATATTTATATCACTAAGTCATCTAATGTTTCTTCTTATTTTAAATATAAATATTTGCATGATGATAAGAAAAGGAATGAATTTTTAAACATTAGAGTTGCTTCTAAACATATTAAATTGAGACACTCTATCTAATAGTGGATCATAAGCAAAATTGATTTTTGAGGAGGGTGTTAAATAGTTAGGTTTGAAAACCAATCCCCATTCAAATCCTTATCCACTAGGTTAGGTGTGTGATGATGTAAATCTACAAGAAATAAAAACTTGTAGATTAAAATTTACAATCACATCTAAGTTTGTGGATGAGGTTGATCTGGATGTAGTCCCTTTGGTCATATGTGGGATTGTTTTGGGAAGCCCTTATATTTATGATAGAAAGGAAATATTATATAGAGAGGAAAATAAGTACTTGCTTTTTAAGGATGGCATTGAATATATATTCAAGGCACATCAAATTAAGACAATTCTTTCTTTGGTTTTAGTAAGGCAAATGAAAAGACTAGATAATTCAAGCAAGACTTTTTGTCTCATGTTGATTAAGTCTAAGGAAAAAAATATTCCTAAGCTTTGAAAAATTGTGATCCTAGACATAAGAATGAATTGATTGAAATAATTTCTAGTTATGATTATGTGTTTTAGGATCCCAAGGAGTTTACCCCTAAAATGGGAGTTCAACATGAAATTCAGTTACTAGAGGATTTTCCTCTCCCTGACATTGGCATGTACAGGTTATCAGTGATGGAAAATGAGGAAATCAAAAAGCAAGTAATGGAACTATTGGAAAAAGGTGTTATTTGTCTAAATTCTTCTCTTATTGGTTTCCCTATCATTTTGATGCCAAATAAATATGGCACATGGAAAATGTGTGTTTATTTTTGTGCTTTAAAAAAATTACTATTAAGAATCATTACCCTCTTCCTCATATTGATGATTTCTTGGATCAATTAAGAAATGTTATTTATTTCACTAAATTAGAATTGAAAATTGGTTATCATCAGGTTAGGATTAATGATGGTGATGTGTGGAAAATTGCTTTTAAGACAAAATAGGGATTGTTTTAATGGTTTATCATGCCTTTTCGATTGTACAATGCACTGGATACATTCATGTGTTTGATGAATGATGTTTTTAGGCCATTCCTTGATTTTTTTTTATAGTCTACTTAGATGATATTTTTATCTTAAATCAATCTTGGGAAGATCATGTGAACCATATTAAGAAATTCATGGATGCATTAAGAAGGGAAAAACTTTATTTGAAAAATTCAAAATGTGAGTTTGGAAAAACCGCTTTGATTTACTTGGGTTATATTGTAGGACATGGTGAATTGGAAATTGATCTTGAAAAAGTGAAGGTAATTATTAAATGGCCTAAGCCCAATAATTTAACTAAGGTTAGAAGTTTTCTTGGTGTAGTACAATATTGGAGAAAATTTATTACTCGTTTCTCATTTATTGCATCACCCTTGTATTCTTTAACTAGTACTAAACAGGTCTTTCAGTGGGGAGGCAAACATAAAAAAATCCTTCAACACCTTGAAGACAAAAATTAGTATTGCTCATATCTTGGCACTTCCTAATTTACAACAACCATTCGAGATCTAGATGGATGCAAGTGATTATGCTATGGGAGCTATTTTGATGTAGGGAAAGAAGCATATCTGCTATCAATCTGAGACCTTCACAAGCAGTAAAAAATTATCCAACTTATGATAAAGAATTATATGTATTGGTTTAAAGTGTTATAAAATGGAAACATTAATTGATGGGCAAATAAATAGTAACACATACAGATCACTAGCCCCTCCAGTATCTCCAGTCACAAACCAAGCTACAACAATCTAGGTAATTTTGTTGGATGGGTTTCCTACAGGAATTTCATCTTATGATCAGGTATACAAAAGTTATACAAAATAAAGTTTCTAACATGCTTTCTAGGCCTCATATGGTAGTTGCATCTATTCTTTTACAACATGGTTCTTTGGCTCATGAAAGTTATAAAGAATAATATGCTGATGATGTTGATTTTAAATATGTGTATAAGGACTTGGTGAGTGGTAAACAAGTAGAATAATTAGATTACCATGTGCATAATGGACTTTTATATCATTTGGGTAAACTTTGTATTCCTCAAAATGAAAGGGTACACATGATTAGGGAAGCTCATACTTCTCTTATCTCATATCATTTTGGAGTTGGTAAAATGGTTGCAAATTTTAAAATGTATTATTACTGGCCCTATATGTAGGAAAATGTTTCCAAATACATTAAGGGGTGTGGTATTTGTGTCACAAGCAAGCCTAGTAACATGAAATTGGGACTTTACACTCCCTTACCTACTCCTACCCATCCTTAGGAAAGTATTTCCATGGACTTTGTAAGGGGTTTGCCTATGTAACAAAAGAAACATGATTACTTTTATGTGGTTGTGGATAGATTTATCAAGATGTGTGTTTTGATCCCCTGCACTAAAAAAATTAAGTGGAAGGCATTGCACACTTGTTCTTTCAACATGTATGGGTTCATTTTGGTTTGCCCACTTCTATTATTTTTTATCAGGTTTCTCGGTTCCTTGGGGAATTTTGATCAACTTTGTGGGAATTAATGGACACTAAATTAAAAAAGAGAACTACATTTCAGCCATAAATTGATGGTCAAATAGAGGTTGTGAAATACAAAATGGTACATTTTCTTAGGGGTTATTGCAGTAAACATCCCAAGTTATGGGATGAACATTTGTGTTATATTTAACATGCTTACAACCATGCACTTCATTCTTATATCATGAAATATCCATTTGAAGTTTTTTATGGATACTTGTCTAAATCTCCTCTAGATGTTTGTTATGGATAAGATTTAGATATTAAACATAATGATGTTATTAAATCTAAGAAGTTCAAAGAAAAGATATAGCTAGTGCACCATACTATCTAAGATCAATTGGAGAAAAGTCAAGCAATGTACAAAGCAAGACGTGACAAATAGCATGTTGATCACCAATTTTATATAAGTGATTTAGTATGGCTTCTCATCAGTAAGGAAAGACTGATAGGTGAAGGTAAAAATTTGAAACCAATATGGTATGGTCCTCTCTATATTACTAACAAAATTAGTGCCAATGCTTTCTGGTTAGATTTTTCATATTATATGTAGATTTATTCAATTGTGAATATTGAAAATCTCAAATTGTATGAGCCTCCAATGATTATTGATCATGCTAAAAGTGTATCCATTCCTTTTGTTGACGATTTTGTTCTTGAATAACTAAAAAAATTAAAGGAAGATACAATTTTTGATAGGAAGGTGTGGACCTCGTGAAGGGGAGATGTTGAGTATCTTCATGTTGGTATTAAAGGGATGCACCTAAAAAATTCCAAATGGTTGGAAGCCAAAAAAGTGAGGGAGAAATACCCTCACCTCATTACCAATTAAAAATTAACTTTTGGAGGTCCAAAAACTCTTAGTGGGGAAGATTAATCCAGGAGGATCCATGTACTATTCTAAAAATAAAGTCTTCAAAGTTCAATTTGATAAATGGAATAATGTAGAGATTATTGAGTGATTTCCATCACACTTTGAATGGATCTATTTCGAGTATGTATGTGCGAGATATCACACACTAAAGTTTTAGATCAATAGGTAAAAATAATGGTGTGCAGGGTGACGTAGTAAGTAGAGAAGGCATGCCAGAGACTATGGCATGATAAACATATCAAACACAAGTTACTAACTAAAGGAATATTAGTCTTGCTATATGAATCTAAATACCTCAAGCACCTAATCAAGATGTAGATTAGGTGGATGGGACCTTATGTCATCAAAGAGTCTTTGAGTGCATGACTAAAATACTTGGAGCATTTTGATGAGACGTGCACCCAAACAAGATGTATTTAGTAAGTAAAGAAGGCATCTCATAATCTATGGCATGATAAACATATCAAGCACAAGTTACTAATTGAAGGAGTATTAGTCTTGATATATGAATCTAAATACCTCAAGCACCTGATCAAGTTGTAGATTAGGTGGATGGGACCTTATGTCATCCACATCATATTGGAGATTGACACATGCAAGTTTCACACATTGATAGGTGAAATAATCCTTGGGAATTTTAATGATAACTGATTGAGGCCTTATAAATAATAGAATGGCACTTACACCATCAAAGATCGACTTCTTGATCATAATTCAATTGTGTTGTGCTGACTAGAATAAATTTTGGCACAAGAAAAAAATTTCCTTATGTTTTGTGTTGTTATTTTTTATGATTAAATAAGTGAGTCACTTTCAAACCCATATTAGAACTTTCTGGCACCTACATGCATAACTCTAGTCAAGTGAGTTGAGAATGGTTACTTTTTAAGCACCTGAGGCCAGAAACCTAAGTTTATAGGCATATGAAGTTTGAGAAACATGGAAATATGTGAGTAATAAGTTTATAAATAAAGGTGCACAAGATTATATTGCATAAGAAACATAGAGAATGAAGCACTAGAGGACGAGTGTGGGAATTTGTATGGGGTAGGGTAGGTCAAGGAAAAAGATGAAAGTGTAGAGAAATTGACCAAGAAAGGGAAGTGTATCTAGAAGAAGAGATGAAACTAAGGAGGTTGATTTACATTCATGTGAAGTGTTGCACCTAGGTTACCATAAGAAGGGCAAAGGTCACACCAAGGTAAATGAATCACAGGAGGAACATCATCAAAACAAGATGGCATACACATAATGCTAGGTGAGAAGTGATTGTTTGAATCACTAATCACTTCACCAAATAAACCATTAAGATAATTTAATGTGGTGATGGTAGACACACAAAGATTTACAATAAATTTAAATGTGGTGGTTTATTTTCATGGATTTCATGGGTTTAGCAAATTTCAAGAATCCATGCACTACCATGCCATTACTCACCTACAATTAATAAGGTAGATAAAATTAAGGTATAAAGGAGTGAATGGATAATATAGCAGGTTAAAAAACTTATGTGAATTTGAACATAGTGTTGTTCCCAAAATTAGCTACACTCATTTTTGGAACAACCCCTATGAAACTTCTCCATTTCACTCTAAGTTTGTCGTTTGAGACAAGTTTCTCTTGATCTCGAATGTAGTCGACTAACTCCTTAAAAATTTCACAACCTTCCCTCATCGTGATTTCTCCAAGGATGTGAAATTTGTTGTGGCCTTGATGCAATAAAAATGTCAAAATTTTGATAAATTGCAAGGAGTTAGTGTTTCTAGTTATCATGCAATGTCAGCATTTTTTGTTGCCTTTGCATGTTGTTTTTTATTTTCATGCAAAGACGGCAATTTTAGCCACCCTTGCATCTTTCCATGAAAAAGTAGCAAAATTCACCTCCCTTGCATTTTTCAAAGCACATTCATGCAGGAGTGGCAATTTTTTCCACCTTTGCATATTCCACCATTCATGTAAGAGTGGCAAAAATCACCACCCTTACATCATCGCAGTTCTCATGCACGACATTTATGACCATGCACGCCGAGTGGTTGGCACTGGTGTCAACCCTTTTTTATGCCAATTTGAGCCTCATTTATATCATTCCAAGTTGTCTACTCCTCCTCCCTATAACCAATCGACCACACAAATGAGTGGGATTGTGATTTTTATGGCTTCAAGCATTGGATTTCGACTTATCAAGTAGGTTTTGCATTTTTTCCTTTTTTGTTTCTAGGTTTTCATTTTGTTCTTTTTCTCTTTTTTAAAGTTTAGTTTTTCCCATTTTTCCATTTTAGGTTTTAGTATTTCTTCTTTTTCCTCCTCCCTCTCCTCCTCATTAGGGGCAAAATCCTAAAAACCCAAAAAATCCAAAAAAAAAACAAACCCATTGATGTTAAAAGCAAGGGTGGCAATTTTTCACCACCCTTACACATGTTCTCCACACAATGTGCAAGGGTGAATTTTTTTCCACCCTTACACATGTTTACCATGCAATGTGTAAGGGCAGTGATTTTCACCACCCTTACACATGTTCTCCATGCAATGTGCACAAACAAACAGACCTTTTCCTAGAATGGTGCATCGGTGATTTTTGCCACCGTCCCTTCCCATATATGTAAGGGTGGCAATTTTTGCCACCCCTGCATATATTTTCTCAAAAATCCTAACTCTAAGAAATTTTGAAATTTCACTTTTCTGAGCCCACTTCCTTTGGCTTTTTGGCCTACTTTTGCTTTAGCCATTTCAATCGCATTCCCATGGTCATGATCATCAAATTGAAATTTTCCTAAATTGCCAATATTTCCACTGATTGTATGATCATGATTCTTATTGAATTTTCTCTCAAAGATCCTTCTTCACTGACATCCTTTTGACAAAAATATCTTCCAAATGACTGAGGTTTATCCAAAGAAGTTGAAAACAATTAAGTACAAGTATCAAGGTGTTTTCCCAATCACCTCAGTTACTTATAATGTCTACGACATTAGAGATATAGAAATTGAGCACATGGACATGGCTGAGTTCATAGAAAGGACTAAGTCAAGCAACCCCAGCCATTAGATGAAGAAGATAATCAAAAGTAATATTCACCTGGCATCTTCTTTCCCTGTAGCAGCTCACAACATAGAGTTTGTTATCCATTGTGCTCATTTATATAATAAGAATACCAGGGATGTATTAAACACTAGTGGTAATGTGGTGATTAGACTGGACCTTAAATTCATCGACAAAGTGTTCATGTGTCCTCCCACTATTGAAGTATTAAATATTTATTTTGTTGAAGCACAAAGGGAATATGACAAAGATCTTGAAAGAGTGAAGAAAGTAATTAACAATATATGGCTTAAGAATCCAAGGGAGAACTTGTCAAGATGGCCATGAAGCTTTCCAAGGAGTGATTTCATAGAAGAAGTTGGTGACCTGATCACTCTTCTCGATAGGGTGAGAGGTTTACCTTCTTCCTCTTAGTTTGATGAATAGATGTACCCCTCCATTAAGATAATTCTCTAAGGCAAATACGTTATTTTCTAAGGAGAAAAAATTAGCGATTCTCTGCATGAGTAATTGATGAAGGTATCCACTACCTCCAAATTCTACATGACTTCATACTTGGTGTATATTACAACATCAATGAGAACCTTCTCAAGTTTAACATCTAATGGAGATAGGAGAGTAACCCTAGTATATCAATATTACCCTTAGTTGACATTAAAGGGCTATATCCATCATTTTAGGAGAGTGAATGATGCTTTCTTTGTGGTATTTTTGTTTCTCTTTGATCCTCAATTAGAGTAAAGGAGAATATCAGATGAAGCTTGGGTAGTTGTGAATGACTTTGGATGTATGTTCTTGCAATTCCATACCTTTTGTTATCTATGAGTTGGCTTTTTCCAAGGTCATCCTTATATGCTTTCAAGATTCCCTTCAAATAAATTGATCTTGATGGAATTGTGAAAGCAAATTATTGTTGTACACAATAAATAGATGGAACTCAAGAAACCTAGTTTTAGGTTCCCAATTGAAATTGGCAAGTTCTCAATATTGACCGCTAGAAAAGCTAGAGTTATGGAGACTGAAATATAACTCGTAACAAAGAAGCATTTCAAAAAGAGACCTAATTTTGACTACAAAGGTGTAAAGGATATAATCAGGAGGAAAACCCAGTTTCATGAGCCTATAATCAAAGATGTTTGGGTCTATTTGAGGACAATAGAAGACATCAAAAAGATGGACTATAATAGATTATCTCTCAAGCAGATAGAATATTTGGGACTCACTGATATCCTTGAGAATTTAGTAGATGATGGAGATTTGATCAAAAATAGATACCATGTTGAATAGGTCACTAATGCCCCTCTTCCCCTAATCTAATGGTCACAAAAGGAATTGACTTTCTTGAGGAAAAGATTCAAACCAATATTGGCAAAAACCAATGATTGGTTAGCGAATAAGGGAATCACCCTGAAGGAGTTCATCATAGGATCAAAATCTGAATTTTAAGAGAAAGTAAGGAGAAGAGCAGAAAATAAGATGAATAAAATCAATGTTCCTACTTCCTCTAGGCCACATAAGCTTAGGATCATCTTCATGACAAAGAAGTCACAAGTTATAGAAAAAGAGCCAGAAACAATAGATATGGAGATTGAGAAGTGAAGCACCAAAGAACTAGAAATATAGCAAATGGAGATTGATAATAGGCCCACAGATCAACCAAAAAAAGAAACTCTATCCCTATAAGAGAGTGTGTAGCTAGAAGAAGGAATTTTTTTTCCCTACTTAGCACACTTATTGTAACTCCTATTTATCTAATCAGTGTTCCCTCTTCTAGAGTAGCCTCTCCTTCTAAAATTATTTTTGACGACCATCAAGGCACTTTTGGAGATATTCTTCATTTCTCAGGGTCAATTCCCAATCTATCATCTCCATCTTTTGATGTCAGAGATAGTTTTGCTTTCGATCATTCAGTAGAAGGTGTAGTTCTTACTGATACTCCACCCATTATTTCCACCACCAGTGTCAGTGTGACTCCAGTAACCCCAACTATGCAGATTGATCCTAATGTAAGTACTTTTATGCTTACACCTTGGTTGTCAGCCTATACACCCACAAGAAAGGAACAAGATATCTCTCTAGATGACTTTTATTTCAATAAAATGGTTCTAGTAAAATCCAAGGCTCCCAAGAAGCCAAAAATTCTTTTGAAGATGATTGTGGATAAGGGACACAAATTTTTGGAAGTTGCAAGACCCCCACTAGATGCAACTATTAAAATTTTTGATATAATTGACTACTCTATCTCTCAAGTTGAGTCAGGAAAGATAAATCATGAAAGTGATAAGAGTGATATGCAGTCAGCTATGGACAAATTGGTTTAGAATTTTGATAGAGAGAAATAGATGAAGGACCATTATAATGCAATGGTGGAACAAGTGACTACGATAATAAGGAGAATAAATTTCACTCCAAAAATAGTAACTCCAGAGGCTATCTCTATAGATGACCCCATGTTCAGAAAGTAGAAAGGACCTATCTCAAGTGAAAAGTACTTGAAGATTACTTGGATAAGATGTATACATAAGGAACTTCCTTGCTCACAGAGTTGTCTGAGAAGACGAGTTGAATGAGGAAAGTGAGAGCAAAATTGGATGATCTTATCAGTATCATTTCTCAAGATTTTGAAAGCATAAGAAACTATCTTAACAAATGGATGGATATGAAGAAGTTGAAAATAAGCACTCTAATATCAATCGGTGTCATTACTGATAGAGACTCTTATATTGAGGATAAAGAAGCATTGATATATAGGAGTCAGGTGCTTAAGGAATTGATCAGTGACATCAAATCTTCAAGAGACCTCAGTGAAAAAAGTGATATCATTTTGTTGCATAATTTAGAGGAGCTACCTTAAAAACTTACCTCTCAAGACAACCAATTCATTTCAATTAAAGAAATGGTTCAGGAATTTGAAGTTATGTTTCAAAATGAATTCAAGGAGAAAAAAAATTTAGTGGCCTCTGTGGATAACATTCTAGACAATCAGTTAACTCTAGATAATCTAAAAACTAGGTTAACAAACCATGTAAAATTAGTTACAATAGTGAAAGATGCCATAGTTAGAGCTAGGGTAATCTTCAAGAACACTATTACTCTAGATAGTGTTGGGATGCAAGCGGCTATCAACATGTACGATGCTCATATGAAGAAGACTGGGGATAAAGATTGAAACTTTTATTCCTTGATTTATTTTTCATTTTTCAAATGCACTTTTATAATCACTTTGGACATTTGCACGTGTACTTTTGTCATGTGTAATTACATGTAAAAATATGAAAAGTCCAAAGTCAACAAAAGCTCCTATCTTTGACTAGGTCAAAATATTTAAATCTTTTTTAAATCCTCAAGGTCTCTCCCTATAAGTAAGGAGAGCTTCATTTTTAAATGGATGGATCTTTTGGTAATAAGAAGAAAAAAACTTTGCCCAAATTGAGATGCCTTTTGAGACTTTGAGCTTAGATTGTAAATCATATTTTCTTGAATGAATGAGAAAGCAGGTGACTTTTCAAACTTTGTGTTGGAATAACTTGTATTGTTTGGGAAATTGTTCTTATGTCTTTTTTCCTAAATACTATCTCATCTATTTGATTAAATAAGCAGAGCACATGGAAATTATCTAGGATATGTTTTAAATTTAATTATGGAGACTTTGTGCTACTATAATTGCCTCTGATTTGTGTTTTTTATGTTTTGGTGAAAAGGGTATTGGAAAGACTTTGTACTACTTTTATCCTTTGTGATCTTATACCCTACTATAGTTTTTAGTGGAGACTTTAAGCTGCACTACATTCTCCTATTATCTACATTATAAATTGATAAGGGAAGCAATGGAAGACTTTGTGCTTTCATGGTTTTTTCATGAATCTAGTTACTACCTGGGAAGTTTTCCTACTTTTTACTGAACATCATTTCTAAAAGAAGAGGATTGCTTTCAGTTATCACATAGGGATTTTCCTTTACCTTGTGAAAATCATCTCTTAAAAATGAGAGATGGATGGTATGATTTCAGCCCTGAGTGTATTTTCAATTTATATTAGTATATTATAGTTTATAGAGAACCTCCCCTTGCTAAGAGGAGAGATTTATCTCATTATGCTGTTGTAGACATACCTATTTTATCATATAAATCTCATTATGATGTAGTTGATATACCCATTTAACTGTCATTTAGTTGATGAAAAAATATTCACCTAATAGTTTTTGGTGACTCTACTGGGGACACGAATGCACACTTAGAAGCCTTAAGCTGTAAATTGAAGCATTTCCAGTTCTTTTCATTCTACACTCTAGAAGATCCATGGTATACATGAAGACAGAGAGCTCAAGGTATTGTTGATCTTGTATTTGAGTTGGTACAAC
The DNA here is from genome assembly GCA_037957365.1 of Torreya grandis. Lineage (NCBI taxonomy): Eukaryota > Viridiplantae > Streptophyta > Pinopsida > Cupressales > Taxaceae > Torreya > Torreya grandis. The sequence continues at coordinate 3,222,941 of JARHVA010001632.1, read as the reverse complement.
AATAATTTTGATCTTTTTCTACCACCATCTCACCTTCAGAAAACCAAGAGTTTTCCTCTTACCAACGTCAGATCTCCAATACCAAGAGAAGTTTCTAGTTTTAGCACTAGCAGAGTTTTATCCATAAATACCCCACAAATGTTTGTTATCCCTCCTTTCAATCATCACATCATGGCAGCCCAAGGTCCTTGGGGTAATAATTTTAGCCCTATTAATCTAATCCCACCTTTATATGAACTACCTCATAGTTCAAGAAAGAATTTTTCCAAGTTATATGATGATGGAAAGGTTCATCCTGATGAGCATATTACAGCTTTCTGCATAGTGTGTCATGTGATAGGTGTTTAATATGAAGATATAGCGATAAGAATATTTGTAAAAACATTGCAAGGTGTTACTATAGATTGGTTTTACTATCTTCAAGCTCAAACTATAACTTATTGGAACACCCTCAAGGCCAAGTTTGAGGCTAGGTTCAAATCTGTAGAGGATGCTCATGCCTTGTTGGCTCAGCTTACGCAAATGAATAAGGAGCCTCATGAGCCTATGCAAGACTTCATTGTTAAATTTGATAAGCTGAGGAATAAGATTCCTACAATCACTCAACCAACACTTGAAAATCTTAAGTGCTTCTTTATCAATTCTCAACTTCTTGAAGTAGGTTTTTTTTTTAGGTGGAATAGCCTTATATATCTTTCTACAACTCAGATTTTAGCTACTGAGGTCAAATATGATCCTATCATGGTAGGTAAGATAAGAAAAGAAAATAAATATTTCTCATTTGCTGAAAGTTCTTCTACAAACACTATTGATCCTATGGTGTAAAAGTTGGTAAATGAATTGATGGCTCTAAAAAGATAAATGTCCCAAGGTATGTTTGCTCCTCCTTATCAAGAGATGCCAAGGAGGACATTTCCCAACTATTCATATCAAGCCATGCTACCAAAAATCAATGGCAATCTAGTCATCTTCTTTCCACACAAGGGAAGCTTGTCATTGAAGTAGCACAGACTAACTCAGTAGTTGGTTATCATGAAGCCAAACATGATCTCGCTTTCCAATCTGAGTTGGACCAAGAAGATGACGGTAATATCTTTACAAAATAAGGTGAAGAATTAGCTGGTGACTCCAATATTGGTTTTTTGTAATACCAAGATGAAGCTAAGAAAAAAGGAGAAGTGTTTGATGGATCATATGTTGTCTTTACTAGGTCCCAAAATCAGTCAACTCAACAAGCTAATAAGGAAAAAGCAGGAGAAGAACCTTAGCCAGTAGTCTCAATTACTAATTGGGGGACTTTATTTCCTTTCCAATGAAATGACCCAATGACCAATAAGAAATTAAGTACCTTAAACCATCATGTACCTTCTACTTCTATTTCTTAGACCAGTACCATACCTAACAAAGATCAAGATGATGGAATTCTTTCCTCTATTTCTAGTTCATTTTAATTATTTTACATAATTGATCATGCTAGAAAGACCAAGATTCAAATGACTAAATTTGAGTACTTGTGATCCAATCTTAAATAGTTTGATAGGTTGGCTGAATACATAAAAAACAAAACTGTCCCTTTAGGACAATATTTTCCAAAGGTGACTCATGATTTCTCAAAGAAAAAATCCAATTAGAATAATCTTGTCACTACTCCTCCTGTTGCCCTTGAGAAAATAGAACCTTTCTATGTTTCCCTTTTGATAAATAGTTATAAATTGAGCAACTATATAATAGACTCTAGAGCCTCTGACAATGTTATGCCTACTAAAATAGTAGATTCTCTTGGTCTCACCTTAACTAAGACTTTTGGGAGATGCTTCTCCATGGAAAACAAGCAAGTACCACTCCTAAGTCAAATTAAAGATTTCCAATTTACATTTACATTTTTTTCAGATAAAAGAATTAAAATGACAGTCTTGGTAGTCGATGTTCCAGCTTCCTATGGCATCTTGCTCAAATAAAATTTTTGCAAGGACGTAGGTGGAGAGTTGAATATGGATCTATCTGAAGCAAGGATACCCGTTAAAGGCGTCATGAAAAAATTGCTTCCTGAGAAAGATTCAAAATATATTGTCACCCAAACATCAGACCCTAAAGCTCAAATTTTATTTGAATCATCGGGAATGGGTAACTATTTTTTGACTACTAAAAATGTTTTTAGCTCATCAGATGAAAGTTCTTTAAGTGAAAATTCAAAAAATTCATATAGAAAATTAGAAGAATTGTTAGATCAAAGTTTAGATAACAAATAATTTTCCCTTACTAATGAAGAGAAATCTTTGAAAATATCAAATTCTAATAATATTTGGATTTTAGAATTTGATGGCAATTGCTCTTCTACCAGTTATGGAGCTAAAATTGTTTTGATATCTCCTCAAGGAGAAATTTTTCCTTATTCATATAAGTTGCAATTCAACAACACCAACAACGCTGTTGATTATGAATCTTTGTTTCTTGGATTGAAAGTTGCTCATGCTAGAGGCATCAAGATTCTTCATGCCTGAAGAGATGTTGAATTGGTGGTTTGTCAAGTAATGGTTTGTCAAGTAAGGAATCTGTACCAAACAAAAAATGAAAGGTTACAACATTATCACAATCTTGTATGAGATTATATTGAAAGTTTTGATGCTTTCAATAATTCTACTATGCTGAGAGATTTCAATGATCATACAGATTCATTGGCTATCTCTGCAACCCTCATGGTTCTTCATAAAGATTTCAAAGGGAACAAGTACACTATTGAGTTGGTCTTTTGACCAAGTGTACCTAATAATGCCAATCATTGGTAGGTGTTTAATGATGATGATCAAATCATTGCTTTCCTAGAAAAGGTGGACAGCTTTGAGAAGCTTTATTTTAAAGGTAATGAATCTCCACCACAGGAATCAGTTCTTGAAATAGATTCAAAAATTGGTGAAGAGTTTCTTCAACTCAAGGGGAATAAAATTCTAAAAGGTTTGGTTTCTCATGAAAAGTTATTTGATAAGCATGATAGGTATGTCAAGCAACAATAAATGGATTCAAGTTCCTCAAAGGAGTTTGATCAAGTAAATGTGAGTACAACAAAAAATTCCAAATGGTCAACATTGGGAATTGTTGCACTTATGATGAAAATCTCAAATTAATTGCTCTCCTTCACTATTACATTGATGTTTTGGCATATTATTATGATGATCTAAAATCTCTCAGCCCTGAAGAAATTTGGTATAAAATTCTTCTTAAAGTCAATTCATTGCCTCATAAGCAGAAGCAAAGGCAATACAACCCTAAAATATCTAGTACTATCCTTTCTAAGATCCAGAAGATTCTAAATGCAAGAATTATTTTTTTAATTCATCATTCCACTTGGGTTGCGAACATAGTTCTGGTAAGAAAAAATAATGAAGAAATTCATATCTGTATTGATTTCAGAAACTTAAATCAATCTTCTCTAAAGGATAACTACCCCTTACCCATCATGGATCAAGTATTGCAAATAGTGACTGGCTCAGAAATGTTATCAATGTTAGATGGTTTTTCTAGGTATAATCAAGTGGAAGTCAATGAAGTAGATTAATATAAGACCACTTTCACTACACCTTGGGGTACATTTGTATATCACAGAATGCCTTTTGGTCTGATCAATGTTGGCACCACATTCTAGAGAGAAATGAATCTTGCCTTCAGAGATGAAATGGGGAAGTTTATTTTGGTATATCTTGATGACTTGACCATTTTTTCCAAACATCATCTTGATCATGTGCACCATTTACAAAAACTTTTGGAACACTATCAGCAAAATGGTATTTCTCTCAATCCCAAGAAGTTAATTTTTGGGGTTACAGAAGGTAAACTTATCAATCCAATAGTATCCCGAGAAGGCATAAAAATTGACTCAAAAAGAGTCAAATCTATCCAAAAGCTTACTCTTCCTACTAGTAATACTATAGTTCATTCTTTCTTTGAAAAGGTGAATTTTCTATAAAGATTCATTCTAGAATTCATAGAAAAGACTCGCCACATCATTGACATGATGAAAGTTAAAGTTATTTTTCATTGGACTATAGAAGGCAAGTCAGCATTCAAAGATATCAAAAAAGTGATCACCCATGCCCCAATCCTAGTTTGCCCAGATTATATCAAAGACTTCGTAGTAAATAGCTATGCTTTTAAACATACACTTTTAGCCATTTTAGTCTAACAAAACAAAGAAAGTGTGGAATCTCCCATATCATTTATGAGTTATCTTCTTAAAGCTCATGAATTAAAATATTCAAATATGGAGAAGCATGCTTATGCCATGGTTAAGGTGGCAAAGCATTTCATATTTTATATCCTGAATTCACATACTATTGTTTTGGTGCCTAGTATAATAGTGAAGTCCATTCTAACTCAACAAGAGTTTGGTACTAAAAGGGACAATTGGATTGCTAAAATTTAGGAGTTTGATCTTGATATCAAACCTACTAAACTTGTGTGGGAAAAAGGCCTCTGTCAGTTAATTGCTGATAACATACTAAAGAAAATAGAACATAAAGAAATAGAGGTTGAAGACGTGCCTACAGTTCTCTTCGTCACTACTACTGATGAGTGGTATTCTAATATCACTCACTTTCTTACCTATGGTGAGTATCCTACCCATCGATCCGATAAATAAAAAAGGAATGTTAAGTTGAAGGCTACTAACTATGTCTTGTGGGATAATGGTTTATACAAAAGAAGCCTTAATGGGGTATTTCTTCATTGCATCGATAAGGTGAAATAATCCTTCCATAACTTAGCTTGTGGAGGATATTTTTTTGCACTAGTGATGGCTCAAAAGATTCTACAAGCTAGATATTATTGGCCTACACTATTTCAAGATGCATACACTTGGGTACATAGGTGCGAGGTATGTCAATAGTTTGTTGGGAAACCTAAGTTGGCCGCATTACCTCTCAAGCCAATGGTGATTGAAGAACCATTTCAACAATGGGGTATTGATTTTATTGGCATTGTGAACCCATCCTCAAGTCCTAGACATGACTATGTTCTCATTATAATAGACTATTTTACCAAGTGGGTGGAAGCCATTCCAACCAAGCACGCTACTTCAGAAGTGGTATGCAATTTCCTTAAAAAAAATATCATCTCCCGATTTGGGGTCCCAACTAAGATTGTAATAGATAATGTTGCTTGTTTCTCTTCTCATAAGGTTACTAAGTTTTACTACAGTTATGGGATTATTCTTTCCCACTCCTCTGACTATTATCTGCAAGGAAATGGTCAGGCAAAATCAAGCAATAAGAATCTAGTTACTATTATCAATAAATTGGTAAATGATAATTAGAGAACTTGGCATAAACCATTATTCGATGCTTTATAGGTAGATAGGATTACACCCACGAGGGCAATAGGTATGTCACCATTTCAACTTTTATATGGTTTGAATGCAGAGATACCAATCACCCTAGAACTACCAGCACTGAAGTTGGTAAAGGCAGTTGAAGATCAAACTTTTGAAAATTATATTGATAAAAGGATCATGTGCCTAACTTAACTAGATGAGCAATGAACCATGGTAGTGGATTAGATTACTGCACATCAAAATTAGGTAAAAAAATTCTTTAACAAGAGAGCGAGGATTCATGATTTTTAGATTGGAAATCAAGTCTTGTTGTGGGATAAGAGGAGAGAACCAAAAGGAATGCATGGAAAATTTAATTCTTTGTGGAGAGGTCCATTTACCAATCATTAGGTCTATGGTGAAAATATCTTCTTGCTAGGATATCAAGATGGAACACCATTCTCACTGCCTCACAGTGGGAAAATTTGAAACACTTCAATCCTTGAAGTATTAGATGAGTTTACTTGTGCATTTGTATAGTCTTATGTTTATTTATTTTTGTTTGTTGTTTGGTTTTTCATGTATTTTCCTTTCTTATCTTGACTCTGTGGCCTAATGGCATGGATGAAGGCACTTAGAGACTGGATTCTTCTCCTGTCGATCTTTTCAAAAGGTCAATCAATAGAAGTTCCCCAATAGGAGCCAGCTATTGTTCTCAAAATTAGCTACACTCATTTTTGGAACAACCCCTATGAAACTTCTCTATTTCACTCTAAGTTCATCATTTGAGACAAGTTTCTCTTGATCTCAAATATAGTCGACTAACTCCTAGAAAAGTTCACAACCTTCCCTCCTCGCAATTTCTCCAAAGACGTAAAATCTATTGTGGCCTCGATGTGATCAAAACATTGAAATTTTGATAAATTGTAAGGAGTTAGTGTTTCTAGTTATCATTCAAGGTCGGCATTTTTTTTCTGCCTTTGCATGTTGTTTTTTGTTTTCATGCAAAGGAAAAAAATTTAGCTGCCCTTACATCTTTCCATGTAGGAGTGGCAAAATTAGCCGCCTTTGCATTTTTTAAAGTGCATTCATGCAAGATCAGTGATTTTTGTTGCCCTTACATATTCTACCATTCATGTAAGAGCAAAAAAAATCACCACCCTTACATGATCTTAGTTCTCATATGTGACATTTATGACCGTGCACGCTGAGTGGTTGGCACCAGTTTTAACCCTTTTTTATGCCAATTTGAGCCTCATTTGGATCATTCCAAGTTGTCTGCTCCTCCTCCCTACAACCATTTGACCACGTAAATGAGTGGGATTACAATTTTTCTAGCTTCAAGTGTTAGATTTTGATTTATTAGGTAGGTTTTACATTCTTTCCTCTTTTGTTTCTAGGTTTTCATTTTGTTCTTTCTCTCTTCTTTAAAGTTCAGTTTTTCCCATTTTTCTATTTTAGGTTTTAGTATTTCTTATTTTTCCTCCTCCCTCTCCTCCTCATTAGAGGTGAAAGCTTGAAAACCCAAAAAATTGAAAAAAGAAACAAACCCATTGTTGTTAAAAGTAAGGGTGGTGATTGTTTGTTGCCCTTACACATGTTCTCCATGTAATGTGTAAAGGCGGCAATTTTCACTTCCCTTATACTTGTTCTCCATGCAATGTGTAAGGGTGGTGATTTTCATCTCCCTTACACATGTTCTCCATGCAAAGTGCACGAGCAGTGATTTTTTCTACCTCTGCATAATGTCCACATGCAAAGGTGGCAAAAATTTCCACCTATGCACAAATAAATGGACCTTTCCCCAGCATGTTGCATCAATGATTTTTGCCACTGTCCCTTCCCATATATGTAAGGGTAGTAATTTTTGCCACCCCTACATATATTTTCTCAGCAATCCTAATTCTGAGAAATTTTAAAATTTTACTTTTTTTAGCCCACTTCCGTTGGCTTTTCAGTCTGCTCATGCTTTAACACTTTCAAGTGCATTCCCATGGTCTTGATCATCAACATACAATTTTCCTAGATTGCCAATATTTTCCCTGATTACATGATCATGATTCTTGTTGCAATTTCTCTCAAGGATCCTTCTTCACCGACATCCTTTTGATAAAAAGCTCTTCTAGATGACTGAGGTTTCTTTGAAGAAGTTAAAGACAATAAAGTACAAGTATCAAGGTGTTTTTCTAATCATCTCAGTTACTTCTAATGTCAATGACATTAGAGATATAGAGATTGGGCATGTAGACATGTCTAAGTTCATGGAAAGGACTAAGTCAAGCAACCCCAGCCATGAGATGAAGAAGATAATCAAAAGTAATGTTCACCTAGCATCTTCTTTCCTTGTAGCAGCTCACAACATAGAGTTTGTTCTCCAGTGCTCTTAGTTATACAAAAAGGATACCATGGTTGTATTAGATGCTAGTGGTAATGTGGTGATTATACTGGACCCTAAATTCATTGACAAAGTGTTCATGTGTCCTCCCTCTAATGAAGTATTAAAGCTCAATTTTGTTGAAGCACAAAAGGAATATGACAAAGATCCTGAAAGATCAAAGAAAGTAATCAACAATAGATGGCTTAAGACTCCAAGGGTGAACTTGTCAAGATGGCCACGGAGCTTTCCAAGGAGTGATTTAATAGAATAAGTTGGTGACCTGATCACTCTTCTCAGCAGGGTGAGAGGTTTACCTTCTTCATCTCAATTTCATGAATGAATTTACCCCTTCATTAAGATAATTCCCCAAGGCAAACAAGTTATTTTCTAAGGAGAACAAATCAGCAATGCTCTACATGAGAAATTGATGAAGGTATCCACTACTTCCAAATTCTACATAACTTCATACTTGGTATATATTGCAGAATCAATGAGAACCTTCCCAAGTTTAACATCCGAAGGAGATAGGAGAGTAACCCTAGTATATCAATATTACCCTCAGTTGACATTGAAGGGCTCTATCCATTATTTTAGGAGAGTGAATGATGCTTTTTTGTGTTATTTTTGTCTCTTTGATTCTCCATTAGAGCAAAGGAGAATATTATATGAAGCCTAGGTAGTTGTGAATGACTTTGGATGTATGTTCTTGCAATTCCCTACCTTTTTTAATCTATGGGTTGGATTTTTCCAAGGTCATCCTTATATGCTTCCAAGATTCCCTTTAGACAAATTGATCTTGATGGAGCTATGTAGAAAAATTATTGTTGTACACAATAAACAAATGGAACTCAAGAAACCTAGTTTCAGGTTCCCAATTGAAATTGGTAGGTTCTCAGTTTGACTGTTGGAAAAGTTAGAGTTATGGAGATTGAAATGCAACTCATAACAATGAAGCATTTCAAAAGGAGACCTAATTTTGACTACAGAGGTGAAAAGGATATAATCAGGAGGAAGACCTAGTTCCATGAGCCTATAATCAAAGATGTTTGGGTCAATTTGAGGACAGCAAAAGACATCAGAAAGATGGAATATAGTAGATTATCTCTCAAGCAAATAGAATATTTGGGACTCACTGATATCCTTGAGAATCTAGTGGATGACAGAGATTTGATCAATAAAAGATGCCATGTTGAATAGGTTTCCAATGCCCCTCTTCCCCTAATCTAATGGTCACAAAAGGAATTGACTTCTTTGAGAAAAAGATTCAAACCAATATTGGCAAACACCAAGGATTGGTTAATGAATAAGGGAATCACCCTGAAGGAGTTTATCATAGGATTAGAAGCTAAATTTCAAGAGGAAACAAGGAGAAGAATAGAAAATAAGATGAAGAATAAAAGTGGTGTTCTTTCTTCCTTTAGGCCACATAAGCCTAGGATCATATTTGTGACAAAAAAGTCACAAGTTATAGAAAAAGAGCTAGAAATAACAGATATGGAGGTTGAGAAGTGAAGCACCAAAGAACCAGCAATAGAGAAAATGGAGACTAATGATAAGCCCATAGATCAACTAGAAAAAGAAACTCTATCCCTATAAGAGACTGTGCAACCAAAAATAGGAATTTATTTTTCCCCACTTAGCACCCTATTGTAACTCCTCCTACTTCTCCAATCAGTGTTCCCTCTTCTGGAGCAACCTCTCCTTCTAAAATTATTTTTGATGACCCTCAAGGCACTTTTAGAGATATTATTCATTCCTCAAGGTCAATTCCTAATCTATCATCTCTATCTTTTGATGTCAAAGATAGTTCTACTTTTGATCATTTGGTAGAAGATGTAGTTCTTACTGATACTCCACCCATTGTTTCCACCACCGGTGTGAGTGTGACTCTAGTAACCATAACTATGCAGATTGATCATAATGTAAGTACTTCTATGCTTCCACCTTGGTTATCAGCTTATATGCCTAAAAGGAAGAAACAAGCCATCTCTCCAGATGACTTTGACTTCAATAAAATGGTGCTGGTAAAAGCCAAGGCTCCCAAGAATCCAAAAATTCTTTTGAAGATGATTGGGGATAAGGGAAACAAATTTTTGGAAGTTACAAGAACCCCACTAGATGCAATTATTGAAAATTTTGATATAAGTGACTACTCTATCTCTCGAGTCAAGTTAGGAAAGATAACTCATGAAATAACTAAGAGCAATATGTAGTCAGCTATGGACATCTTGGTTCAAAATTTTGATAGAGAGAAAGAAATGAAGGACCATTATAAGGCAATGGTGGAACAACTAACTATGGTAATAGGGAGAATAACTTTCACTCCAAAAATAGTAACTCCATAGATGACCCCATGATTCAAAAATAAGGGACCTATCTCAAGGGAAAAGTACTTGAAGAGTACTTGGACAAGATGCATACATAAAGAACTTCCTTGCTCATAGAGTTGTCTGAGAAGATGGGTAGAATGAGGAAAGTGAGAGCAGAACTGAATGATCTTATCAGTATTATTTCTTAAAATGTTGAAAGGATAGGAAAATTTCTTGACAAATGGATGGATATGAAGAAGTTGAAAATAAGCACTCTAATATCGATCAATGTCATTACTAATAGAGACTCTTATATTGAGGATAAATAAGCATTGATATATAGGAGTCAGGTGCTTAAGGAATTGATCAATGACCTTGAATCTTTAAGAGACTTCAATGAACAAAGTGATATCAGTTTGTTGCATAAGTTGGAGGAGCTACCTTGCAAACTTACCTCTCAAGACAACCAATTCATTTCAGCTGAAGAAATGGTTCAAGAATTTGAAGTTATGTTCTGAAAGGAATTTGAGGAGAAATCATTTTTAGTGGCCTCTATGGATAACATTTTGGATAATCAGTTAACTCTAGATAATCTAAAAACTAGGTTAAAAAACCATGCAAAATTAGTTACAACAGTGAAAGATGGCATAGTCAGAGCTAGGATAATCTTCAAGAACATTGTTACTCCAGATAGTGTCAGGATGCAAGCGGCTATCACCATGTACAATGCTCATATGAAGAAGACTAGGGATAAAGATTGAAACTTTTCTTCATTGCTTTATTTTCAATTTTTCAAATGCACTTTTTTAATCACTTTGGACATTTGCACATGTACTTTTGTCATGTTTAATTACATGTAAAAATATGGAAAGTCCAAAGTCAACAAAAGCTCCTATCTTTGACTAGGTCAAAATATTTAAATCTTTTTTAAATCCTCAAGATCTCTCCCTATGGATAAGGAGAGCCTCTTTTGTAAATGGATGGATCTTTTGGTAATAATAAGCGAAAAAATTTGCCCAAATTGAGATGCCTTTTGAGACTTTGAACTCAGATTGTAAATCATATTTTCTTGAATGAATGAGAAAGCGGGTGACTTTTCAAACTTTGTGTTGGAATAACTTGTATTGTTTGAGAAATTATTCTTATGTCTTTTTCCTAGATACTATTTCATCTATTTGATTAAATAAGCATAGCACATGGAAATTATCTGGGAGACATTTTAAAGCTAATTATGGAGACTTTGTGCTACTATAATTGCCTTTGATTTGTGTTTTTTATGTTTTAGTGAAAAGGGTATTAGAAAGGCTTTGTACTAATTTTATCCTTTATGATCTTATACCCTACTTTATTTTTTAATGGAGAAATTGAGCTATAGTACATTCTATTGTTATATACATTATAAATCAGTAAGGGAAGCAATGGAAGACTTTGTGCTTTCGTGGGTTTCTCGTAGATCTAGTTACTACATGGGAAGTTTTCCTACTTTTTATTAAACATCATTTTTGAAAGAAGAGGATTGCTTTCAGTTATCACACAGGGATTTTCTTTTACCTTATGAACATCATCTATGAAAAAAGAGAGATGGATGGTATGATTTCACCCCTAAGTCTATTTTTAGTTTATATTAGTATATTATAGTTTATAGGGAACCTCCCCTTGCTAAGAGGAGAGATTTATCTCATTATCCAGTGGTAGACATACCCATTTTGCCATATAAATATAATTTTGTTGTGGTTAATGTACCCATTTTTCCATCAGTTAGTTGATGATAAAATATTCACCCAATAGTTTTTGGTGACTCCGTTGGGGACACGAACATGCACTTTAAATCCTCAAGCTTCAAATTGAAGCATTTCCAGTTTTTTTTCATTATACACTCTGGTAGATCCATGTTATACGCGAAGTTGAAAAGCTCAAGGTATTTTTGACTCTGTAATTGAGTTGGTGCAACAAAATAATTTTTATCTTTTTCCACCACCATCTCACCTTTAGCAAACCAGGATTTTTCCTCCTACCAACATCAAATCTCCAATACCAAGCTAAGCTTCTAGTTTTAGCACTAACAAAGTTTTGTCCATACATACTCCACAAAGGTTTGTTATCTTTCTTTTCAATAATCACATTATGGCAGCCCAAGGTCCTTGGGGTAACACTTTTGGCCCTCTCAATCTAACTCCACCTTTACATAAACTACCTCGTAGTTCAAGAAAGAATTTTCTCAAGTTTTATGGTGATGGAAAGGCTCATCCTAATGAGCATATTGTAGCTTTTTGCATAGCATGTGGTGTGATAGGCATTGAATATGAAGATATAATGGTAAGACTATTTGTAGAAACATTGCAAGGTACTACCATAGATTGATTTTACCATCTTCAAGCTCAAACTATAACTGATTGGAACACCTCAAGGCCAGTTTTGAGGCTAGGTTCAAACCCATAAAAGATGCTCATGGCTTATTGGCTTAGCTTACGCAAATGAATAAGGAGCCTCATGAGCCTATGCGAGACTTCATTACTAAATTCAATAAGTGCTTCTTCATCAATTCTCAACTTCCCAAAGTAGGTTTTTTGTTGAGGTGAGTTGGCCCTATAGATCTTTTTGTAGCTCAGATTTTAGCTACTCAGGTCAAAGATGATTTTATCCTAGTAGGTAAGATAAGAAAATATTTTAATAAAAATAAATTTTTATCGTCTACTAAAAGTTCTTCTATAAGCACTTCTAATCCTATGGTGCAAAAGTTGGTGAATGAATTGTTGGCTTTGAAAAGACAAATGTCCCAAGGTATGTATGTTCCTCCTTATTGAGAGATGCCAAGGAGGACATTTCCAAACCATTCATATCAAGGCCATGCTACCAAAAATTAAGGGCAATCCAATTATCTTCCTCCTACATAGGGGAAGCTTGCCATTGAAGCAGCACCGATCAACTCAGCAGTTGGTTATCATGAAGCCAAACATGATCTCACTTTCCAACCTAAGTTGGACCAACAAGATGATGCTAATATCTTTGCAAAAGAAGGAGAAGAATTAGTTGGTGACTCTAATATTAGTTTTTTGTAATACCAAGATGAAGCTAAAAAAAGAGAAGTGTTTGATGGATCATATGTTGTCTTTACTAGGTCCCAAAATCAGTCAACTCAACACACTAATAAGGGAAAAGTAGGAGAAGAACCTCAGCCAGTAGTCTCAATTTTTAAATGGGGGACTTCATTGCCTTTTCAATCAAAGGACCTAGTGACCAATAAGAAAGTAAGTACCTCAAACTATCATGTACCTTCTACTTCTATTTTTCATACTAGTGTCATACCCAATAAAGATCAGGATGATGGACTTCTTTCTTCTGTTTCTAGTTCATTTCAATTATTTGACATAATTGATCATACTAGAAAGACCAAGATTCAAATGACTAAATTTGAGTACTTACAAGCCAATCTTGAACGGTTTGATAGGTTGGCTGAATACATTAAAAACAAAACCATCCCTATAGGACAAGATTTTCCAAAGGTGATTCATGATTCCTCAAATAAAAAATACAATTAGAATAATCTTGTCGTTACTCCTCCTATTGCCCCTGAGAAAATAGAACCTTTTTATGTTTCCCTTTTGATAAATGGTCATAAATTGAGCAATTGTATAATAGACTCTAGAGCTTCTGACAATGTTATGCCTGCCAAAGTAGTAGATTATCTTGGTCTCACCTTAACTAAGACTTTTGATAGATGCTTCTCTATGGAAAATAAGCAAGTACCACTCTTGGGTTAAATCAAAGATGCCTAATTTACAGTTGTGGCTTTTCCAGATAAAAGGATTAAAATGATAGTCTTGGTAGTCGATGTTCTAGCTTCCTATGGCATTTTGCTCAGATGAAATTTTTGCAAGGGCGTAGGTGGAGAGTTGAATATGGATCTGTCTGAAGCAAGGATACCCGTTAAAGGCATCATGAAAAAATTTCTTCCTAAGAAAGAGTCAAAATATATTGTCACCCAAACATCAGACCCCGAAGCTCAAATTTTATTTGAATCATTAGGAATGGGTAACTATTTTTTGACCACTAAAGAGTTTTTATCTCATCAGATGAAAGTTATTCAAGTGACAATTCAAAAAATTCAAATAGAAAATCAAAAGAATTGTTAGAGCAAAGTTTAGATAACAAAGAATTTTTCCTTACTAATGAAGAGAAATCTTTGAAAAGATCAAATTCTAAGATCAAACTCTTAAATTTAGTTCTATTTACATAATTTATTAAAAATAAATAAAAGTAGATCCTTTTCTTTAAACAAAGTATGTTTTTTGGTTTTCCCACATTTGTTAAAAATCAATTTACAGATCAGACTTTTGGTATCAAAGCTTAGTTATGTTTTAATAGTGTGGATTTTTAGTGTATGTTGACAAGGTCTAAGTATAAATATGGTATAGGAGTAATGATAGTGTATGATTCAAATATTGGTTAAAGACGTACTTTTCAAATGTTAGGATAAGAGTTTGAGTCTGAACGAGCTTTCTACCAAGCCTTCTTGGAAATGAAGGGCATGGTTGAGGAGCTTTATCAAGAAAGATAAAAGAAAATAGAGAGTGATTAATGCATTAAATAATTTGATAAAATTCCTCCTCTTTAAATGATGTTAAAAATAATAAATTTATTAAATATCTTCCTTCCCTAAAATTGGACATTAAATTTGAGTTGCCAATGTTTAATGGTGAAATTAATACAAAAAAGTTGGATAACTGGATTAAAAAAATTGAAGTATATTACAAGGTCCAAAATATTACTAAGGATGAGGCCAAAATTCACTTAGATACTCTTCATAGGGGAGGCATATCTCTCATCTAGTGGGAGAGTAAGTTACAATAAAATGAGAAAAAAGGTAACTCAATTTCTACTTGGAGTGAATTTGTTGATGAACTCAGAAAGTAATTCTATCCTTTAGGCTATCTAGAATAATCTATGATGGATTGGAAAAACAAAATAAAGGATAAAGTGTTTAGCAATATACACAAGAATTTAGGAGAAAATATTTACTTTTTAATATTCCTCTTTATACACAAGAAACACTACTTAAATACATATGTGGGTTGCATAGTTATTTGAGACACATGATTCTTGTTCTCAATCCCACTAATTTAGATGTATTATGTTTTCAAGCCACTCACTTAGAGGATAGATTAAAATAACCAAAATACTCTTTTCCTAAAGTTAAAACTAAACAATATGATGTTAAACAATCAAAAGGGCAAAGTTTAGGAAAGGGTAAACAAAAATCCACTTTTACTATTCAAAAATAAGGAAAGCCATTTTGAAATCATTGTAAAAAAAATCATGATGAGTCTAAGTGTTAGAAATTACATCTTGAGTTAAGGCCTAAAAGGTTTTTAAAAAAAGAAAACAAATGTTATGGTTCAGGATCTAGGTTTAGATTCAGGGGATGAAACAAAGATCACAGCCATGGATTTACAGGATTGTTCCTCTCTTTTTATTTCTATCACTAAGTCATCTAATGTTGTTGCTTATTTAAAATATAAATATGAGCATGATGATAAGAAAAGGAATGAATTATTTCATAGTATAGTTATTTCTAAACATACTAAAATTGACACTCTATTTAATAGTGGATCACAAGCAAATTTGATTTATGAGGAATTTGTTAAAAAGTTAGGCTTGAAATCCAATCCCCATCCGAATCCTTATCCACTAGGTTGGGTGTGTGATGATGTAAGGATATGAGAAACAAAAACTTGTAGATTAAAATTTGCAATCACATCCAAGTTTGTGGATGAGGTTGATCTGGATGTAGTCCCTTTGGTCATATGTGGGATTGTTTTGGGAAGCCCTTATATTTATGATATAAAGGCAGTCTTTTATAGAGAGAGGAAAATAAGTTCTTGTTTGTTAAAGATGGCATTGAATATATAGTTAGGGCACATCACATTAAGACAAGTATTTCTTTGGTTTCAATAGGGAAAATGAAAAGACTAGTTAATTCAAGCAAGGCTTTTTATCTCATGTTGATTAATTCTAAGGAAAAAATATTCTTGAGCTTTGAAAAATTATGATCCTAGACATAAGAGTGAATTGATTAAAATCATTTCTAGTTATTATTATGTGTTTCAGGATCCCAAGGGGCTTCCCCCTAAAATGGGACTTCAACATGAAATTTAGTTACCAGAGGATTTTTCTCTCCCTAACATTGGCATGTACAAGTTATTAGTGGTGGAAAATGAGGAAATCAAAAAGTAGGTAATGGAACTATTAGAAAACGGTGTTATTTGTCTAATTTCTTCTCCTATTGGTTTGCCTATCATTTTGATACCAAATAAAGATGGCACATGGAAAATGTGTGTTGATTTTTGTGCTTTAAAAAAATTACTATTAAGAATCATTACCATCTTCCTTGTATTGATGATTTATTGGATCAATTAAGAAATGTTATTTATTTCACTAAGTTAGAATCTAAAAATGGTTATCATCAGGTTAGGATTAATAATGGTGATGTGTGTAAAATGGATTTTAGGACAAAATAGGGATTTTTTGAATGGTTTATCATGCCTTTCAAATTGTGCAATGCACTGGCTACATTCATGTATTCGATGAATGATGTTTTTAGGCCATTCCTTGATGAATTTTTTAGAGTCTACTTAGATGATATTTTGATCTATAATCAGTCTTGGGAAGATCATGTGAACCATATTAAAAAAGTCATGGATGCATTAAGAAGGGAAAAACTTTATTTAAAAATGTCAAAATGTGAGTTTGGAAAAACCTCTTTGATTTATTTGGGTTATATTGTAGGACATGGTGAATTGAAAATTGATCTTGAAAAAGTGAAGGTAATTATTAAATGGCCTAAACCCAATAATGTAACTGAGCTTAGAATTTTTCTTGGTGTAGTACAATATTGGATAAAAATCTATTGCTTATTTCTCATTTATTACATCACCCTTGTATTCTTTAACTAGTATTAAACATGTCTTTTAGTGGGGAGGCAAACATTAAAAATCCGTTGACACCTTGAAGACAAAAATTAGTACTACTCCTATCTTAGAAATTCTTGATTTACATAAACCATTTGAGATTGAGATGGATGCAAGTGATTATGCTATGGGAGCTATTTTGATGTAGGGAAAGAAGCCTATCTACTATCATTCTGAGACCTTTACAAGTGCAGTAAGAAACTATCCAACTTATGATAAAGAATTGTATGCATTAGTTCAAAGTGTTAAAAAATTGAAACATTAATTGATGGGAAAATAAATAGTAATACATATAGATCACTAACTCCTCCAGTATCTCCAGTCACAAACCAAGCTACAAGCAATCTAGGAAATTCTGTTGGATGGGTTTCCTGTAGTAATTTCATCTTGTGATCAGGTATACAAAATAAAGTTGTTTACATGCTTTCTAGGCCTCCTATGGTAGTTACATATATTCTTTTATAACATGGTTCTTTGGCTCATGAAAGTTATAAATAATAATATGTTGATGATGTTGATTTTAAGGATGTGTATAAGGAATTCATGATTGGTAAACAAGTAGAAGAATCAGATTACCATGTGTATAATGGAATTTTGTATCATTTGGGTAAACTTTGTATTCCTCAAAATGAAAAGGTACACATGATTAGAGAAGCTCATACTTCTCTTATCTCTGGTCATTTTGGAGTAGGTAAAATGGTTACAAATTTGAAAATGTATTATTACTAGCCTTATATGTAGGAAAATGTTACCAAATACATTAAGGAGTGTGGTCTTTGTGTCACATGCAATCTTAGTAACATGAAACTGGGACTTTACACTCCCTTACCTATTCCTACCCATCCTTTGGAAAGTATTTCCATTGACTTTGTAAGGGGCTTACTTGTCACAAAAGAAACATGATTACCTATATGTGGTAGTGGATAGATTTATCAAGATGTGTGTTTTGATCCCTTGCGCTAAACAAATTACTGGGGAAGGCACTGCACACTTTTTCTTTCAACATGTATGGGTTCATTTTGGTTGGCCCACTTCTATTATTTTTTATCATGTTTCTCAGTTCTTTAGGGAATTTTGGTCTACTTTATGGGAATTAATGGAAACTAAATTAAAAAATAGAAATACATTTCATCCACAAATTGATGGTCAAATAAAGGTTGTGAAATGCATAGTGGTACATTTTCTTAGGGGTTATTGTAGTAAACATCTCAAGTTATGGGATGAGCATTTATGTTATATTCAACATTCTTAAAACCATGCACTTCATTCTTATACCATGAAATCTCCATTTGAAGTTTTTTATGGATACTTGCCTAAATCTCCTCTAGATGTTTGTTATGGATAAGATTTAGTTGTTAAACATAATGATGTTATTAAATCTAAGAAGTTCATTAAAAAGATACAACTAGTTCACTAGACTATCTAACATCAATTGGATAAAAGTCAAGCAAGTACAAAGAAAGACATGAAAAACATCATGTTGATCACCAATTTGTTATAAGTGATTTGGTATGGCTTCATATCAGTAATGAAAGATTGATAGGGGAAGGTAAAAACTTGAAACCAATCTGGTATGGTCCTCTCCAGATTACTAACAAAATTAGTACCAATGCTTTCTAGTTAGATTTTCCATCTTATATGCAGATTTATTCAATTATGAATGTTGAAAATCTCAAATTGTATGAGCCTCCAATGATTATTGATCATGATAAAAGTGTATCCATTCCTTTTGTTGATGATTTTGCTCTTGAATAACTAACAAAATTATAAGAAGATACAGTTCTTGATAGGAATGTGTGGACCTTGTGAAGGGGAGATGTTGAGTATCTTCATGTTGGTCTTAAAGGGATGCACCTAAACAAGGAAAAATGGATGGAAGATAAAAAATTGAGGGATAAATACCCTCACCTCATTGCCAATTAAAAATCAACTTTTGGAGGTTCAAAAACTCCTAGTGGGGAGGATTTATCCAAGAGGATCCATGTACTATTGTAAAAATGAATTCTTCAAGGTTTAATTTGATCAATGGCACAATGTAGAGCTTATCAAGATCTTTCCTTCACACTTTGAATGGATCTATTTTTATTATGTATGATGTCACACACTAAAGTTCTAGATCAATAGGTAAAAAAAATGGTGTGCAGGGTGATGTGGTACAATTCTAGCACGCCAAGTGGACCAATCATGTGGTGACACATGGCAGTCAGTTATGTAAAAAATTTGGGTTTGGATTTCATCATTAATGTTTGAAATCATATTTTTTTTGTCAAATGGGCCCTGCTATTTTCTCACTAGGGGCCCTCACTGAGGGTCAACACAATTTTTGTGAGAAGGGGTACCTTTGTTTCCTTTAATTCACAACTCAATGTATTCATGGTTGTAATTAAAAATTTATTTACTTTGTAAACCCATGCATGTGGGATGTATCATATTTCATTGCGATATTATAACATCAAGTGCCCCTTCAAGCTATCACATGATATAATCCAACATTACCACATGGTTGAGTTCAACAATGCTAACATTGGCTCAAGATCAAATAAAATGAATGTTGAGTCAATAATTCAAACTTTCAAAGTCCAACATAGACTACCAATGCCAACAATACCCCAAGATGGGTCGAGCCATATCAACATAACCACTTAACATACTTAGCATTACCAATAAAAGGCTTATCAGGGATTACATATATGGAAGCCTAAGCTTAAATAAGCCAAAAGTCATTTATACCTGCCTAATGTGGGATAAAAGATCACTATTGATCTTTAAAAATAATGTCAATGGTTTTTAACCTTGGGTAATGGGATAAAAGGATAATCACCCACCATTGGGGTCGCTTAAGAAAATAGTAAATAAATTGGTTAACTCATATTTGAAGGGGAGGTGGTTAGACTATGTATTATAAGGCAAAGAGTGTTGAGTTTTTTGGAGAGTGTATGCCTTGATCTTATGTATTTGGCTTAAGAGAATTATCTCTAATAGAGAGTAGACCTTGGTGAAGATACTGAAGACTCTTAAATTGATTGTAAATCCTTTTGATGTGATAATTAATGGAATGGTCCTCACTTTAGAGCAAACCTAGAGACATAAGCTTTAAAAGCTGAACTCCATTATCAAATTCTTGCTAGGTGAATTATTTATTGTTCTCTAATTTTATATATTTAACTCTTAAATTTAGTCCTAATTACATAATTTATTAATAAATAAATAAATAAAATAAGTGGATCCTTTTTTTAAACAAAGTGTGTTTTTTTTATTTTGCCACATTTTTTAAAAATTATTTTATAGATCACTCATAGAAAAAAACCTCT
This sequence comes from Torreya grandis, assembly GCA_037957365.1. Lineage (NCBI taxonomy): Eukaryota > Viridiplantae > Streptophyta > Pinopsida > Cupressales > Taxaceae > Torreya > Torreya grandis. The sequence continues at coordinate 3,202,674 of JARHVA010001632.1, read as the reverse complement.
ATGGTTGGCCGAAGTTACCTTATGTATTTTCTTCTAAATTTTTCATACTAGTGATAAGGATGATTCCAATCATGTAGTAGTTGGAGATCCCAGTGAAGTCATGGACCAAGAAAGGTGCAGGTTGAGGTGCTAGTATGTGCACCTAGGAGAAATGGCCACAAAGGATGAGGAGGATGACTCTGACCAAATGGATATCCATCCCCTCTAGAGGGTAATTATAATAGGGTGAATCTTCAATATATTTTATGATATGAAGATATATAAGAAGTGAGCTGACCCTATAAAAGATGATGATCACCTACTCTTGATCAGTGAAGAAGGGAAGCCAGTGCTAATAACATAGCAGAAGTCTCCCCAAAAGAAGCAGGGAGAGACACTTGAGGAAATACAAGAGTGCACCAAGTTGAGGCTCATCTTTGGTGAATAATTAACACCTATATATCCCAAGAATCATGTTACCTTCATGCTAGAGATTGCTTCCTCTAGAAAAAAGTAGAAAAAGAAAAGGTCTAAGGGACCTGTTAAACTCCCTACAATATCTTTGGTGGAAATGGAGGAGGAAAAATCCTGCACATACATAAGGGAGGAAGAGATGGAGGAATAATAAGTAACAAAGACATACATGATGTAAGAAGAAGTATAAAAGGAGCCTAGCACCAAGGATGTTCAGAAGGCCCTCTGAAGTTGGAAAAATATCATGCTTAAGGAAGAAAAAAAGCTAGTAAGTGCCTCATCTAAAGAACCCTCCACATAGCCTCCATAAATGGATGTGGAGAAGAGAAGGTTATGAAATAATATGGGCCACAATGAGGAAGAAATTGAGATGGTGATATCACTTGAGAAGAAGAGGAAGGCCTAGAAGGAGATGGGCCTAAGTCAAGTAGAGATTGAGAATGATGAGGCCAAGGAAGAGAACACTAAGAGAGAGAAGAAAACAAAGAAGGTTATTATAAGCATGAGACCAACCATTAAGAAATTTGATAAGGCACCTAGTGCACCCACTAGGAAAGCATATGAAGTTGCACAACAAGCATGCCCAAGTATTGAAGGGGTACCTGAAGTAAAAAAAATGATATTGGCACCTTGGAAAAATTAAAGGAGACTAAAGAGAAACCCCAATAGAAATAGGAACAAGGTTAAACTAGTACCAAGGGAATACACCTTGAGGTGAGCATTCAGAAACCCCAAGAAGAGGAAATAGACAAAGGGGAAAATTTTGAGAATAACCCCCTATAGAATAAGAAGATGAGTCCTTAAAGAAAACCATCGAAGAAAGAGATGGTGTCAGTGAAGAGGAGGAAGAGTAAATAAAGATAGCCATCATCAAGGAAGAAGTCATAGAATTGAGAATTAAAGAGAAGGTACATAAGGGTTAGATGGATGAAGACTTATAAATGTTTGAATTTATTCCCCATGAAGTTACCATAGCCAGGATGCACAAATAACTTGTGTTTACATTTTATAGCTAAATGGATGAGCCTCACTTTGATGTACCTCAGAAGGCCATAGTGGGTGTAGAAAAACCTAAATAAGGGCATGACTCCCTCATCATCAACCCCCATTCCATGAACCCAATCTAGTCTAGGAATGTGCTTATTTGGATGGCCACTGAAGTTGCATGTAAAAATATCATCAATGATTGTAGGTAAAAAAAGAAGAAACTCTACAAGGATGCTAAAGATGAAGTGTAGGCCATGAAGTTCAAGCTTCAATATCAATGTGATTATATAAAGACAGTTGCACCTTCCTTTTTTATCAGCATCGATACATCCAACCTTTCTTAGGTTGATAAGATCTATGTATTAGTGGAGTAAGTGCTCCCACGGATGAAACTAGAGATGGCATAAGAAGAAGAAGATACATACATTGTGCTAAAAAAGGAGCCTACTGATAAGCTTAAAGAGGTGGAGGACCTCTTCATAAGACTTTAAGAGGGCACAAATGTAGCTGATTCCATCTTATTGAGCTTTTTTAACCAAACATTAGTCATAAATTCATCCCTCAAGTAAACAAAGGAAGAAAAGGATAAGTTGATGGTGCAAGTGTACTTTGTAAGTAGATTATATTGTGCATAGATCATGGGGAAGCTAAGTGTGCTGATCACCTAAATAAAGGACTAGGAACATAACCTATAAGCACTCTTTTATGCCTTATAAACTAAGGCCTATAATCAAGGAGATGTCTTAGATGGGGGAGTGACAAAAGCTAAGGCAAGTCTAGAGGCCTTTAAGAAGGAACTCAACATGACTGATGTGCTCACACTTAATGTCACCTCCATAGAAATAGATAACATTGTTGAAGAGATCAAGCTCACTATCAAGGGATTTTAATACTTCAATGTCGAGCTTAAAGAGAGCGCACCTAAGTTCTATATGTTGAAGACTTTGACAAACTAGTCTGAGGGTGGACTAGTAATTTTGTATGGGGTAATGTTGGGCCCCTATTTTGGAAACTATGATATTCATGATAGCATGATAAAAAATTTAGTGTGACTAAATCATTTTAAATGATTTCTAGTTTGGCATCTTGGTACTAGTTGGAGGATTCAGCACACACCTTGCACCAGTTGATAAGTAACTAACCATTTCCAAGATTATTGGGGCATCTTATAGGTTGGATAATACATGGTGATATTATTATGAATAATGCAAGATGATAGATCTAGAATAATGATCAACAAAGGATCTAGTAAGGTACTTCATGTGCACACTCCACCCTGGCATGAGATGTTCCTATAGGCTATAAAACAAACTCAAACTAATGAGTAAGGAGATGAAAATTGAATACAGTGAAGCTCTACAAAATTGGTTTTTCATTGTGATGGCTTCCATTAACATTATATGTAGCATGGATTCCATTAAGACTCCACTTGTAATGCGCAAGCTCATTTATGAGCCTTTAGGCCATTAATTATTTTGATTTAAACATATGCTCTATTTTTAAGTGTTATGGACCTTGTCTTGCATTTGAACTTTGATTAATGAATAAGGTTATGTATAACACAATGCCTCTAGTTTATATTTCCTTGATGTGGATATCTAAATGTGTAATGTATGTAATGGATAGTATGCTATAGTCTAAATTTTTTTATGCTAAATAAAGTTTAACAAAGTTTCTAGTTTAAGTCATTAATGATGTCCCTATGATAACTAATGATGTCATCATATCTTGTAGATTGACTAAGTTTAAGGAGGTTCATGCACCAAAGTTTCATGCCTTTGCTAAGGATCATGATTCTAGTATGATTAATTAAACCAAAAGTAGCCTCTTAACCCATCTAGTGCCTATATGATGCTAGGCTCAATGAAACAAAGGACTGTCCCCTTAAGAATATATAATCACCCCTAAATAGGCTTACACCTATAGACCATCAGGGTTAGCCTAAAAAAGTCTTATGCCAATGAATCTACCAAAATCCTTCTTCCAAATAACCAAGTCCCATAATTGATATCTCATGCCATGGCATAACTAGCCCAACACATGCCCTGGTTATTTCTCTATTGTGATTTGGGTCAGTACATAAGATCTATGCATTATGTGAATTTATTTTAACACATTTGAGTTTAAAATGTTGAGTGCTATGGGAATATCCCATGTTTGTGCCTAGTTTTAAGGATTCCAAAACCAACCAATACAACCTTGTGCCCCTTAATAAGGACTTTTATACAACAAATTTTAATACTTTCCTTGGAGATATGGATCTTGTCTTATGGAGAAGTCTTTTGGTGCATAGATAGTTTGTGTCTACTAGAGATAACTTATCCTTTTTATCCTTACATACCAAAATAACCTATTACAATTCACTATGGCCAAGGGAGAGATTGAGGCTTGGTAGGTTCGTCTTCAAAGGTAAGTATTCTTAATTTTTTTCCTCCTTTATAAGAGTATATAGATTTGAATTTGTACTTGTCTCCCATGAATTAGGATTTATTAGACATTGACATGAGTATATATCTTCTATGCATATTTACTTTTTATGTTTATTACCCCCACTTTTTGCTATAAGCTTTGGTGATCACTAAATTAGATTTTACTTTACTTGTCATTGTACTTTGTGAGTATGAAAACATAGGACCTAACTAGGGTTATTGCATAGTTTTACATGAATGGAGGCTTCAAAACCCTCGCTAGTGATTTTATTATGTTAAGATATCCCTTGGTTAGGTCTAGTGGATCCATTTTGGTCATGACCCCAAATATCTAATGTATCAAAAATTATAAGTGTAAGTAGGATTTATCTTCTTCGATCTAGGTTTGATTAATATATCAGTTGCATTTCCCTTTGCATAGAGATGGCTCTAAGGAATTGCTTGAATTACTAGGTTTCTTGAACTATTAGATTGTTCTTGTGATTCTCAATATTTTAGTAATGGATTCTTGATAATGGCTTGATTATTGATACTAAAGATAAGGTGGTATCAATATTCATAGATTAACTATTTTTCATGGGAGTGTATCTCTCAATATATAGATACACTTGGGAGGAATGGAGGGTTATATTTCATCCTTGGAGGATGAAGATATAGGGTGGAAGAACTTTCTCGGAATTAAAAATTCCTAGAGAATTCTAAAGGAAGATTGGTGAGGGGTTCTTGGAAGCTTATAGCTTTCTAGAGTCCATTAAGATAAGTTAATTATGTTTAGGGTGTGATTAAGATGAGGATTTGTAAGAGATGTAGTGGAGGTAGGTGTAGGTTGTTGGGAAGCAATTTAAAATTCCTAAAATATTGTGTAAGAAGATATTAAGGATGAAATAAGTGTTATTAAGAAAATTAATTAGGAGAGATGATGTTATAAGGTTAGTGTGTGATATATGAAATATATATGTGAGTATTAGAGTAGTATATTATAATAAATTATGGATAACGATATAAAGGTGATAAATACACACAATTAGTATGGAATTATTAGGGAGTGGTGAATTTTATGTGTATACAATTTCCCCCTCTATGAAAGGGCATTGCAATCAAAATAAGTAATGGTGTTTCAAAGAAGGAAAAGTGATGCCCCCTTGAGGTTTCATGTGGGAGTAATGAGACAAATGGCTATTCAAAATATAAATGAGGGGTAGGATGCATGGATATAAAAAGAGGGGTTTATGATGGGGCAATATATGTAATAGATGTATGGATATGAAATGTGATGATGAAGAATCGTATTGATGTAATCAATGAGATACAAGTTTGATAAATACCATGGTAAATACATATGTGAGGGAGTGAATATGATATTTTTTGTCCTTGGACATGTCCTATTTAAGTGAAGAAACTATAAATGGAAGATAGTAAATGAGGCTGCAAGCGTTAAACTTATCTTAGGCAAGGACTAATGCCAAGGAGAGATTTAGGGTTATATTGAAGGATAGATTGATCAAGGTCATGATATTTAGATCTATCCCAAGTAAAGATGCATGTTAGGGATAGATACAAGCTTTGATTGGATTATTGGACTAATGTCACAAGTTTTAGATGTATCCTAGGAAATGATGCATGCAAGGGAGAGTTATGAGCTTTGATTGGATTGATGGATTGATGACAAAAAAAAATGATGTATCCTAAGAAAGGACACATGCCATATAGAGTTTTAATATTTTATTTGATTGATGGATTTATGTCATGATATTTAGACATTTCCCAAGTAAGGACACATGTTAGGGAGAGCTATGAGCTTGGATTAGATGATAGATAAATTGATTGATTGATCATATCTCAAGGATTATATGAGTGGACATAATTATGGGCGTAGGAGAGATAAGGTATAAGGGATGAAATGATATGAAAATCATGTCTGAGCTAGCCTTAGACACCCCATGTGATCGAATGCTACTTACATAGTCCATAGAGATGTCAGGATGTTGTAGTTATTCATATAAGGGAGTTATGTGATGATATATGATATGATATATTAGATTATTACAATGTCTTAAGGATGCCCTAGTGGGATTGATTAAGACTTATTAGGATGATGGATGGTTGCATAAATTTTAGATTATTGATTATTGTGATTGTTAGATATGCTTACAAGAAGGATAAATGATTGGATTTTAAAATGATTTGATTAGGTAGATGAATATATTTTTTATTTGATTATATTAGATGATTAAATAGATGATTGACTTAGATATATTATTTGATTTGGTTGTTGATGTGATTGGATGGATGATTAGATTTGGATGTTGGATAGAGCTTTATAGATTATTGGATTAGATATCTAATTTTATATAGGTTTTGATAGGGGTTTTGATGATTTTGTTAGTGTAGGTTTTTATTTTTCCCTATTATTTAATTAGAGAAATTATATATTTGTGCATACATGGAGTTTTCCTACATTCGTGGGATAGGCTAGCTTATGTGGAGATGTGTGTCATAGATGTGTCATAGGTGTCATAAGAATGTCATAAGTAACTCCTTTGACCAGTTATTTCGAGTATGGGAGTTACTTCTCTATTCTTAGCACCCTATCACTACCTTTCATGGAGGATTTATAGTCTATTCTTGGGGTTCCTTGACCACCTTTTATATGAGTTACTTACGTGCTCTCCTATATGTATTCTTCACTTTGGCCATCTTATGTTAATGGAATATTGGCTTTTCTCTAAATTGTCTATGCAATTATCTCTTGTTTGATTTCATTTACTTTAAAATTTTGTGGTATTCAATTGCTTCGTCTCATGCAACCATGACTTGTGCATCCTCATTATTCAGACCTTGGCGAATCCTCTGATATGGTATCAGAGCCACCCCGGTAACTAATTGTCTATTTTGTTATTGCTTTCATTGAAATCTAGAGCTTTGTTAAGGCATTTTTTTGTGAAATTTGAAAATTTATGAGAGATATTTCTAGTTCTCCATGCTCTTGTTCCTTCCATGGCTTGTTTGGTCTCTCCATATACATGCAGGTAGAATTTTGCAAGATCCAATAATCTTGTTTCTATCAATCGACTTGCATATTTTGTGTTTTGATTAGAATTGCAGGTTGTCACATGCCTTTGCAATCTCTTGGTAGCTGATTCTACCTTTGCATACCATTTTTTGGTTGTTGGGGTCATTTTTTTCAATTAAAGGCCTCTATTTTACACTATATCTGCATTTTCTGTACATTAACAAGAAAAATGCCTTCTGGGTTTTGTTTGCAGCCCAAAAAAACCATCTGGGTATCTTTCAATTTTTGCATACATTTTGTATATTTTTTAAAAATGCACTCAAAAAGCTACAGTAGGACCCTTCTCCGTTGGCAGTTGCAATTTCGAAGGCAGTTTTCAAATGTTCCATTCTTGCTCATACGGACTCCTTTTCCCACATTTTTTTTTTTTTTAATCTATTTTTTCATGCTCTATGCATTAGTGTAGACGCATTTTGATTTTGATTCTATTATTTTTCAAAAATAGCAGATTTTCAGTCGTGACATTGCATAGTTCTCGTTTTGAGAACTTTGGAGGATCATAACTTTCACATAAAACCTCGTATCAAGATGATTATTTTTTTAAAAGTGCATGATTTTTTAAGTAGATCATAGTGGTGCTATTTATTTCTCTAGATATTATGCCAAAAGTTGTATTTTTAGCATATGCTCTTCATGAGGGTTTTGTAATGCATGGAAATCAAGACCACTTAGTATTTCTTGCTAGTGAAAGTTGTAAACGCACTAATATAAAGTTATAAATCATATTTTTTTTTGGGGGGGGTTCTTTGATTGAACAATATTTGAGTTTTTTTAAAGCTTGTATATTCGATTATCGAAGACGAAGGGTGAGGCCCAGGTTGGCAGGAGGCCAATTCTCCCTCACAAAGACCTCCTTTGGATTCCTCACTCTATGCAAAGTCCAATGAGTGGTTGGAAGGCCACTTTCTATATCAAAATATGTATTTTTTAATTGTTTTAGTGCTATTTTTTTACAAAAACACTAGTTTACAGGAAATTGAATCTTTAATATCTTGCAAAAGATAGCTCAGATTTGAGTGCCATCTTTTGTAAAAGTGCTTCATTTTCAATTTTACATAACTTAGGTTAGATAATTGTCAAAAATGCACTACTTTATAAAGTGTCAAAATTTTGGGTCTGCCAGGACACATTTTCGGCTGAGTCTGACGTCTTGTTTGCTTAAAAGTCTTGCATTGATTACTCTAAGATGCATTCTTAACTGAGCTTGAAATATTTCAAGCATGCATTTACATATTTTTGGGGGGGGCTCAACATTTTGGGGGGGGTGTGATTGCTTTTTAGCACTTACAATTTTTGCTTTCATTCTCCTTTCTACATAATTTCACAACTTGCAATCAACACAAATTCACCTAAATTTAGCTTAAAATAGATTATTTTCAACTTAAATCCATAACACACTTCAACTATCATGAATGGAAGGTTAAAATGTTAATCATTCTTAGAAGTAAAGGGTTGTATAGGATCACCATGGGTACTAAAGTAAAACCCAGCATTGATGCTGAAAAGGTCAAGTGTTACAACCGTAATGATGAAGCCTATGGATTACTGAGTTTTTCCATGTCTCTGAAACTTCTCTTCCATTTAGAAACCTCCAAGACTCCCAAAGACATATGAGACACCCTAGAAACTTTATTTGGGAAGCTTGATGAGATGAGAGGTCATGAGCTCGAAAATGAACTCATAAGTCTAAATCCTAGCAACTTTGACACCCTACAAAAATTATTCACTAAGTTTAAGGCTCTTAGATTGTAATTAAAAGAATGCAGGATAGAGAAAAAAGATGATCAACTCATCTTTTCTATTCTCGCTAAGTTAGGTCCAAGCTATTCAATCTTTGTCTCCACTTTCCATGCCACAAAAAGTGTCCTTGGCACTACATGAAAAATTCCTTCTTTGGATTCTTTCATTGCCGACTTGACTAGGGAGCAAGATAAGATAATTCAAATGGGCAAAATTAAGTCTACTCAACCCCAAGATTTGATAGCTAGAAATGGTAAGGATAAGACTTCAATAAAGGAGAAGAAAAAAAGAATAAGGACTAGGAGAAGAAAGAAAACAACAATCCTGCCAAAAATAACACTGAGTCTTCCTCTTCCAATACCAAACCTAAGAAGGAGAAGGTTAAGTGTGCCTATTGTAAAAGGATATGGCATGATGAACACAAATACATGAAGAAACAAATAGATCACCTAACTCATCTTTTAGAGAAGCACAACATAGGTGTTCCTGAGTCCATCAAGCAGAATTCATCTACCCAAGATTATACCAAGGTAAAAGGCAAGGGTAAGGAAAAATAAAAGGGCAAGGCCCTTGTAGCAACTGTAGCTTCTACAACATCATAGGTCATTGATTCAGGTGCTTCTCACTACATGGACTCTTCACTAGTTGATTTTTCATCTTTAGAGCCTTGTAGCATGACTTCAATAAGTTTGGGTGATGACACATCAGTTTCTATTGTAGGGAGAGGGTCAGTTGAAATGGAAGGAGGAACATTCAATAATGTTCTAAGTATTCCTTCTCTTTCAACCAACCTTCTATCAGTATACCAAATCACTCACATTGGTTGGGGCATGAGAGTTGAGTTTTCACCATATTTAGTGGCTATTAGGGAGTTGCATAGTGATATTATAGTGGCAGTGGGTAGGGTAGATCACCAAGCAAGGTTATACACCTCATATATTGCACCTAATTCTTCTCCAACAACATTGTTGACTCATTTAGATAGAGTTAACAAATTATGGCGTGAGTGGTTTGGCCGCCTTAACTACTACTACCTTGAGCAACTTTGCAAACATGACATGGTCATTGGCTTGCCTCGTGTCCAATTCTCAAAAGAACTTTGTGAGGGGTGGTCCCTTGGGAAGCATCCTGAAATAAAATTTGATAAAGTCAAAGCTTGGAGGGCTTCACAACCTTTGGATTTAGTCTAGAGTGATGTATTGGGACCCTTTCCCAAACCATCTTTCACAAGGGCCAAGTACATCCTCACTTTCATTGATGATTTCTCTAGGTACACTTGGATATATTTTCTCAAACAAAAGTCTGAAGTGTTTGAAATTTTTCTAGACTTCAAGGCTCTTGTTGAGAAATAGAGTGAGAAATCCATCAGGGTTCTTCGAACTGATAATAGAGGGGAGTATGTCAGCAACAAGTTTGAGCAGTTTTACACCATAGAGGGGATTGATTTGTAGCCCACAGTCACTTATAGTCCTTCAAAGAATGGGTTTGTAGAATGCAAAAATAGGTTGTTAAAAGAGATGGGTAGTTGTATGATTCACTCTAAATCCTTAGCACCACAGTACTAGGCCGAAGCCATCAATTATGCTTACTACATTCAAAACAGGGTTCCTCACAAAGCTTTAAAAGGGATAACAACCTTTGAAGCTTGGCATAAAAGGAAACCTGATGTTGAGCACCTTAGGGTTTTCGGATCCCTAGCCATGGCTCACATATCAAAGAATAAATGCAAAGCTATGGAATGTTAGTCCAAGCCTTACATCTTTGTGGGATATCTGGATGATATTAAGGGGTATCGCCTTCTAGATCTGACCACTCATGAGTTGTGTATTGAGAGAAGTGTCCACTTTCAGGAGAGTCCTAGAGACTCAACACTTGGCACTTCTTCTCTCTCATCAGATCTACTTCTTCATGATGATTTTTTAGATTTAGATCAGCCACAGCAAGTTCCTGAGCCAGAGACATCTTATTTTTCTTCTTCTTCTTCAAGTTCAGATAATGAGGATAGTGATGTAGAGTCATCCACCTCTAGTCAGTCAGAGGATGAGGAGTTAGCACCTGACTCACCCACTTTTGAGCCACTTTGGGCTAGATAGACACTTGAGAGTACTGGCACTTGGGCGGGAGATCCCATAGATCACAGACGTACTAGGGGGAATTTTTAGAGAGATCCACATGCCTTCTTTGCTTTAGTTTCAAATCTACAAACTTTTTGAGAGGCATCAGGGGTACCTGAGTGGGGTAGTGCTATGGAAGAAGAATATTCTTCCTTAATCAAAAATCACACTTGGGATTTGACTTCACTTCCTAAGGGAAGGAAGATGGTTCAAAGTAGGTGGATATATCGAACCAAGTTTGCATCAAATGGGTGGGTTGATAAGTACAAGGTGTAATTGGTTGCCAAGGGTTTCTCACAAGTGGTAAGAATTGACTACTCAGAGACTTTTGCACTCATTGCAAAGATGACTTCTATCTGACTCACCTTAGCTATTGCCACAACACATGGTTGGGATGTGCACCAGATGGATGTGAAGAGTGTCTTTCTTCATGGAGACCTAGAAGAGGAGATCTACATGGAGTAGCCTCCAAGATTTGTTCAGGATTCTTCCTTAGTATGCAGACTTAGGAAATTTATGGCCTCAAATAGGCCTCTTGGGCATGGTACACTAAGATGGATTCTTTTTTTCTCATAGCAGGTTTCACTAGGTGCCATTCTGATCTTAATGTCTACTTTTTGTAGTAGGATGACTCGCTCTTGATTCTAGTTCTTTATGTTGATGACCTTTTGATCACCGAGAGTTCTTCATCAGCTATTGTAGTGGTGAAGGCATTTCTCCAAGATAGATTTGACATGCTAGACTTGGGTTTGTTGCACTACTTCCTTGGCATTGAGATCTCATAGTTAGATTCAGGGATTTCTCTTGCATAACCTAAGTATGTTCTTGACTTATTGGCTCAGTTTCACATGGTTGATTGCAAGCCATCTCTGACTCCCTTTCTATCAGGAGTCAAGCTTGAGGCTAACTGATCTTCACCATTGGTTGATGCCACTCCATATCGACAACTTGTTGGTAGTCTCATCTACCTGACTCACACCAGGCCTAACATATCATATACAATGGGACTTGTCTCTAGATTTATGCAGGAACTTCATGAGCTGCATTAGAAAGAAGCTAAGAGGATCTTGCATTACATACAAGGTTCACATAGATATGAAATTCATTACAAATTTGGCATAGAGGTTGACTTGGTTGGATATACAGATTTAGACTGGGCTAGTAATTCACAAACTCACAAGTCCACTTCTGGTTATAGTTTCTCTCTAGGTTCTAGTCCTATCAGTTGGTCTAGAAAGAAGCAGAATGCTATTGCTATATCATCCACATAGGTAGAGTATAGGGGAGGTGTTAATGCAGCTACTAAGGCTATTTGGCTTTAGGGAATTCTTTCTGAGTTTGGAATTCCTATCAGGAAGCCCACCATCATTTATTATGACAACCAGAGTACCATTCAAATTTGCTGAAATCTGGTTTACCACCAGTAAACCAAGCACATAGAGATTCACATGCATTTCATTCGAGATCTTATTCATAGTCAGGTTATTGACTTAATTTTTTTCCAGTCTTTGGATCAGGTTGTAGACATCTTCACCAAACCTTTCACCGAGAGCAAGTTCATTCATCTACGAGCTCTTCTTGAGGTGCGGTCTACATTTGCAGCAACATCATCTTCAGGGGGGGCCTTCTAGCCTCTTCATTTCTTTTATGTCTCTCTTTTGGGGGGGAGTTTTTTCCTATAGGTTTTCTCTTTTTCTCTATCTTATGGGAGATTGAATTTGTACATGGGTACCTCATCAGGCCTAGTTACCGGGACCCATTTTATATTTCCACACTGCCCACCTAAGTTGCGCTTATGAGGGGGTGTTAGTGTAGGTTTTTATTTTTCCCTATTATTTAATTAGGGAAATTATATATTTGTGCATACATGGAGTTTTTCTACATTCATGGGATAGGCTAGCTTTTGTGGAGATGTGTGTCATAGATGTGTCATAGTGTCATAAGAATGTCATAAGTAACTCCTTTGACTGGCTATTCCGAGTATGGGAGTTACTTCTCTATTCTTAACACCTTGTCACCACCTTTCATGGAGGAGTTACAGTCTATTCTTGGGGTGCCTTAACCACTTTTTTTGGAGGAGTTACTTATGTGCTCTCTTATATGTATTCTTCACTTTGGCCATCTTATGTTAATGGAATATTGGCTTTTTTCCAAATTGTCTATGCAATTGTCTCTTGTTTGATTCCATTTACTTTAGCATTTTTGTGGTGTTCACTTGCTTCATCTCGTGCAACCACGACTCATGCATCCTCATTATTCAGACCTTGGTGAATCCTCTGATAGATTTAATGTTGTGTTTTACCATGGTCTTGAGCCATATGTATAAGTAATCATGTTTAATTTATCACTAGGTAGTATGCATCATGATATGTGTATCAAATATGACATTTTTTCATAATACATAGATAAAAATACACAAAGATGTGCAAGTAGCATTGAGTGTGGTGTACTTTTAGTGTGTGATGGAACAAGATAACACCCCTACTTCATGACACTAGACAAAACATATAAGATAATATTGAAAATGAAAAAAATAAAAAGATAAATGACTAAAAATATGGAAATAACTACTACAAATAAATATGCTAACATTTAATTAAAAACACACAATGAATATACACAAACACAAATCACAAAAATATACACATAAATATGCACAGTGATGATGTTTTTTATGATTCATCCTTTGTTGGGCCAACTTTACCATGGATAGGGAATGGATGAATCAAGATTCAACTTAACCTTATTGAATCCTTACCCCTAGGTCACGATAGAAGCCAGAGCATGAGATATGTTAGATAAATGCAATGACTTGTTGAATAGTGACAAAGGATTATGAGGCTAAAGGATGTAGGTATAAATGGTATAGGAAATATAATGTGAAGAAGGGAACTACCATTAGTATTTGTGGAGAATATGCACAAACATGAAACTTTGGAAAAAAGGAATCTAGAGTTAGTAACCGTGAGGGTAGGAATAATGAGAGATGAAGTGATATAATGATAAAGGATGGTAGATAAGTGAATGATGAAAAGGAATATCTAAATATATTTTCAAGGGCATTATTTTCATGATAATGTATTATGTTGAATTCCTCAAGATAAAGAGTTATCACACCGAATATTTCCCCAAAAGCATAATTGTGTACACAATCCTTACCAAGGTCAAATGAGATGAACAAGATGATGGATATCATAGGATAAGTAAAATAAGAAGGAAATAAAGGATGATGGGATGAGATGGAATAGGATGGATGAACTACTTCTGAGTATATGATTTCTATATATGATATGCTTGTAGACAAAAGGAAAGCCACAATTTATGCTAGAGGCTAGTTCTTATCACCTTGTTTATCTAAGGTGCCAAAGAAGTAGTTTTCAAGATTGGACTAAAGTTTTTTTTTTAAATAAGACTATGTAAAATGAGGTGAGAGCAAGTATTTGGTTTAGGTATAAAACCACTTTAGGTGTGTGATGTTCATCATCTCATATAATTTCTAACCATCTTGAATAGCTAGCTTATACACTTCTAAACCACATTTAGTGACAAAAAAATATGGTCAAAGGTAATCAGGCTCAAACTTGCCATTATTTTCATGATCAACATTTGTATTTTTCTGATTTTATTTAAGGATTATATCACCAATTTAAAATTCCCTTGGTTTAAATTTATTATTTTACAAGTTTCACAACTAGTTTTGATATGAATTTAGGTGATTAAGGGAATGAAGACACTTTTCATCCAAGATTTATAGATCCTTAAGTTAGGCATCCATATATTCTTCTTCATTTATGAGGCCTTGGAGTGAAATACAAAAATATGGTATTTCAACATCGACTAGAAAGATGGTATTTGCACTAAATACCAATGAACAGGGATTAGCACCAATTGGAATACAAATTCTTGTTTGATAAGCCCATAAAGTAGGATATAGCTAAATATGATAATCATGGACAACATTATTGATGATTTTATTGATTATTTTGATGATGGTTTTGTTATTCATCTTTGTTTGGTCGTTACCTTGGGGGTAATACTTTGTGGACCACTTATGTTTAATGTGGAATTATTTTCATAGGGCTTTGACATATTTATTCTTGAATGATTTTTAACTAACATAAATAATGACAGAGAGGATACCATAGTAACGAATGATATGATTAAGGATGAATTTAAAAATCTACTTACTAGTGATATAATTGAATGGCATAACTTCCACCCACTTAGTGAAATACTCAGTAGCTATGATAATGTGCTTATGGTTATTTGATGAGGAAGGGTTAATATTTACAATGATATTGAATCCCAAAGTGGATAAATTCAATGGATTGGTTATGGGTTTTAGTTCTTGTGATAAAACATGAATTAATTCTAAATGGTTTTAACATGCCACACACTTCTTGATGTATTTATAGGTGTCATGATCCATGGTTGGACAATAAAAAACCAATTCAAAGGAGTATTTTAGATATGACCACCCCACTAGTATGTGTCCCAAATATGCCATCATGAACCTCCTTGATTTCTAAGTGGTCCTTATTCGAGTTTAGACATCTCGACCCAATTCCATCATATCCTAACCAATAGAGTGTGTTTCTGAAAATGGTGAAAATGGAAGATTTTTTAATGAAGGGTTTATAATGGTGTCAGCTAAGGTTATTGGGAATAATATTATCATGAATTTAATTGAAGATATCTTGATACCATGGAGGATATGGACCATTAATGTCATAGACATGTTCTAACCTAAGAAATTGATGGGCTATAATTAAAAGTTGTTCCACCAGGAATTAATGTTGATGTGTGTCTAGAGACATATCAAGTAGAGAACCAATGGTATCTGTTGCATCCATGGACTTGTTGATATCTCATATAACATGTTCATATGTGATATTTTTAAACTATGCTTTAAGACTATCAACCATGTGCTTTTAAGTTAGAATCTTATCATCATTTGTCTAGAAATCAATAATGACCTATTTGGTTATAAGTTAAGATTTACCATAGACTTGGATATGTTGGATGTTTCATTGATGATCAAATTGAAGCCCCAAAATAAGTACCTACTAATACCATGAAATCCTTGATTTGTACATAAATGAATCAGCTCTAGGATTCTTTGTTCATGATGGCCAAGTCCTTTTCCTTTATAATTCACAATATCATAGATTTTGTTTGTGATAGTATACTTCTTGATTTAGAAACATGAGTCTAAACCATCATTGTATAGCAATAAGTCACTAAGTTCATTATTTTTTTCAAATGTGAGAAGACCAAATTTGATAAATGATTTTGAACTATATTAATAGGATTTTTATTCTACATTCATTTCACATAAGGTCTACTATAATTTTTAGGATAAGCCACATAAATGGATTTTTCTATTTTCATTGTATACAATTACATTTTCCACTTGAGATTTGGTGGTATAGGCTTCAATATGTGATGGAAGATTGGGTGATGGTTTAATGTATGGTATATCATCTTGTCCAAAGGTGGGTTGTTCAAATATTTTAAGTAGATCATGTTGGTCAAATATTTTTAAGAGATCATGTGGGTCAAAGAGGGATTGGTCTAGGAAGAGTTGATCAAAGATGGTGTAAGGCCCCATTTTGCATAGTACTCATCTTTGACATTCAATGAATATGATATTGTGTCTACTCTAACTCATATTTAGGAGTTATGATTTTTTTTTATGTCTAGTTGAGGTGTGAAAGGATTTTATGGAGACTTATCATATGCTAGAAACCAGGGGAAAGACCTATTATCAATCATGTTTTGATTACTTACTTATGAAAGTATAATTCTTACATTTCCTTAATCTGATGGTGTAATTATGAATCTGATTATAAAAAATGAGATATATTGACTTAAATGATGTTGGATAATTTCCCATAAGCTTGTAGATTGATAATTGCATGTGTATAAGGTTATATGAATCAATCTATGTGAATACTTGTACTCCTTGGTATGATTTTCTTTGAATAATTAATTGATTTCACTATTTGATTAAATTTAGTAGCTTCAGCTATTAGGTTAGAGTAATTTTATGTGTGCATCAAGTGTGTAAGAATAGGTAAGGGCCAATGAAGAAAAAGGATTATGCCAAACATGGTTATATCATTGAACAACCTTACCTTAAACCCTTATTAAACCTATCCTAAGTAGTTGGGTGTTTAAATATATAGTTCATCATCTCTTTCTAACTTAGTTTTCCATTTAGACAAATAGATTTTAAGATTGGTTTGTGAAACTTGTTGTATCCTCACCTTAAGATCTTATAGCCAACATCTAGAATGGGTAGTGGTCGAATGGTAAATCTTTACATGGATTTCCTGAGTCTAGAACCAAGTGGGAGGAGGTGCATGAATTTAGGAAGTAATTACAAAATCATGAAGAGATACCATGCACCTTAATTAAACATGTACAATAGCATCCCTTAATGAGACATGGGAAGGTGAGTAGAGGGTGGTTGGTTGATTCTAGAACATCTATATGTATAAGTTGAGTTCTTCATTTTAGGGAATTTTTGGTAAGATAACTTTGCCCAATTAGAGAATGATATAATAAGGAAAAGAGAATAAATTTTAACAAATAAGAAGAGTTGGTTAAGAGAGTTGAGACTTAGACAACTAAAGGATATTACCCAGGAGGTCTTGGGTTTAATAGGTTTCTTCTTATTAACTTCATTTACAAATTATTTCCATTGAATGAAATGATTTTTATTCTCTTTTTGATATTTTGATTTAAGGATAATAAGACCACTTGGATTACTATTCATATTTTATTGTCTTTCCATGGTTGTGCATTGGCTACCATGTAGTGATTTTCCCATTTGAGGGCCTTAGAGAGGTTGTGTTCCTCCTTACTTGACTAAAATGTTATCAATTTTCTTGCTTAGATTTATTGATGATGTTGTAACACTATGTAATGGTTGTTTGTTAGTATCATTTTCATTATGGAATATTGTCAGGCCCTCCTATGCTTGGCATGATGATAGATTAATTAAGCCTCCAATGAATGTCATGGTGGAAAATTGTTAAATCCCTCTCATGATGGGTACGATGGCAGATTGTTTAACCCTCCCATTACCATTGGATGAAATAATTTGAGTGAGATATCCTCTTTTTATCCAATCAAATAGTGGGCCTTGTTTATGTTGTGAAATCTTATCTACTAGTTTCTATGTTTATGAATTCTTAGCTTCACTTCTGTGATCACTTGAATGCTTGTTTGATTTGTAAATGAGATTGGGAGTCTATTTAAGTAAGAACTAAGAATAGGATTGTATATTTTTATATGGTTATTCCCTTATGTTAATAATATCTTATTTAGATATCCACACTTACCTTTACCAAGTGATGTAAACATGCTCAAATTTGGGAGTCTTAAGCTTGGGGGTGTCTAGAGAATTAACTTTATGATGAAAAAAGGTTAGGCGGTGAGCTCTCCTTTAAATAGCTTACAATTACTTGGAAAAAATGAGGACCATTGCATAAAAATGATTGTTCTTATATTATGAAACTAGGCTTAGATTTATGCCTCATGATTATGTATAATATGGATGATATTTCTTATATTGATAAAGATTAATAGTAGCCAGTCTACTTGTAATATTCTTGTGAAAGTTTTTTCGTAAAATGACCCTGCTATGGGTGAAGATTTTTGTTGTCTTTTTGTTGAACCTCTTTTATGTATTAAGATGTAACTAGATGGTGTGTTCTCTGAATGCAGATCCTTAGAAAGGATTTTTTGTGTAAGATAAGTTCCTTGGGCTTGGATGGCTCCTTTAATAAATTGACAGCATGTTTTATTGCTTAAATACTTGTAAGATTAGCCTATCTAGTGTGCATTGTATCTCACCTTTATAATCTGATTATGATTTACTTTAATGGATTAAGCTTATTCAAATATGATTTAAACTCAAATAAATAGTTTTGGGATTATTATTAGGAAGAACAATATAGTTTGTTGATATAATTTGAATATAGTGCTATTTTGATAAAAATATGTCTTGTAAAAGAGTTTCTTGATGTTTATTATATGAATAAGTTATTTGATGTAAACCTTCCCTATAGCAAGACCAAATAATAATAAAATAAGGATTTTAATAGAGCTTGGATCTACTATTATGATATAACTAGGCATGTAACCTTTAGGATTGACTGAGGTCACCCTTACAAAGGAATAATGAAATGAGAAGGTTATGTGGATCAACCATTATTGTGGTGTTTTTTCACTTTAATAAATCTATTGTTTAACCTCTTATTTTAATGGAATGAATAGGTCTATGTTAATGTTATAAGTGTAATCTTCTAAGGAATAGACTAGTTGGCTTATTAGATTAAAAATCTATTTAAGATAAGTGTTTGTCTAGGTTGAGCTTGCCTTGTGACTTACTAAGAGTTGACTAAACCAATGAGAATATTCGTTTAGTGTCAAATTTAATCAATTATGTGAATGTAAGATCCTATAACATAGTGAATACCTTATGAGGAAGGCCTTTATAACTTCAAATGTGGTAATGGTGATAGTCTATTAATAGATGCACTTTGCCTTGTTTTATCTTATTTGTATTCATATAAGATATATTCTAATTTTATTTTAGCTTGTACCTTAGTTAATTTATTAAGATTTGTTATTTTCAACATTTTATTTATGCCTTAAGTCATTTTATATTTTGGGTTCTAATCAGATCTTACCTTTTTCAAAATATTGAGATTTGAATGAATTTTTTCCTTGGTCAAATTTACTTATTGACGGGTTCTCATGTTTTGCCTTAGTCATTATTGCTTTGTCTTTTTTATCGACCTATCCCTTGGTCAATTTTATGAATTTTTGAAAGTTGGTCAGATGATGCCACATGCCATCATCCCACTAATCTAGAGGTGAAATACACATATTTTATTGTATATACTTTGGTAGGTAAGTGGATCACTAAGATCCATCTATGTGCCATTGCCTTGTTAACCCAGAGGTGATTTCAACATAGTCCATTGTAAGGAATTTACTGAGCAAGTGGATCACAGAGATCCATCCATGTCTCATCATCCCACTAACCTATAGGTGATTTCATTATAGTCCATAATATGGAATTTTTTAGGCAATTGGATCACTAAGAATCATCCACATGTTATTATCTTGCTAACCTAGAGGTGATATTAGCATAGTCCATCATACATAATTTAATCAAAAAGTGAATCATTGAGAGCCATCTACATTTCATCATCCTAATAACATAGAGTGATGTTAGCATAGTCCATCGTATGAACATTATTAGGAAAGTAGATGGCCAAGAGACATCCATGTGTTATCATCTTGCTAACTTAGTGGTGATAACAACCAACATAGTTTATAGGTAGTCACAAAGTAACCAGGAAGATTTAGGTCATCAATATAATGATAAGTGGTAGGAAGTGGACCTAGGAGCCTAAAGAGAAGCTATCATAGTCAAGGATCATACTTGAAGTGGTCATGTGGTGATCAAATTCATTAGTAATGGCTAGGTTAATTTTCATGGATGTCTCCATGTCATAACATAGTAACCCTAGGCATAGGCCAATGAACAAGTTCTTTATCATGTGTCAAAGTGAATAGAGATTTTTAATTCATAACTTATGTCATGTACTTATTATCTAAATAATGACAATTGGAAGAAACTTATTTATATTAATGTTTTCTCATATTTGATGGTTGATCATATGTGAGAAGAGTGTTTCATATCTATTTTAATAGAAAATATAATGGGCATGACAGATGGTTTGACCAAATATGGGTTTGTCAAATACTAATTGATTATTGATGGGCATACCAATGATATGTTCTTGAAAAGTGGGTTCATCAAAGATTGACTTGGTGAAGACGGGTGGACCAATGATTATCCATAATTGAGATGTTTTTAAATGGTCAATGGGATTGATTTAACCTTGATAATGTTATGGAATAGATTGATCATGTAGTAAGAAGGGATTTTGGCATATCCTTTATTTTTGATTATCATAAATGGATGCACTTGATTTTTATGTAAATGATGTTTGTTGGATTGGTAATGATAAGATGTAGCTAGATAATGGTGGCTCAAAGGCTTGATTACTGGGGTATAAATTTAGTAATGGTTTATTATGCAATTTTCCATTAGATAGTGATTGATTATGGGGTTTATTTTTATAGGATTGTTTCTTTAGTATTTTTTATTATTTAATTTCTTCCAAAAGTCATGAAAGTGTAGCTTTTGTGGCTCAATATTTGGACAATTATGGGATGGTGGTTGGTATTATGGTGTATTTTCATATTTATCCCAAAGTTAGAGAAAGTGTAACTTGGTATCGGATGTTGATGGTTTGATTGGGATGGATTGATGGATTTGGGTAGGGTTAGGTATGGTTGATGTGGTTTGGGTACTTGGTGGTTAAGTTGTTGCATTCAATTAAGTATGGTTAGATATTAGGTTTAAGGATTTTAGCTAGTGGATGGTAGGCTATCAACATCATGGAAAGGGAATGTATTTAGACTAAAAGGGTTATTTTTATTCATTTGATATGCCATTGGATTGGGTTGTAAACTAGTTACACATAAAGGGGGATGCAATTAAGATACACATGTAAGTAAAACCAAACTAATATAGGATCATAGTCATCTAATTTCCCACTAATAATACCATAAAAGCCATGTGGTGAGTGATATTTGGTAATATTGTGTTTCATGCACCACTATATTTTTGTGATAAATAAGTTCATAAACTAGGATAAACAAGGCTAGCTATATATACCCTGTGATACATTGAGTCCCAATTCCATATGGCAAAGGTGTTGTCTAGCATATGGGTACTAGTGGGATGAAACCACTTCACTTCATAGTACTAGTAAAATGGATTTCCACTTAGCCAATATTGATATCTCCCTTTGAATTTATATATCCCTTCGAAACATGGGCCTTGTCTCTATGACTGGTGATGAAATCCCAATTGTAAGAACCTAAAAAGATAAACTAAAGAGGGATAAAGTTATTTATAATTCCCAAGTTCACCTTTTGTCATGAGGGAAGAAACATAGATCATTTTTAATTCAACTAAAACCTAAGTGTACACAAAATACTTAGATCATTTTTAATTACCAATCTTACATTATAGTGTCATGGAAGAGCATACATGACTTTAGGTCTAATAAACACACACAAGCAAAGCTAACAAATAGAACTACAAAATAATAATAACTGATTAAGCTTAAATATTTAAATATGTGTTGTTTTTATATTGTATGACTTTGAAAATTAGATCTAATAAAAATATTTTTAGTAGTTTGTTTTAGGAATTTTTGACTAGTGGAAACCTAAAAGTTAGAAAATAAATGCATAAAAACTATGACCTAGAATGTAGATGCCATTTAGTAGGATGTATATGCTATAGATGATGTAGACTCTGTGATAATTACATAGATGCCACTGAACAAAAAAAGAATATATAAATGATAGATAGAAACATAGATAATAGATAATCAACATCGATGTCAAATAGCTACACATAAATGCCAAATAGTTAGATGTAGACATTGAGATAGAATAGATTACAATGACAACACAAAAACACAAAATAGTTAGACACATATGTCAAGTAGTTAAATGTAAACACTAAATTTTAAATGTATATGTTAATTAGAAAATATAATTTAAAAATATAATGATTAAACACAAACACCAAATGGCTAGACATAGATGTTAAATAGTTACATCTAGATGTTGAAAGTAACATACATGCAATAATAACGGTGTGAGAAATTAAAATAAACACACATGTAGATAGCATACGGACACTGACCGACTCTATAAATAAATTTTTATCAAGAATAGATATGATTTAACATAAAAATCATAAATTTGAATCTAAAAATAGTAAATTAGACTCAAATTACTCCTAATTAGCTTTAAAAACTAGACCAACCAAGCTTAAAACACCTAACAAGTAAGATATAATAAGGATTGTGGGTGATTTTCCCATTGTCCATGATAAATATATGCATACATAAATTTTAGATCAAAAATACAAGTTATAAATCAAAACATAATGTGATATCCCTATTATAACAAATTAAATTCACCTCCGATTAGAAAATAGATAAATGTGCATAGCTTCACTTACCAATGAATATTCTCCATTTGATGTATGAATTTTACTCAAATTTATTGATTGTGGGTTTTTAATGAATCTCATGCAAGAATTTTGGAAGCATATCCCTTTGTGGATGGCTTGATTTATTTATGAATTATGCTTGCTCCTCATATTGACAAAATGTATCTAGTCTCTCTTGGCTTGTTAGAATGAGGAGTGTGAGCTCAATTTATAGAGTTTGAGAAAGAGGAATGGATAGTTAGATTTGATCCAAGATCAAGGGTCAAAATTGAGTCCAAGATGGGGGGGAGGGGGGGTGGAGGGGGGGTCTTGAAGCAGGGGGGTGTGGCGGGCGCTGGGTTGGCTCATAAATGGAGGAGATTGGATGGGTATGGGAATTCCATGAATGAGGATTGGTATACATACACCTTTTTCCTCTTGCCTTCATTTTGGGATATTTATCAAGTGGATGAGTGATGTCATTGATTTTAGATAGATTGATTTGATGAAATTGATTTATTGATTTTAGATATTATGGAATTTATAATTCCATGGATTTTTTTATTAAGACCAATTAACTAAATAATATGATTAATTTGTTAATTAATCTTTATTTTTAATTTAGTGGGATTGGGCAAGGTCTAATTTAAATAGGATTAATTAATTGGAGGTAATATGAATAGTGATAGGTTGTCTAGAGAAGTTGGTGATATAATAAGGGTTGATTATGGATGGATATAGATGAATTAGGGATGAGTAGGGATGTTATGAGATGAAATAGGTATTTAAAGTTCAATATGGATGATAAAATTAGGATTTAACATGGATGAAGGTAATAGGGATGGAATGATGACCAAATTGGGGTTTGGTATGGAGTGTAATGATTAAAGGTTCATTTTAATAGTGAAGTAGTAGATTTTAGATGTTTGCATGCACCATAACACTCCTCCACTCTCTTGGTTATACAGAGCAAGATTTACAAGATAATTTTAGAGTTTTTAAAGCATTTGATGGTCATACATAGGATACTCTTGGGTGTATAATACTACCTTTACAAGTTGAACCTCTCATAGTGCCCACCCCATTCTTAGTTATACCAAGAACAAGTGTCTTTGATATGCTAGTAGGACGCTCTTGGATACAAAAGGTTCAATTAGTATTTTCTATAGTGCATAAATGTCTCAAATATAATCATAATAATCAAGTGGTCAAAATTACTTTAAATCCAATATGAATATCCTTTGGAACCAATGATATTTAATCTTATAGAACAATTGGTTGGAACATACATACATTGAGCTAAATGGTAATGAGATAGTATAAAAAAATATTCAAAAGCATGATCTAGATGTTCAAAATAATATTATAGAATTATTTTCTCCATATATTTATGAGCATGACATATTTAGACATGAGCATAATCAATTAGTTCCAAAGATCATGGTGCATTCTCCTAAGCATAAAATGTCACCTAAAAAGAAGTCTTTACCTCCTAAAGAACCAAAATTATTTAGAGTGATTAAACACATGTATAGGTAGTCACGTCTTCTCTTATTACACATGAGGATTCAAGTAAACATGGATATATGAGTAGTGATTCCAATGGTTATATTACAACATATGATTCCTATTCAAATTCATAAGGATCTACAATTTGAATTTCCTCTTCCCAAGAAGTCACTCTTTCATATCACACCATAGGTTATTTATACATGCCTCATATTACAAACATAATTAGTTAGTTATTTACATTATTCATAGATTACATAACTTATTTTATTTTACTTTATTGTTACTTATTCTATCCCAAATTCTAAACTTTTTTCTATCACTTATCTTTATTTTTACTTTGGGCACTTGCACTCTTGATTTTCAATTTGATCTAAAAAATCCAAAACAAATATATTACAATGCTTTCAATACACATCCTTTATGGTAGTCCACTTGCTTAATATGACATGTTTATCATGTTATGTCTTCCATTTCACTTACATGATCACATCTTTTTACTTTTACACACTACATTGAGCACACATACTCCCTTTACCATTAGAGGGTATGTGTATATATATATATATATATATATATATATATATATATATATATGATTGTGCTACATTTCTATGATTATTTTACAAATACATTGGGGGAATTGTCCTTCCCTTCCTTTTTTCCATGCTATGATTTATCATCTTGTTTTGGATTGTTAAAATCCCTCTTATTTCCTCTAGTTTTGAATCCTTTCTTATTTTTACTTTTTAAATCTTTAAAAATATAAAAAAATCAAAATATTTTCAAAATTCAAAAATCAAGACCTCCAAGAATTTTCTTATGTTGCTAATTTACTTCTTTCCATATGTTATTTACTTCATGTTAAGTAGATAGCATATTTTCATTTTCAATACACACTTCTTTTCATGAGGTATGTGAGTGTGATATAGGACATACTATTACATGGTTCTTTCATGTTGAGCTTCCCTTTTTAACTTAGAAACTTGCTAAGCTATGAGCATCTCTTTGTTCTCTGTGAACATTTCAATAGGTTGTATGTATCCACAACTTTTCAATAATGATGAGCTAGATATCATGAAAGTATTTTTATATTCACTCATAATATACATTTTGTTACATGGATATAGTATTTTCTAACAATTTAATTGATACATATGGTTGATATAGACTAGTCTCATTTGCTTTATGCTTATTTTCAAATTCTTACTTCACTACATGATAAATTAGGACTTATTTACTTATTATGTGTGACTCTTGCCTTTATGTGTGAATGACATACATATTCTTGATTATATGGCATCATCATTACATTTAAGTGTGGGCCATCACCTTTTGTGTTTGTGAAATATTCACATGTCCCTTGTATGTGGTCTTTAAGCCTTATACGTGACATTTTATGAAAATTATGTTTCATTTTATGACATTACTAGTATGTTCATTACTTTTTCCTATGGTGACATGATTCTTATCACACATCACTTATATTTCATACTTTTACTCTTATGAAATGATACATATCATGCACATTATGCTCATGTGCCTCAATGCTATATCTATGTAACATGGTTTCATATGTAATTCAATGTTATATTTAATACTATTATGCAATACATTTAAAATGTTCACATACTACTACATTATTATATCTTTAACATATTCTACAATTTTTATTTTGATATTAGTGACTTTAAAGCTATGCTTCTCATCTCTAAAGGTAGCATCAAAATTGGAATGTCTTGATAATTTAAGCCCTCATAAATAAATTTCAAAATTATGATAGTATGTAGTTTTCAAAATTACAATATGGTTCAAAAAAAATTGATTATGAGGGTAGATGACATGAATTTTAACTCATTCATATAGTTACTTGAATAAACATTCACATATAATTGAGTAATATGCAAGGGCATGTGAAAAATAGTTACAAGTTCAATTGGCATTCTATATCAATTCAATATAGATACATGGGGCATGATATTCATTCATGTTTATACTATTGTATACACCTAAAACTGGCCATTGATAACCTCCTATCAAGCTTTTGGCTAATTTCCACCCAAAATGCAAAATTTAGCCTAAAAAAACTAAAACATACTAAATGATGTGAAACTAACATATTCAAGTGCTAATTTTGGCCAGGGTATCCCTAAATGGGGCAATCCAATTTATGGGCCAGCTAACTTTGATCAATTCATTCTGAGTCAAAATGCCAAATTTTCACTTGGGTGCTCTAGAATGCTCTTTTCAACCAAATATTCAACACAAGATGCATGACTTTGTTTTTTTTTATTGGTAGCATTCTAAATGGGAATATGGTTCCAATGCATTTAACAATGCCTTCTAATTTCAATCCAGTCAAATTTAGGAACAATAAAAAGGCATTCTGATCAATATGGGTAATTTGTGCACAATGTGCCTAATCATACTTAAGATCTAATTAACCCAAATCAAGGCATAATTAAGAATTCCATGGAAACTTATTGAATACTTGTTTTTAGAAATAAATATTGAATATGTGCATCATCAAGTGACCTAATTTCTTGAGAAGACATCCCTAGGCCATAAATGCCATAAATATCAAGATTCATGCCTCCCATGCCTCATAAATGCCTTCTATGATGCCCTCTATGCCTCTTAATTTCCCATTCTTCTAATGGCATGATGAGGTTATTAAAAAATTAATTCCAAAAATTGAATTAATCCTCAACCACACATCTCAATCTTGAGATGGATGGTTGAGCTTGATTCTGATCAAATCTAAAAATCTATAAATAGGAGGCCTCACAACATCATTTATAAGATTTTTTGATTTAAAGTTATAATGCCAAATTGGTTCCAAAAGCTTCAAGCAATTAGTGTTACCATGCCAAATTGATTCTAAGCTAATCCAAGCCACAAGCCAAAGGTGCCAAGGAGAAATGGAGGTAGCCAAGCTTCCATTACTAAGGACTTCATGAGCACAAGCCGAACAAGCCACTACTACAAAGGCATTTGGAACATCCAAGGAAGGTGAAGGAACTCTTGTATTTGATCTCTTGCTTTTTAGTTGTGCTTGTCATTAGCTTTTGTTAACTAAGCTCTTCCTAGTGTTTAGGCCTAGAGATGTTATGCTATTAGTGTGTTTATTTCATTTTTTTTCATTTTGAAACTAACACCATATTAACCATCCTCTCTTGAGTCAAATTCCTCGATCACAACTACTACATTGTAAATTTTGAGTTTTAATTCTTTCTCAAAGATATAAAGTTTCAAAGATATAAAAGTTTCAAATAGAATTTATATCCATCTACAATAATGTGATTCATGTCATTTTGGAATCGGGCCACATTATACTCTAGTGATACTCAATGTATATGGTTGTATTGTAGTGAGCCATATTTGGTGCTTCTACCCCTTATTATAATAAATTTATTTTACAAGAGTAATCTACATATTTAGGTGAGGGTTTGAGCATACAATATTTTAATCTCAAGGGCTTTCACTATTTTCAAAAAATGATACTTGATCACTCTCAAATCACTATAGGTTCAACATTTTTCCAAATGCCCAAACAAGGGAAAACACACACTTCTCCACTTTCAAGTTTGAGGGAAATTATATTTAATAATATTTCATGTGTATTCTTTCCTTACTCTCTTTTCAATTTCAAATCTCAAGTTTTTGACAATGTTTAATCTTAATATCCTTACCTTACTTCACCTATTTATCATTCTATTAACTCACAATCTCTATGATAACCTTCACTATCCTACTCATTATTTCAAAATAATGAAAATATTATTCAAACATCCATAATATGATTATAGATTCCTATCAGCCAAGTTCTAATATTATATGTCCTTCTAAGACAAGACCGCACTAGGTCTAACAAGTCCATAACACAGCCTTGTCCACTAGTGCAACCTCATCTCCCACGCTCTAATGGTTACTTTTAGATATGTTTCATGTTGACCCTCCTACACATTTAGAAAACTCATTTATTTTAAATATTTAAAATTTACAACAATATAAACACATCAAGACCACTTAAGGCATTACCTAACTTATAAACTTGGTAATTTAACAAAAGCACTCTCTATAAAAGTTATTGCATATTGATCAAAAGAACCCTAATCTTACCAATTCAAGTTATAATTTATTCCAATAGTCATAGGCCAAGTATAAGTCTATTTTATTTTCATTCAATGGTTTTCATTATCAATCATTCAATCTAATTCACTAGATACATCCATATAATGCAAGTATCAAAATTCACACACTCACTCTAGGAGGGAGAACTACATCAGTCTAAGGCCCTTTGGGCTATGTAGGTATCACTTAGATTATGTGGGGTTTTCTTTGTATATAATGATTATTCCCTTTACCTTATTCCCCATTTTTTATTTTCTATCTATTTGGTTTATATGCTTGAACTAAGGTTTCAATAGTGTAGGTACTCCCATGCAATAACTCATCACCTATATATGATCAACATACCACCTCTAACAAGCACAATTACTTGAGTAGTAAAATCACCCACTAATGAAACTAAAAACTATCAAGAACAAGAAAATTACCAATAGGCCAAGATCTTGAAACAATACTTAGAATTGATTCATATTGATTAATTTAAATAATTACAAAACTAAACCATGATTAAATAAGCCTCAACTCAGAGTTTAGAGTTGACACGCAAAAATTCAAAAAAAAAATCTAAAAAAACATCTATTTTTAGCAGCTACTATTTATAGTAAGTTATACATGCAATCGTGTGTGGCTCTAAAAATTTCTTAATATAACCTAAATACAAAAATTATCCTATGGGATGAAATCCAACTAAAGTTAACTTCTAGTTCTAATTATGTACAACTTCTAAAAATATAAAATTCCAAAAAAAATCATTAAATGTTAATTTTAGACCCTCAGATGATCACATTTAGCCTTCAAAAAGATATCAAAATAAAATCTAAGTGCATAAATATGCTTAGGGTAGAATCTAACTTTTTTATAAAATAATTTTGGTGTATGGAAGAGTTAAAATGGAGTTATGGGTGAAAATTTATGGCCTCCAGAAGGTTGGCCTCTTTTTTGTGCATCATTCTCCTCTAGTTGAAAACAACTCAACTCTTACAAGTTGACCTGATTATACTTCTACCATTTGTCTTTATCAATCTTTTTTAGCTCCAATTATATAATCCAAGTGTTGTCTTCTTGTTTCAATCCTTTCCACTACACCAAATACCTGTTATAATTCCCTTGCCTTGTGCTCACTGCCTTCATATCCAATACCAACACTACTTTTTCCTTCTTCTTTGGAACCTGCTACTCCTAGTTTACTTCTTCATCTTCATCATCTTCACCATATTCTCCATTAAATTCATATAAATTTTAAACATAAAATACTAGAGATATATCAAATTTTTTTGGTAAAATCACCTCATAAGCATTGTCATTGATTTTCTTCACAATTCTGCATGGTCCAATTTTCTTATACTTTAGCTTATTATATGTGCCTTTTGGAAACCTCTCTTTCCTTAAGTAAATCATTACCAACTCTCCTTCAAATACCTTGGATATTCCTCTGAAATATGTTTCTACTTTATATTTCTCATTACTTTCTTGTAACTTTATTCTTACTCATTGCAACTACTTCATATGCTCTGTAAATGCTTCTACATCATCAATAATCCGATCTAAAATTGGTAATTATACCAAATCTAAATACCCATAGTATTTATCCCATAAATAATTTGAAATGGTTAATTTAATTTTGATATATTCACTAAACTATTATATACAAACTCAGCTTGTGATAAAGCCAAGTCCCATTATTTTGGCTTCTCTCCCACTATGCATCTCAATAAATTTATCAAGCTCCAATTCACAACTTCCATATATCCATCTATTTTTGGGTGATATGCACTACTGAATTGTATCTTAGTACCCATCTTATTCCACAAAGTCCTCCAAAAATGACTTTGAAATTTTATGTCCTTATCTAAAGTAATAGTTTTTGGAACACCGTGCAATCTCACAATATCTATAAAAAATAATTTTGCAACTCTAGTGGCATCATTGGTTTTCTTAAATTCAATTAAATGAACAATTTTAGAAAATATGTCTACAACATTAAAAATTGAATCATTACCTCTTTATGTGTTTGGCAATCCCAACACAAATTCCGCACTCAAATCTATCCATGGTCCTCTTAGAACTGGTAATGGCATTTATAATCTAGTATTTTTTGCATGTCCTTTAGCCATCTAACATATTTTTCACCTTGAAACATACCTTGTCACATCTCTCTTCATCTTTGGCCAAAAATACTTTTCCTTCACCAAAGCTATTGTCTTCATCTTACCAAAATGTGCAGCGAAACCACCACTATGTAATTATCTTATTATATTATCTCATAGAGACCCAATTGGAATGCATAATTATTTCCCTTTGAAGAGATAACCTTTTTGTATAAGATACTCATCATGAATAGCACCTGTCCCACCTATTAATGGATTCCTATACTACTTAACTACCTTGATAAAATATGGATCAGTATCATGTAATTCTTTAATAGTTTCAAATCCAACTACTTCACTCACCATAGTATTTAATAATGTTACCCTCATTGTCAATGCATCAGCTACCTGATTTTGTTTTCCTAATTTATGCTTCAACACAAAAGTATACCCCTATAAGAAAGAAACCCAATTTACATTCCTACTATTTAACTTCTTTTGTGTATTCACATACTTCAAAGCCTCATGATTTGTAAATAGTATAAACTACTTAGGCACTAGATAATGCCTCCAATGTCTTAATGCTTGTATAATTGCATAAAGTTCAACATCATAAGTAAAATAATTTGTTCTTACCTCATTCAATTTCTCACTAAAATATGCTATTGACTTTCCTTCTTGACGTAGCACAGTACCAATTCCCACAAATGAAGCATCATAATCAACTTAAACACTTTGTTAAAGTCTAGTAATTCTAAAATTGGCCTTTCTATAATATTATTCTTCAAAATTACAAAGCTCTCTATCATTTTTCTAGTCCATGCAAATTCCTTCCCTCTCATGCAATATGTTATTGGTGCCATAATACTACTAAATTTTTTAATAAATTTTCTATAAAAAGCTATTTTAACCATAGAAACTTATTACCTCTATATTAATTTTTGGAATAGGCAACTTAATAATTGCCTTTATCTTTTCTTCATCAAATTTCACACCATCTATTAAAACTACAAATCCTAAAAATACCAAATTGTTTTGCATAAACTTACACTTCTTCAAATTTGCATATAACTTATCTTTTCTTAACAAATATATTACCATTCTCAAATGTTGTAAGTGTTCCTCTTTAGTCTTACTGAATATCAAAATATCATCAAAATAAACAACCACAAACTTACTAATATATTCTCATAGCACTGTATTCATCACCCTCATAAATGTGCTAGGTGCATTAGATAATTTGAATGGCATCACCATCCACTCATATAATCCATCCCTAGTCTTAAATGTAGTTTTTCAATCATCTCGTTCACAAATTTAAATCTGATAATAACCACTCCTTAGATCAATCTTGGTAAAATATTTTGCTCTTTTAAGCACATCCATCATATCATCTAAATGAGGTATAGAAAACCTATACTTTATTATAATTTTATTAATTTCTCTACTATCCACACACATTCTCCATCATCCATATTTATTTGGAGTTAGAAATGCTAGTGTTGCACATGGACTCATACTCTCCCTTATCACCTTCTTCCTTAGTAATTCAATAACCTATTTATTTAATGTTGCATGTTATATTGGACTCATCTTATAAGATGCTTGATTAGGTAGAGTTGATCCTAGAATCAAATCAATATGATGTTGAATATCTCTCTTCAATGGTAAACCATCTAGTAACTCATCAGGCATAACATCTGCATATTCTTTCAACACTCTTGTTACTTCTATTGGTATTGGCACCATTTTTGTTTCTTCATTCTTTGCTACTAATGCATAACAACAACCTACTACCTTCATATCTAGGATAAATTATTTAATATAGAGCATGCTTTCTATCTTCTCTTCCTCTTTAAGAGGTAATAAAACTACCTTTGTACCACCTTTCCAAAAAGTGTATGTGTTATTTATTCCATCATGAACTACTTTCCTGTCAAATTGCCATGGTCTCCCTAATAACACATGACATACATCCATTAGAATAACATCACACCACATTTATCATTATAAGTTGTTATTATAGAAAACTTGATTAAAAACCTTTAATCTATTGTAACCTCATTCCATTTCTTAAACCATTAAATCTGATAAGGGTTAGGATGATTTTCACACTGCAGATTTAGTTTCTCAATCATTTCTTTAGAAACCATATTTTCATAACTACCACCATCTATAATTAATTTGCATACCTTTCCACCTGAAGTACATCTTGTTTGAAAAATATTTTAACTCATTCATGCATCACCACCTTCTTTATTTTACACTTGTTTCCTTGGAGTGATCATGGTTCTTTTCCTCATGAGATTATCTCCAACATCTGCTGGTGTAACTTTAATATTCTACTTTTCTATTTTAGCATCAACTAGATTTACTCTTGGGTGATCTTCTTGCCTCCTTTCTTAATCTTGATAGTTTGGACACTCAAATTCTCTATGCCCTTGTTCTCTACATGTATAACAAACATAAGATCTATGTTGATTTGAAAGCCATCCTCTAGCACCACCGTAAACTGATCCTCTCTGAAATCATCTTCCTCTTTGTTGATATTGAAACCCTTGCCTATTATCATCTTGCCTTTCTACACCACATGATGATTCACCTTTGTTAGCATTAAATCCACCTCTAGTGGTATTAAACCCACATCATCCCCTTATTGGAGGGGATATACCTCTTTTTGGACCAATAGATGTCCTTTCAAAATTCTATCTATTTTGTTTTTCTTTTACCTTCAAAGCTAATTGATAAGCCTCCTCCATGTTAAGTATTCTATGCATGCTTAATTCATCTTGAATAGAAAATTTCAAACCATTCACATACCTTGAAACCATATTTCTCTTCTATTTCATCATGCTCCACTTGTATGAAAAGCTTATAAAATGCATCTGTATACTCTTGTATACTATGATATTTTTATCTCAAATTCTTAAATATTCTATATAAGTTGACTTCCATTTTTAAATATATATAACTTATAAAAATAGAATATTCCTAAAATAATCATTAATTGTTAATTTTAGACCCTCAAATGATCACATTTGGCTTCCAAAAAATATTAAAATAAAATATAAACAGATATAGCTGCTTAGGGAAGAATCAAACTTTTTGGTACGATTGTTTTGTCACATGGAAGAGCTCAAATGGAGTTACGGGTCAAAAGTTATGGCCTCCAGAAGGTTGGACTATTTTTTCTACATCACCCACATAGTCAACTTAGATGAAATCACAATCAAATTTACAAGGCCTTAGTGCACCCTTATCTATCATATCATGACCTTATCCTAGTGCATCTCAAGATTATATTTTTAGGTGTGACACACTTTAGAGATCCTTCTAATTAGTTCCACATTAGTAATCTACCTACATAATTATTTAATATATTTTTAGTTTAAGTGAATAAAATCAATAGATATTAAACTATTAAATTTTGAAATGTTGAAATATATAGATCTAACAGTAAAATATGGAATTTAGAATATGCTAAAATAGTAATTTTGACAAGAGTATGTAAACTTCCTTAGATATGCTTTATGTTGATTGTGTGAGCTATCCACCAGTGAAAATTTGATAAAAATGATCTATGAATTATGTCACACCTAAATTTATAAATTTTTAATGTACTAGGATAAGAGCACATTATGAGGATAGGCCCATACTATAGACTTGATCATTGACCATGGTAGTATCTAGGTTGACTTTACAAATGCTTTTTTAGTTTAGGTGTGTGCATCTGTCAAAGATATAATGTTGATAATATTTGATGATTTATTTGATACTTGTGTTGGGAAATAACAGAAGCACAAAATTGATTACCAAGCAACTTAACATGCAGAAATTAACTAGAATCACAAGTAACTAGAATTCAAAAATAACATAGAATATGAGAGACAATACACAACTTGTATTAAAACTCTTCCAAAAGGAAATACAACAAAGAAGATTGCCACAGTTCTTCTTCCTTACACACCTCTAGGGCTCCCACACCTCTAGGGCATAAATAGTAAATCTTCCCTCAAAGCTCTCTCTTATGGTCCCAACACACAACTCAAA
Source organism: Torreya grandis (assembly GCA_037957365.1). Lineage (NCBI taxonomy): Eukaryota > Viridiplantae > Streptophyta > Pinopsida > Cupressales > Taxaceae > Torreya > Torreya grandis. The sequence continues at coordinate 3,167,998 of JARHVA010001632.1, read as the reverse complement.
CACAGAGTTGGTGTTCACCTTCAACTAGTCAGTATCCACTACTGCCAGTACTCCACGCACTCCACAAGTGCTCCATGCACTCCAAGTACACAATCATACTTCAAGTAGATCTCCCCTAAACTGCAACAACCTGCAACCCATTCTGATCTTACTTATGGAAGGAACTACCTTGCCTTCCTCTCTTGCTCTCTTTCTGAGTACATACTGTACTCCAAGTAGATCCCACCTGATTCTGCTCCCTATTGTGTTTTCCTCCTTGATATTACACACTTGCAAATCAATCTGGTTCTGCACACCTATAAACTTAGATCATGCACACACATACACCTGCAGATCAATGATCTTACTTACCATGTAGATCTCCTAAAGTAGCCATGCACACCTGCTAACCAAGATCCTACACCCTTGAATAATCCTACTGACTCTCCAAAACTAGCACCCACCTTGGTACTGCTGTGGAACTAGGAAGAACACCCTTGCTCACCTCTCACATAGAAGGAGGTAACTTTGCTCAACTCAAAATAGAACACTTTACAATACAGCCTATGAGTCTCTTAAATAGATCTCATGCAAACAATAATTAGACATCCAATTACAATAATTAGATCCACAACTTCTAGTCTAAATTTGGCTCTTGACATGCAAACACTTGGTTCGTCAACTAACTACCTTTATAGTTCTGAACCACATAGGTGACCAACGTCAGTCCCTGTCTACCTGGAGGTGACCGACGCTGGCCGATCCCTGACTGACATCGATTGCTTCTCTTCACTAATCCTGCAGACATCGATGATCAAACTGATGCTGGTTGCTATGCAACTCAACAACCTTTAGCAACCTCCTCCCCTATTTGCATCAATGAATATTTTAGCTCCACAACCTAACAATCTCCCACTTGGAGATAAACAGCTGCACTGTACCTATACTTGTACCCCATCTAATCTATTTCCTAGCTTGTATCCCTCTTCAAGATCAATCCTGAAGACCACCCACCACACAACCTGTGGTGCACCTCCTATCATCCAAGTAACCTACCACATCTACATCTACAAACACATGTAGAAAAGAACTTGACCTTGCATAGCATGTCAACCTACTGCTGGTCCCTCTCAAATACCTAAGAATCCACTGAACTGCCCTCCAGTGCTTCTTTTCCAGATTGGCTCCAAACTTTCTGACAGCACCCACTGCTTGGGCAAACTCAGGTCTATACCAGACCTCATGTGATTTTGGACACTAAACTATCTAGCCCTTAGTGTGCTCCAGTTTTGCATCCTACATAATGAACCTCACCAACACCTAATTCACATCAGCTTCCACTAGAGACAAAATCAACCTATGATCTTCCATGTCTCCCATGCCAAAGAATTTTGCTACTCCAAATTCCTCATGACATGCCACTAAACTAATCTTACCCTTAGCTTAGCAAAAAACCTTGTATGTACAAACCTGCTAGCTAGCATACCATCCACATACAGTAACAGGATAATATAGCTATCATCATCCACCTGGTAAGACAAACACAATGGTTACCCTGACATTGACTAAAGCCATGCTTTGTCATCCACCTATCAAACTTATACCACTGTCCTACAGCTCCCTCAAGACCATATGCCCTAGTCTTCTGTCTCACATGTCCATTCTCTCTATTCTATAACTAAGGTATCCATTTGTCTTTGTGCTTTCATACTGGCTGGCAACCCTACCAAATCTCTCGCTTAGTTTTGCATCATATTCCTGCCATGCTCCCACTATTTCCTAGATCCTTCTTGCTCTGCAGTCAGCAATGAGTATAAAGAAGAGGAACAATGAATTTGAGGCTTACTTACCACTTCACTCCTCTATATGGGCATTTGAGACTCCTTGACAGCTTGTTATCTACCCAAAATTTGTTATAGTGACCGACCTCAGTCACTACACAGTCTGCATCCGATCGACGTCAATTTCCATGCGCCTATCCTGACTACCAACTCTATCAACATTGGTGTCCCTGTTGTTGACGTCAGTCTTACCTACTACCGATGTTGGTCCCCTTGACCGATGTCGGTCTTACCCTACCTGACATCACCAACTTCGGTCTACAGATGACCGACATCAACACCTATTTGTTCGACTCTGATTCCCCTTGATCAACATCGCTACATGTGTTTGCCTGTGAGTGATTAATTTTTACTCACGAGCTCCTTTGAATCAAAACCCATGTCCAAACTGCCCTACTTAGAAGTATCCAGCACCATCCACTGGTCTTTGTCTGTCATCTCCTCTAAGAACACCAACACTTTCCAGTTCTTAAGCCTGTCAAACACATCTGATTTCCTCTTAAGAACATGCATCTCCTTCTTGCTCATGTGACCAAGCCTACAAAGCCACATCTTTGCAATAGAAGAAGAATCAATAATATAAACAAGTAGATAAAGAGTACCTATTTTCTTACCACCAGCTAATTCAAGTGCATCCACTGTGAGAGTTTTTGTGCATCTCTCATCACCCAACTTTTCTAAAGAAATTAGCCATATCTTCAACATTGGGACCTGCATGACCTCCTTCAACACCCATGTGTTGGCTACCTACAATTTTAGCTTCACTTCCCCTTTGCCAATTCCTTGGCAAGGCACACCAGCCCCTAAATAAATCTTTCCAAAGTCTCCAAAGACCTTACCATGAAAAGATACTCTATTTTGGACTGCATGGAAAGAGGCAACAAAATCTATAAAACAAGATTCTACTTTATCCAAGAAACATACCAGAGCATCATGTGCCACATCACCTGCAACATCTGCTTCTTCAATTCCTTCATGTTGATCTTCCACAAACCAGCAATTTTCTTTTACCTATTCTTTCTTTCCATAGGACCATAAGTGACCATTCATGCTTTTCAATTCCTCCATTCTTAGCTTACTTTCTTCTGCCATTATACTCCCACTCAATTAGAAACCCCTGAGAGTGACCTGTAACCAAACACAAAACGTGCTCCCTACAACCTTAGCTTTGATACCACTTGTTGGGAAATAACGAAATCACACAATTGATTACCAAGCAACTTAACATGCAGAAATTAACCAGAATCACAAGTAACTAGAATTCAAAAATAACACAGAATATGAGAGACAATACACAACTTGTATTAAAACTCTTCTAGAAGGAAATACAACAAAGAAGATTGCCACAATTCTTCTTCCTTACACACCTCTAGGGCTCCCACACCTCCAGGGCATAAATAGTAAATCTTCCCTCAAAGCTCTCTCTCTCTTACGGTCCCAACACACAACTCAAACACAGAGTTGGTGTTCACCTCCAACTAGTTAGTATCCACTACTGCTAGTACTATAGTGCTCCACGCACTCCAAGTACACAATCGTACTTTAAGTAGATCTCCCCTGAACTGCAGTAACTTGCAACCCAATCTGATCTTACTTATGGAAGGAACTACCTTGCCTTCCTCTCTTGCTCTCTTTCTGAGTACACACTATACTCCAAGTAGATCCCACTTGATCATGTTCCCTGTTGTGTTGTTGTCCTCCTTAATCTTACACACTTGCAAATCAATCTAGTTTTGCACACCTGCAAACTTAGATCATGCACACACATACACCTGCAGATCAATGATCTTACTTACCATGTAGATCTCCTAAAGTATCCATGCACACCTGCTAACCAAGATCCTACACCCTTGAAGAATCTTGCTGACTCTCCAAAACCAGCACCCACCTTGGTACTGCTATGGAACTAGGAGGAACACCCTTGCTCACCTCTCACATAGAAGCAGCTAACTTTGCTCAACTCAAACTAGAACACTTTACAATATAGCTTATGAGTCTCTTAAATAGATCTCATGCAAACAATAATTATACATCCAATTACAATAATTAGATCCACAGCTTCTAGTCTAAATTTGGCTCTTGACATGCAAACACTTGGTTCGTTAACTAACTGCCTATAAAACTTGCAGTTCTAAACCACACAGGCAACTGATGTCGGTCCCTATCTACCTGGAGGTGATCGACGTCAGCCGATCCCTGACCGATGTTGGTTGCTTCCCTTCACTAATCCTACCAACGTCAGCTGATCAGATCGATGCTGATTGCTCTGCAACTCAGCAACCTTCAGTAACCTCCTCCCCTGTTTGCATCAGTGAAGCTTTTAGCTCCACAACCTAACAACTTGAAAGTCCTATAAATGTAAAACCCTATTTTTTACACATAAAGCAAATGTAAGATCAAATTCAAATGTAGGAATATAGTTAGGGGAATATATTATCTACCCTTGAAAAATCCTACATAATCTAAGTTTTTTATAAATATGCCAAATGGGCCTCAAGCTAATGTAGGTCTCCCTACTAGGATGATTATTTGATCCATGATTATGGAACTACTATGACTATAGCTATAACATTTATTGAAATGATTGAAAATATCTACCCTTCACCTACAATAAATAATATTTGAACTTGGTTGATGACTGTTATAATGCACTAGAATTAAAATTGGAAATAATATTTCTCTTTTGCTCAATATATAGTGCTTTTCATAAGGCTTGTCAAGTAGTGTATTGAATGAGTTTGATGTGATTTTATAGTGGAAAATTTATAATATTTTCATTAACTAAATTATATAAAAGTGTGGGATGGCTAACATGGAGCATTTCATATTCAAAGTATTATCATTGGAGCACTTTGGACAAGGTCACACTAGGGGAGAGGGCCAACCTGCATACCTGTCCACCTAGTGCGAACTTATCCCAAATAAATTAGCAACTATTAAAACTTACCTAGAAAAAAGTATATACAAAATATGGATGTTTGTATGATTTATCAATTTATTTCAAGTCAATTAATATATTAATCAAATATCTTATAGAGATTAGAAGTTAATATAATGGAGGATAGGCAAAGCAAGGGAAGGATATCAAGATTAAGCATTGTCAAACACTTAATGATCAAATTTATGTGTCTACATTTCCCACACTTTATTTTAGTGATGCAATAAATTGAAATTATTAGATTAAATTATACTCAAACCTAATGGTGTATACACTTTATATTTTTATGTGAATTATGATTGTGTAAGATAGCTTAATGTGAAATCTTTAATTATGCCACTGAAACTAGTCATTATTCATTTTTGAAAATTTAAAATATAAAACTTAAAATTTTAAATTTGAAAGAGAGCAAGGAAATTATACACCTAAAAGAGTATTCACCATAATTTCATCATAACTTGATAGTGGAGGAGTGCATGTTCCCTTGTTGAAGCATTTAGAGTTAATGTAGGGATATTTCAACCTTGTTTGCTTCCTTTCTAGGGAAAACAAGCAATTTTTATAGTGGTCAAATAATGAGTGGTGGGTCATTGGGTGTCTCTAGACCATAACTATAACAACTCATGGAGCTACAACCTATGGTGATCTTTAAAGCCATCAAGTCTAAATGATTGAAGCTTGTGAATTAGACATGGATATCCTTTCACTTCTAATGATCATTCTAAGGAAGGGTAAAGAGCTAACCATCGAGTATCACTAGACTCTGAATGAAAATAAATATAAAAATGTGGAACCACACACTAGGTTCAAAAATTTGAAGCCTTATAGGTTGAGTGTCACTAGACTCAAATGTGTCCCACTTTTCACTATATGAATCACACCACTACAAATGTATCTAGATTTTATTTTTGAACTTACCACCTTTGAAACTTTTGAAAATTGAAAGTGTTTAAATATTAAAAATTGAAGTGTTATTATTTTGAAATAAAAATAAAAAAAATGGGGATATGAACCACTTCAATGCCCCCTACATATTTTACTAAAATACATTAAATGTCATTTGAAATTGTAACCATTTAAAACCTATAACTTGTATCTATAAGGATGTGTTCATGTCATATACCTCCATAATCTAAAAATTTTGAACCATATTGTGAAAAAATCAATATTTTTTACTCATGAGAGCTTGAATTCTCAAAGCAAACCCATTATGATGCCTTCATTTTGAGATGAGGGATGTGGCTTACAAGTCACTTATCTAAAAATAAAAGTTTTATAATGTTTTAAATATATCATGTAGTAACATGTGAACATTTAAAACATATTGTATCATGGTATTAAATATAGGAATGAATTGTATAAAATAAAATTGTATATGTATAATGTGTTAGATAGATATAACATTGAATCATATAAGTAGAATTTGAACAATTGAAATCTATTGCATCATAGTACTGAATATAGAATTGAAATATACATGAAACATGTGTTAGATAGATATAGTAATGTATATTGAATTATAGGCATACAATGCTACATAATTTTCATATAATGTCACATGTAAAGACCCCAATACCACATACAAGGACAGGTGAATGTCATATAAACACATAAGACCAAGGGCCACATGCAAATGACATGACGATTCTAGTCAAGCAATAACATTTACATGTTATACATATAATTCCAATGGCTACATATAAGAAGTAATTTTTAATTTATCATGCAATAAATTAAGAGTTTTGAAAAGAATCGTATATCAAATGAGACTAGTTTATGTCAATTGAATATATCAAATTCATTGTTAGAAAATATAAAGTTTATGTAACACAATGTAAGTATGAGTGAATAGCAAAAAAATTATATTATATGCATCCTAACATGGTAAAAATGTTGTAGATAGATACAAAATGTTTGAAGTGTTGATAGAGAATGAAGATATACCCTAAGCTTAATAAGGTTGTTGGGTAAAAGGGAAGCTCGACATCAAAAAGCCATGTAATAGTGTTTATTGTATCACACTCAAAATACATTATGAAAAGTAGTGAATTTATGTAAATTTGAATTATATTATATACTTAACAAGAAATAAGTAATCATATTTAAATAAGTATTCTAGAAATGTTTTTAAAATGTTTTAAGGTCCTAATTTTGAATTTTTTGAATATATTTTGATTTTTTTTATTTCTTTGAGATATATGAATGTTTTTTCCATATTTGAAATTTTTTGAATTTTTATTTTTTTAAAAGTGAAGTTGAAAATAATTGTTAAGGCATTAAGAAGCAAGGAATCAAAAAGAGAAGGAATTTGAGGGATTCAAACAATCCACAAGAACATGTTAAATCATAATGTGACAAGAGGGAAGGCAAGTGATATGACCCTAATGTAATACCCTGCACAAGGAACCCCCTTTTCCATGCTGATTTGAGGTGTTTAATAAGTGCAATAGTTGTGATGGTGAATAAATTTTAATTTGAGGTTTCCCTCATTGTATCTAATGGATTAATATTGTTAATTTAATTTAATAAAAGATAATTAAATTTGAACTTACATATATTTATCATATGAATTATAATTCCTAAAAAATGGTCAATATTTTATTAAAAAGGTCATAGGGATCCTATAAAGGCTATTACCCCTATTTAATAGGATTTCTAGGAAACCTACAACCCTTAGGGTCCTATCCTAGTTAGTATGCTTAACCCACTAAATTAAGTGTTGGGAAGTCATGTAAGTGAATTAATTATGTGTAACAATCCCATGTGGGCACGTAAGTTAATTTATTATTATGTAATACATATTTCTTCCAATAAATTTTAAAGTGTGTAAGAAAACTATGGGTCCTTTTATGACATGAAAGGACCATGTAAGGGATGGTACTCCCTTCATTTCATGGTTTTTGGGAAGAAGAATTTGACTATCTTTTTATTTAAAATTTTGGTCATTGTAGGATTCATTATTTTTTGGGGAGGAAAAACATGGAGTATAGTTTCTTGGGAAGAGATTGTTGGAAGGGGGAGAAAATATTTATAGAGCTTGAGAGCTTGTTGCATGCATGGCAAATGGAGGAGATGAGGTAGGTATTAGTTTGGCATATTTATGTAGAATAAAGAGTTATTTGATCATATATTGCAAATGAGAGTTACAATGAATGCTTTGGTTATGTGATTACAATCTCTCTCACTCTCTCTCCTCTCATTCTTATCTATTTTGATAAAGATTAGTGGAATTTAGTGTAGTGTCAAATTTAATCCTTCTTAAAATATAAAAGAAAAAAATTGTATATTCTTATTCATGGGAAGTGATTTGTTATAAATAATATTTATCTTCCTCTCTCATAGAATGAATATTATTAAGTTTCTTTTTAAATTATAGAAAGAGTACTCTCTCTTCCCTTCTTATTATTTCTCTCTTCTTAAGATATGAATATTTAAAATGAAGGTTAATTATTGTTGAAATTATGTACTACAAAGAAAAATGTGATGATTATTAATTTTACATTTAGAGATTGTAATTAAAATAAAAAATGGGCATCTCTCCCAATATTATCCTTTTTGTTGAAAATATAAAATTTATTTGGCGATGGAAATTTTTTATTTTATGATTATGAATTGCAAACTATAATGATAAAATTATTGTGCTTATTACATTTAATACATTTTAAATTCCCATATAAAAATATATTTTTGTGAGTGTATATGTGTAAAATAAATATGTATAAGAGAAACTTATTCCTTAATTTCTTATAGTGAAGATACATAAGTTTCTTATTCTCCCTCTCAATAGCCTTCTTGAGATTGTAATTTTAATTTGAAAGTGAAATGGGTTGTTTAAAATTACATCTTTCAAAACTAATTATGAAGACAATTAAATTTAAACCTACATTTGAAATAGATACATAAATAAATATATGTATGTACATATATTTAAAATAAATGAAACTTTATATATATATATATATATATATATATATATATATATATATATATATATGTTTCATTTATTTTATTTTAATCAAAATATGAACAATAAATATATGTGGAGATTATATATATGAATTTTTATTTTAATATAAATAAAATAAGAATAGAATTTTTTTATTTGAAAATTTAATAAATTAAATTGAAATAAATATAATATAATAGTAATAAAAAATAAAAAATAAAATAAAATAAATTAGAATGGGTGAGGATGGCATCCCCCACCACGCCTTTCCGAAAGGAAGGAGAGGGGATGGCTATATTACAGTAGGTGAGATTGATTAGCCACATTGGCCACCTCCCCACCCTAATTTATGAGAAAGAGTGGTGGCATGGCAGATAACTACTCCCAATTAGGGAGAAACTATTGTACAGGTCACCACCCAACACTTGTGTTTTTTTTTAAATAAAAAAAAAGATAAAAATTTGTGTGTACATAAAAAAATGCATATATTTTTATATAAAAACAAAAAAAATCACCCTTTTAAAACTATTTGTCATTTTATTTTATTTTATATGTGTATGCACACACACACACACACACACACACACACACACACACACACACACACACACACACATAGATATATACATATATAAAATATACAGATACATACATACATGTGTGTGTACATGTATGTATGTATACACACACACATATATCTTATTTTTACTTTTATATATATATATATATATATATATATATATATATATATATATATATATATATATATATATATATATCCCACTTTTACTTGTATGTGTGTGTGTAGAATCTATTATATTAGTGGAAGAACAATTCAGATTGTTATTAAATAGAAAACAAATTTGTATGTTTATATGTATTATAATGAGTATATACACTCATGAAGAACATGGGAATAAACTTGTTATCTTCCTCTTTGAACTCTTATCAAATTTATCTAGCCTAAAAAAAATGAAAGAGAGAAAATTAAAACAAAATAAAAGAGTTATTTTTTATCTTGCCATAAAGAAGATTAGGGTACCTTTTGAAACACTAGATCTAGTGGAAGATATCCACCCAATCTAATAGTGGGAATTGAATCCACCACTATAAATTCAAGTGGGAACTTTATATTACTTTTTTAGTTTACTTGCTTAAATAAATTAGCATTTAGCCTTCCTATATTAAGTCAGCTTGTAATCAAAATCTTCAAAACTTTTCATTTAACTGAGCTATGATTTAATTAACCTTTTAAAAATTATTAAGTTTGGTTCCACAAAACTATTTTGGATGTTTTAAATAATAAAGAAAGAAAATTTCAACAAATAAATTATAAAAGATGAATCAAGAAGCTTACTCATGTCATCCTAATATGGTTAAAACCCATTTGAAATCAAAGGAAAATAAATATCTAAAATAAGAATTTATCGAAACTAAGCCTTGAAACTAATTTTACTAGGTTGTGGAATATATAAATAATATTTATATGATTTATAATCCTATTAAAATCTATCATTTTTTATCAATTTTGAATGGTGTTTGCAAGAGTAAATTTTTAATTACTTTGCTCACCTCTTAAGTCATTTCAGATTTGGCATAAAATAAATACTTAAAGTTAAAAAAAATTAAACTATGATACTTGGAAATAATCATTTTTGGATACAAAATATAGAATAAATAATTAGATCATTTTTACTCCCATTAAAGATCATCATTTCAACCAAATTTGGGAGATAATTGCAAGGGAAAAATATCTTTATCTCCCTCTTATTTCCATAGTCGATTTGGAATTGATGTAAATAAAATATTAAAAAATAGAATTTATCAAAACTAAAAGTTATAATCAGTTTATAATATCTTAAATTTATTATCATAAAAATATAATTATCACATGTTTCTCTATTTTTTAGCAAGTTAATTTCAAAACCGATTCGTAAATGTTTTTTTATAAGATAATTTTGAGAAGATAAATTTATATTAGAATGGTAAACAAATTTGTAGTTTTATTCACAATAAAAATATTCCTTTGCCTTAAACACAATAATTCTATCTTAGATAATAGGTTCTTACAACTATAAAAAAATATGCATCATATTATAAATTAAAACAAGGGTATTTTTGTACCCAATTTATTCAACTTGAAGTTGGTGTGCCCTATATCACTCTAAAGCATCGTTGGTAAGTAAATTTTGTTTAAGTGTATCTTTTATGACTATAAGTAATTAGTGGTTATCATGATTTATTTTAGCCTAAAAATATTTTTTATAATCTTAAGTCATCTTTTGATCTAGAAACACTTTTAAACATCTAAGGCCCTAGACAGACCTTGTTAGGTCAAATGGGTCCTTTTAGTATTTACGTAGGATCATACTTTTGAAATAAGGATCACTATGTGATTAAACTTATAAGTCTAAACATTCATATTTTCCATATGTTTGGGTGCCCTTGTATCTCTTGGAAGTGCCTAGATTAGCTTAAGACAACTAGTGGCCATAGTGTTTCCCATAAGGGATAACTATATAAGCTTAATTATGTGACTATTTATTAAAGTCCATATGTATTTACATTTGATATAACACTCATTAGGAATAGGTGAACTACATCCATCCTTGATTCTATTTTTTAAGGGATAATCATATATATGTAGGTAGCTTGGGGATAGGGCATAGGCATAGAGAACAAACCCCTAGGAAGCCTTCGTAGTATGGCATTAATGACTAATTTAGTGTTTTTAAGAATATGTGTCTTAACAACTAACCCTTAAATCACTTACCTTAGCATCAATTATAAATTTTCATTCCTTGCACATGTGTATCCTTATAGTTTTTAATTGTGTAGTATGTTCAAATTTGTAGTTATTTTTGGGTATTGGCTCTCTTTGATTCTTTTGTAAGCATGTTTTCTACCATTATAATCTTGGTAACTCTCTGAGATATGTTTAAGAGATGCATATTTTATAAGCAATATAAACTAGATATTGTTAAAACTTTGGTCTCATTGAATCAATAGAACATAGGTTCCTTGTCACGTTTGACTCTCATTTGTGTTATTTTGTAAAACATAAATAAAATGGAATGTTTACTTTAATTTTAGTCAGTATGATGTATGATAATTTATGCAGAGGTACTACAATAGTTGAGATTCATAAGTGGTTAAACATAGAAAACATGCAAAAATCCTTGGGACACTCTTGTGACACTGATTTCTATGTGCGTAATGATTATTTAGTGTACTACATTAGCATTATTAGTGGTAGATGGTTATTAGAAATTTTATTAGGGATTTGTACATTAGATGGACTAATGAGACCACTATGATCCTTTTGTATTACTAGTGAAATTTTTCTATTGTATTTTGATATGTGTACTCATTATCATGAACCAATATAAATAATGTATTTTGAGCTAAATAAATGTATCATTAACCCTTGTATTTGTAAATATACATGTGTAATTGTAATATATTTTTAAACCCCTGTATCATTTTGTATATTTATGAACCTCTTAAATAATTCATCCTCTCTAAATAAAAAAACTATTTATGATCATAGTATGTATGTTGTGGTTCAAGTTTGATAATGGTAATGTGTAACTAAATTGTACTTTTATGAATGTAAAGGTGTTTGTGATGTACCTTGTGTGTAACCTCATATGTGTAAATTTTTTGTGAAGTAACATCCATTCATTAAGACATATAAATATTAAGTGAAATTTTTATTATGTAGTGAAGTGTTCTTCTATCTGCCTCTTTAGTGGTTGTTAAAAGAACAAACCTTGTGATTTACCCTATGATACACCCAATCACTTAGAGAGATGTCAAAATATACTACCAATTGATAATATATCTTCAGAGACCAGTGATTAGATAGGGATATTCTCAGTGAGGGATATTAGTTTGGTGATAGTTGAGATTATGATTGATCAGACATGGGAAAATGGAATATTTTCATGGGATATTTTTGAGGCACTAAGATGCCATGTATGGGGGTTTCTCACTTGTTCTTATTATTTTGACTATAATAGTGTTAGATGTTTTGGTATCACTATTATGAAGGATGATATTAAAATTATTTTCTCTTACCTTTGAGAGTTAATCAAGTTATTATTTCTCTTGCCTCTAGGAAGTAATCTAATTATTTTTTCTTACCTCTAGGAGTTAATCAAGTTGTTTTTCTCTTACCTCTAGGAGGTAATCAAGACTTGTTTCCTTCTCCCCTTGGGTGGATTATTAAGACACATAGTGCTTGTGATGTGATATTTTTTGACATTATTTTGTTGAAACTCATTTTTATTTGATTGATAATTTAATTTATTTTAAAACAAGCACTAATTTCTTATTTTTAAAAATTGATAAATTATTCAATCAACCATTTAATTGTTTTTTTGAAATTTAAAGTTGTAATTTCTAGTTTTAATTTTCCTTTTTGAGACTGCTTGGCCTTAATTAAAAAAGTATATATTCAATCAATTGATTTTGAGTTTTTTTTGTTGATTGTTTATGTTGGTTTTGTCTAAGTTAATTATATTCATAACTTGTGCCTTATGTGGGTATTGGGTTAAGAATTATCTTAGAATATAGCTATTGAGTTAATATGGGAACCCATATTGGTAAGTTTGTGACACCATCCTTCCCACCCATTAGGGATGGTAATTCCATATAGGGTTTAACTAAAGTTCTTGATTTCATATTTCTTGAGAGGTCTAAGAATAATATTTCTTAGGGGGTCTAAGGATTATTTTCTTGGGAGGTCTAAGAATCATTTTTATTAGGAAGTCTAAGGATTATTTTCTTGGGAGGTCTAAGAATCATTTTTATTAAGAGGTTATTTATAGAGCAAAATCATTGCACTTATATTTTAGCATTCATATTATTATACTCAGATGGCACTTTATTTTTATAAATTACACTCTTGATGGGATGACACTCAACATGTTCGATATGATATTATGATAGATTAGTTTTATTATTTCACACACTAATTATTATAAATACATGACAACAAAAATTATTCAGGTTTCAATTGGTTTATGACATATCTTGATGACAATATGATATCATGATCTATGGAAACTTCCCAAAGAAAATTAATATCAACTATTGACTTAAAACTTTCTTCTTTTCAAATATAATCCAATTACACAATAATAAAAAAAGTTGACATTTAAAAAATTCAAAACTTGAATAAGAGAAAACCTTGATAATAATTCATAAAAGGGCATTGAAAATCTATAATAAAAACTATTTAGTTTAAAACATAATTGATAATCATTTTTATATGTGTGTGGGTTTGAGTTGATTATTTGTAACCTGATATGCCCTTTGGGATTGTGTTTTTTCGACCGTTTATGTTGGTTTGGTGCATCAATGTTGATTCTTTTATATGGCAGGAGGGTATGTAATACCCCACATGATAAAATCTCTTTCCTATGTCAATTTGATATATTCACCTAGTGTGATAGCAGTGATGATGAATAAATTTGAATTTGAGATTTCCTTATTACTAATGGATTAATGTTGATAATAATTTAATAAAGGATAATTAAATTTGAACTTGCATATATTTTAATATGGATAATAATTCCTAAAAATAGTTAATAATTTAGTAAAATGTCCATAATCTTCTAGAAAGGCTATTAACCCTATCTAATAGGATTTTTAGGAAACCTACAACCCATAGGTTCCTAGCCTAGTTGGTAGGCTTGACCCACTAGATTGAGTGTTTGGGAATTCATGTTAGTGAATTAATTATGTAAGAATCCCATGTGGACATGTAAGTGAATTTATTATTATGTAATACATATTTCTTGCAATAAATTCTAAAGTGTGTAAGAAAATTATAGGTCTTTTTATAGGTAGTGGGATGGTACTCCCTTCATTCAAAGAGTTTTGGAAAGATTAATTTGACTCTCTTTTTATTTCAAACATTTTGTCATTGTGGGATGCATTATTTGGGGGGAATGAATAGTATGGAGTAGATATTCTTTGGAATATCTTGTTGGAAGGAGGAGAATATCTTCATGGATCTTGTTTCATTGATGGAAAATAGAGGAGATGAAGTAGGTATTATTTTAGCATATTTATGTAGAAGAAAGAGTTAGTTGATTAAATAAATGAAATGAGAAATTATAATTAGTGATTTAATTATGTTCTTAAAATCTCTCTCACTCTCTCTCCTCTCACTTTTCTCTCTTTTGATAAATATTAATGGAATTTAGTGTAGTGTCAAAATTAATCCTACTTAAAATTTAGAAGAAAAAAATTATCTATTCTTCCTCAAGGGAAGTGAGTTATTTATAAATAATCTATCTCTTCCTCTCTTGTATTCTATGAATATTATAGGGTTTATTTTTAAATTTTATTAAGAGTACCCTCTCTTCCATCTATATTATATCTCTCTTCTTGAGATATGAAGATTTAAAATGAAGGCTAATTATTGCTGAAATTATGTGCTACAAAGAAAAATGTGATGATTATTCATTTTATGTTTAATATTGCAATTAAAATAAAAAATGGGCATCTCTTATTCTCTCCCAATATTATCCTTTATGTTGAAAAAAAAAAATTGGTGATGGAAGTAGTTTATTTTATGAATATGCATTGCAAACTAGAATGAGAGATTTATTGAACTTAATCCACTTAATACATTTGAATTGCCCATATAAAAATATATTTGTGTGAGTGCATATGTGTAAAATAAATATGTAAAAGATAAATATATTAATAAATTTAATTAAATTGAAAATACATAAGTTTCTTATTCTCCCTCTCAATAGCCTTATTGAGATAGTAATTTTAATTTGAAAATGAAATGATTTATATAAAATTACATCTTACAAACATAATTATGAAGACAATTAAATTTAAACCTACATTTGAAATGGATAATTAAATAAATATATGTATGTACATATATTTAAAATAAATTAAAGTTTTAAATATATATATATATATATATACACATACATATACATATATATATATATATATATACATATATATATATGCATATACATACATACATACATATATACATACATACATACATATATACATAGATACATACATACATATACATACATACATACATATATACATATATACATACATACATACATACATACATACATACACACACATCACACACACACACACACACACACACACACACACACACACACACACATATACATACATACATACATACATAAATACATAAACACACACACACACACACACACACACACACACACACACACACACACACACACACACACACACACACACACACACACACACACACACACACACACACACACACACACATACACACACACACACACACACACACACACACACACACACACACACACACACACACACACACACACACACACACACACACACACACACACACACACATATACATACATACATACATACATACATACACACACACACACATACACACACACACACACACACACACACACACACACACACACACACACACACACACACACACACACACACACACACACACACACACACACACACACACACACACACACACACACACACACACACACACATATATATATTTACAGATATATAATACTAATAAAAAAATGGAGGGGGGGTGATGACATCCCCCACCATGTATTTCCCAAAGGAATGAGAGATGGGATGGTGCAACCATCCCCTACCTAGTGTTATAGCATTTGGGAGGAATCAACCATGTCGGTGCCCTCCACACAACCTTATATGATAAGGGGTGGTAGCTAGGTAGTTATTCGATCCCAAAGGAAGGGGTCATGACTGCATAGGTTTATGCCCAACCCTTATATTTTTTTTAATAACAAAAAGAGAATATATGTATATATATAGATTTAAAAAAAGTATATATATATATATATATATATATATATATATATATATATTTAAAAACACCCTATTAAAACCATTTAGAATTTTATTTTATATAGAGATATATATGCATATGTATATATATATATATATATATGTATGTATGTATGTATGTATATGTATGTATGTATGTATATTATGCAAATACATACATACATACATACATACATATATATATATATATATATATATATATATTTGAAGAATAATCAAGGGGGCTTTGTTGAGGTAGCCCCCAAAGCACCTAAGAATAAATTTTTATTAAAACATGATAGTAAGAGAAAACACGAACTAGAGAAACACCGAAAAATACCACAACATCAACAAGAGGCATCAAAGAAGCCAAACATGATAAATAAACTTAAAATGTCTTTAAAATAAAGTAAATCGTAGCATAAATTCATGTCTTGAATGTTAATTTGCATAATAATAGTGGTGATAATACTAAATTAAAGTGACCATTGAAATGGATCTTTAGAAAGATGTCGGTGAAAATGAAAGTCTAACTAGATATTCTAAATTTCAAATAATATATGATGCTTAAGAGCATGCCAAATCCTATTGAATCATCCCTGGATAATATCATCTCCCAATAAAACATGTTTCATAACATGAGTAGCATCTTCAAAGCCTAGAATCGAGCCTAACCAATTCCATAGTTATATAGAAATAGTACACCACATAAAAATGTAGGCCATGATATAAAAGACAACAAGAAAAAACATTAACTTTGGGCTAAACCATATGATTCCAAAGTGTAAAAAAAACATTTTCCCTAAACTGCTACTGAATCATTAGAATCCAACGTTGATTGAGTTTATCTAATGGCAAAACATTTAGCTTTCTTCAATTAATATCTTTGTTAAGGGAAAATTTAGACAACTCACCTTGGTTTGACCAACACCAAAGGTCCCACCATTTATAACTAGAATGAGAACCATTACTGAAATTACTAATGACAATAAGTTTTTCTATTATAATATCAAAAGTTCTTTGATATTTTCTTGAAAGTTAAATTTTGTACATAAAGTAGGTCAGTTGTGTAGTGTGCCATTAGCTTGATTGAAAAAATCCCCTACATGTCATATTCCCTTATGAAGTAATCAAAACTTTTGTAGTCCTTGTTCTGTGCTAGCAGCCCTTCAAAATTAGAAGATAGTCTAGACTACTAGATGGAATGAAGAAAAAGTTGTGAAAGTTCACGTCTTGTCATATCCCAAGTAAGCAAAGATTTGATTCTTTTCCAACTTGTCCAAATTTGTTGAAGCATCATGGAACCTTGGATTTTTAGTATTGTAGGAATAACTAACCAATTCATCCAATGAGTAAATACCCATATATTATTGCCTTTAGGAAGGGTATTAGAAAATCTATAATGAAAAATCCCCATTTCCTTCAAGCAATTGAACCACCCATTTAGCTACAAGCAAAAGACTTTGTAAGTAAGAGTTGGGGAAACCAATACCTCCCACCTTCCCATCCATCATACAATTTTACCATGCCACTCTATAAATATATTTATAACCAAGATACTTTCCCCCAATAAAGGTCTAAAGGACTCTATCCAAGTTCTTATAGGCATGTTGAGTAGGAGCCATAAAAGCTTAATAGTAAATGTGCACACTCTATTTTACTTTAGTGCACATTATAAATCTACTTCTAGGATCAATGGTTTGTTTCTCCAATTTAACACTTTCATAGTAACCTTATTAAGAGCATGCTTCCAAAACTATGATGGATTAGTATGAAAGGCAAAAGGTATGCCAAGTAGAGTAAAATAAGTGTCAAGTTTAATCCAATTCCACTAATATTTCAAATCACACAAAGGAGGATCAACATACTACATATGAACACTTTGAGTTTTATGTCATTTTATCATAGACTCTGAATCCATATAGTAAATGTCTAGACAATTCATCTCATTATCAATATATCTTTCATGTGCAGCTAGCATAAAAAAGGTATCAAGATTGTTAATAAATGGAAAATAAATTTGTATATTTATATGTAATATATATATAATAAGTATATACACTCATGATGAAAATGAGTATAAACTTGTTATCTTCCTCATTCATCTCCTTTTACCCAATTTATCCAACTGGTGAAATAGAGAAAATAAAAACAAGATAAAAGAGTTTATTTTTTATCTTGTCCTAAAGAAGATTGGGGCAACTTTCTAAACCCCTAGTGATGGACATCCACCCAATATAATGGTGGGAATTTGATCCACCACCACTAAATAAAATGGAAACTTTATATTACTTTTTTTGTTTACTTTATTAAATAAATTAGCATTTAGCCCTACTCTATTAAGTTAACTTGTAATTAAACTCTTCAAAATTATCCATTTAATAGAGCTATGAATTAATTAACCTCTTTAAAATAATGAGGTTTTGTTCTACAAAACTATTTCAAATATTTTTAAAAATGAAGTAAGCAAATTTTGACAAATAAATTCTAAAAGGTGAATCAAGCAATGTACTCTAATGTCTTCCTAATCTAATTAAATTCTATTTTAGAATCGAAGGAAAACAAATTTATAAACTAGAAATTTGTTAAAGTTAAGAATTGAAACTAATTTTATTATGTTTTGGAATATGTAAATAATAATTAGACAATTTAAATTATGTTAGAAACTATCATTTTTTATCAATTCTAGATAGCATTTGTAAAAGTAAATTTGCAATTATTTTTCTTGCCTCCAAAGTCATTTTGGATATGGCATAAATAAATACTTAAATTTAAAACTTTAAAATTATTATACTTAGAAATAATTATTTTTTGATACAAAATATGGAATCAATAATTAGATAATTTTTACTTCCATCAAGGATTGTAATTTTCAACTAATCATAGGAGAAATTACAAGAGCAAAATCCCTTTATCTCCCTCTTGTTCCCAAAGTCTATTTGGAATCGATATAATAAAATATAAATAAATGTAATTTCTAAAAATTAAAATCTATAATCAATTTATAATAGATTAAGTTTATCAATATAAAAATAAAATAAATTTTGTCATGGTTTTCACTATTTCTTTAGTAAGGTAATTCTGAAGCTAATTTATAGAGAAAATTTTTGTAAGATAGTTTTGAGTAGATAAATTCACTTTGGAAAGGTAAAAAAATTTTAAGTTTTATTCACTTTAAAAATATTCATTTCATTAAACACAATAATTATAGCTTAGAGGCATTAATGCACTTTGAGATGCCACATCCCCAAAAGTGTCTCATCAGCGATTCAAAATAAATCCACCTTGGGAGAGGATGGTGATTGGATAGTTACATGGTTGAACCTTAATCCTTAAGAGATGGAATTTAAACATAATGACCTATCATTATTAAAACACGAGGATAATTTATTACATAAAGTGGGAGAAAATGTGTAATTCAAGTATTTTTTGAACTGTTAACACTAAACCATACCAAGACCTACTAAATTTCATCCTGAAATAATTAAGGTACTATAGAGATGGGGGGAGATAAATATTGCTCGAAACTAGCTTCCTTATCATAATTTAAAGGTATAAATACGGTGTGAAATAATATCTATAAGTCAATATTATAGGACTCATATTAAGGATAACTAAACATGACACAAAGTTGGTGAGAAAATTCATTTCCAAGTGGAATAAGATGGTCATAGAGCTGAGAGGAGCAGAATCTCTATCACAAAGGAGTTGATTGGAGAAGCTATGGATATGATGTATGATGGAACAAAGGCATATAAATACCAATAAAAAATCAAGAGCTTCTACATAGGTTCTTTCACACCAATGAATTCATCAAGATAGACAAAAAGGGGTTCTCCCATGCTAACCTTCTATGTCAATGGCCCAAAGTATGCCTTCAAGTTATGAAGTACTTGAGGCTTGAAGGTAATCACATCCTAATAATATCTCATCACTTTTTATTTCTAAATAATTATTATGGGTATAAAATCAACCTCTCCTTTTATCTCATAATATCCTTGAAGAGCACTACTCTCTCTCACCAAATAAATGATGCAAACCCCATTCTACACTAGGGCCTCATCCTACTTATGGTTAAGTATGGAAAAATCCTATGGGGTATGGAAGTGTCTCTATATGGGTCATATTTTGAGGAATCCCTTGAGTAAGACCCTACCTCTGGGTCCTAACATCCAATAATCAATACTCCTCATGCTAGCCCTTTATCCAAAACTTTTGTTGAAGACCCCCCGTCAAACTAATTATACCTAAACCTAAATAAATCATAATGGATGAGGGTACCTCTGGGGAATTAAAGGGAAAATAAATATACCCCTAATAAAGGAGATCAAATATAATAAATATCAATTGGAAAAATTTAATAGTAAGCTTCATGAGGTTAGGATGAATCTAGCAGGCCTTATATAGGATTAGAACACCATGAGCAAACAAGTGGCCAAAACAATCCAATCCTTCTCCCATTATATTAATGTGGACAGGACCCATATGAAGTAACACATGATGGTGGTGGATACCCCCTCTCCTAAGATCCCCTAAATTACACCCACCAAGAAGATCTTTGTGCAAGAATAGGTGCAAAAGATACCCTAAATGATCCTACCCATGGAAGACATAGAAGGGCCTGAAAAAAGAACAAGGGTCATAATTTCAAAGAAAAAATAGGGTGAATAAGAGAAGAAGACCAAGGATGAAAAGGAACCAATGGATGGATCCCCCCTCTTGGAATATATTTCTTCTTATATGTTTGTTGTTTTGCTTTCCATAGGGATAGTTAGCTAGTTTTTGTTACTTTTTATTGTTTCATCTCATGGGGCTTGATACTTTACTTTATTATTTTTAACTATGGTTCCTAGTCTCTATAAAAATAGGTCATTTACCGTATCAAATATAAAAAATTATATACTAGATAATAGGTTCTTACAACTAGAAAAAAAAAATCTTATTTTAAATTAAAATAAGGGTGTTTTTGTGCCTAAATTATCTAGCTTAGATTGTGGGTATCCTATAGCACTTTGAAGCATAATTGATCATGGAATTTTATTTAAGTGCATCCTTTCCAACTCTAATTAATTATATTTTTTATTAACACATGCATTAACAACTGACCCTTATAATGTTTGCCTTTGCATCAATTATAAAGTATTATTCCTCATGTGTGTGTGTATCCTTCTAGTTTCGAATTGCGTAGTATGTTTGGATGTGTATTTTTTATTGGGTAGTGATCCTCTTGATTAATATTATTTTCTATCATTCTAACCTTGATCATTATTATAAATCCATTTGAGGGATGAATATTCTCCAATAAGTATAATTTAGATATTTCTAAGACTTTGGTCTCGTTGAATTAATAGAACATAGGTTCCTTGTCATGTTTGACTATTATTTGTGTTATTATGTAATATTTCTTGAGTAAGCACACAAAATTAAAATTTATAAGTGGTTCACAATGAGTGGATGTTTTATGATTGTGATTTTGGCATGTATTGTATGTCTATAGCTTTAAAATATTATTTGAGTGACGTATTAGATCCCTTGTGGATCAGAGTGGAAACCCTATTTTAGTGATGACACCTTATAGAGGAACCCATCACATGTTTAAGGAGAACTAAATTGAACCCTAATTTTGTGGAGAGGATATGTAAGTTTCCCAATTTATGGTGGGGGCATCAAGTCTAGGTCATAGACTAGGGTAGCAGTACCTTGTCACCATCCTTCGAGAATAGTCTTCTATGTTGTTTTTGAATTAACCATTATGAAACATAACAATAAGATATGAGATTAATTTATGTTGTCTTATTATTAATCCCTATATATTAAGTTTGATATGCTTAGATGTTATTTTCCTCATGATAAATTTTATATTTTAAACTCCCCTTATTTTGTGTTCCCTTGCGAATAGAATTATGTAATGTTTTAGTACATACTCTACCTTGGTGAATCTTAAGGTGGTAACTCTAATATAAATTAAATTTTTGTCTTTTTTTTTTAATTAGTTTCCCTTGTGTGTTGACTTTAAAATGTATGTATGAATGTCTTCAAGATCTATTAAACCATGAAATTATAATTAAATTAGACCATTTATTAATGGCATCATATTAATGTAATGTGTCCCCTCTCTTAATGATCATATTATGTAAATAATTTCAAAAACCTTGTTGGATTAATCCTCACTCTAATATGTTTGTATTATTATTTCTAGGGAATCCTTGTGGTGGAAAGTAATTGAATTAAATAAATCATATTGTAATGGTATATGTCAAACTTCTATTGCATGTTGATAATATAACAAATTTTAAACTATTAAGCAATGAAAAATAAACAATTGACAAATGATTCACTTAAGTAAACAAAAAAAATGCATGGGTTTCATGAAAAAAAATTGGGCATGGCATCTAATGTATGTGTATTTAAATTATAGTAGTGTATCATAAAACATTGATAGAGATAAGAATGTACATGCCCCCTAATGGGCAACATCTTATGTATGATTATGTAATATGTAAAAGTAAGAGATTTAAGATTTTAAGTGCAATATAAGCCTTATTATGATAGATAGATTATAGTAGTTTTATAGTATAAAGATTATGTATTGAAATTAATTTGAATATGGTTGTATTTTAATTATTTGAATTGGTTTGAAAATCAAGATGGCAAGTGCCCAAAGTGAAAGTGAAGCTAAGGGATAGAATAATACATAAGTTTTTATATTTGGATATATATGTGACATTTTTACTGATTCATATGTGTGATTCATGCTCAATTGATAGATTTAAAATTACATCTTTTTTTTTTAGTTTTAGCACTGAAGACTTAAGGGAATTGGCAACTTTATGGGGGAAAAAATGTGGAATAATCAATTGTTTGTTTATTTCTTGTGTTTGTAAAATTTGATTCATTATACACATGTGATTCATTATGATAAATTTTCAATTTTTATATCTTAGGAATCCATACTTTTGTAGGCAACTTATTGGCAGTTTGAAATTTTGTAAATTAGAAAATTCTTATGTTAATGTTTTTTTATTACTTATATTGCTAGTTTTGATATTATCGATGCTATTAGGAGAATATTTTAAAACCATTTTATCTTATATTTGAGATTTTTTTAAAATATTTTGGCTATCATTTATAAAATTTTAAGACAAAGATGAAGATTTGTGTAACTTATTATCAAATTTTTGGAATGAGATTATTTATTTATTTTCATGTTCTTCTAGTTTCTCTTATAATGAATAAAAACTATTATCATGATGTCTATTAATGCCATGATAAGTATAAAATGGTTGGCCCTTGATTTTTTCTAATCGATGAAGAGGGTGATAATAATTTAGGCATAATTGGATTAACTTCTTATTCAATAATGTATTGAGAATATCATGCGAGAAAGCATTAGAATCAAATTTGGGTGGCTACACCTTCCTTGATGTAAATTAATAAATATAATTAGTATGATTTAAAATAAATTATTTTTATTTATTTAAGACTTTGACTTGTTCAAAAGTGGATGGAACTTTATTTAGTGGTGCATTGTTAGTGTGTATTTTCTTATTAGTGTATTCATTTTTAGAAGAAGATAAGTTTTAATTTAAGTCTTATGCTTGATTTTAAATCTGTGTTTAAATGTTATTTGATTTTACTTATTTATATATATATATATATATATATATATGAATCTTCTTAATTACTTTGATGTCCTCATTCATATTATTTGATAATTTCACAAGACTGAATTCTTAATCTAATGTTAATACCTCATAACAAAGAGATATAAATTATTCACAAGTATAATATATTATCTTCCCATTTAATCGATAGATTAGACCTCTAATAAAAATATATTTTTCTCTAGATATTTTGGTTTATAAATTAATTAACGCATAATAGTCTTAAATCTTAGGATATAATCACAAACTTTCTCAGAGTTGCCCTAGTGTAAAGAGGTTAACTTTTCATAATTGACCCTAGGTCCCTTATTTTTAATATATTGTATTAAAATTGTTCTTATAGTTCTTGATAGGTAGTTAAGGATCCACTAGGAAGGAAGTGAAACCAAGTAAGGGCACATCTCTCTATAGTTTTAGGAAATAATTTTAATAATAGTATACTACATTATAACCATTCATAGTTTATTTAAAAGATTTAAGATGCAAATAATGGTCTCCTCTTCCATAAAATTTGGATAATTAAGGGATTTTTAAATTATAGGGTAAGGGCACATACAAAATGTTATGCACAATACCCAAGCATAATATGCTTTACTTTCTAATGATAATTATTGTAATTAGGATTGTAAATCACCTACAACATGCATTAGGGATATGAATTCTTGGTAATTCATATTGAGGTTCTTAATAGGCTCATATAAGGGTTAAATTATATTTTTTATTTTAGCCATGGGCACACTAGTTTGGATATGAGGATGAGGGAGGATATTCTCTTCCTTTTTAAAAGATTCTTCTCATTTAGTATATCATTAATTTGAAAAGGTATATTAAATTCCATTGAAAGAGAAGAATTAACATTATCACCAATAAAATCAACATGTTCACACAATTTTCATTTCAAAGGGGAACTATAAACATAATCACAACATGAAATAACATCATTATTGAACATTTTATTGTTTGAACCATTATATAACATATTATCAACTTGAGATGAAAATAAGGAATAATATATACTAGGGTTAGTAGAATCATTTTCCTCATCACTTTATTCATAGTAATCATCATCATACCAATCCTCATCATGATCAATATATTTTTCATAATCAACATTAACATTTGGAATAAAAACATTGTCATTTTCACAATAAGAGGAAAGAAATTGGCATTAATTTTAATGATATAATGGTATGCTAGTGGAATAAAAAGGGAGTTATTCCTTATTCATTAACAATAGGTAAAATTATGACATGTAGGCTCAATATTATTATTTATGCATATGTTATGTGAATTCAATTTATAAGTGTGAATGAAATACGATGAGATAGTAAAATGGATATAAAATTTAGGTGTGCAAGGATAGGGTTCTTTTGTGTGGAGAGTAGATGGTAATATAATATATATTTTATATTCATATTTATAAGACTTTTTGTGCTATAGTGAAACATTCAAATATGATGGTGAAGATAGGTCTCGAGTGGCTTCTAAAGAGACATCCATAATTGACACTAAAGATATATGAGCAAAAGGGGATCTAAGGATGATTCCAAATGGGGATCTAGATATGTGAGCAAAAGGGAATCTAGAGGAGATTCAAATGTGGAATCTAAGGGATAAATCAATGGGGTATCTAGATATGTGACCAAAGGTAATTCCAAAGAGGAATCTAGAGATCTAACCAAATGTAAATCCAAAGCAGAATCTAGGTAAGAAACCAAAAAATAAGTTATAGGTATGACCAAAGTTAAATCCAAAGAGGAAGCTATAGGTATGACCAAATGTAAATCCATAGAGGAATCTATGGGATAATCTAAAGAGGAATATATAGGTGTGACTAAAGAGGAATTTAGAGGAGATTCTAAGATGTGAAGGAGAATCTAAATGTGAAACTAGAGGAGATTCCAAGGTGGAATCTATAGGAGAGTTTGATTTAATAAATACTTATTCCCAAGAATTATAAAAGTCACTTTTCTCATTCATTGAAACATTTTCAAAATCATAATCATCACTAAAATCATCTTCTGTAAGTTTTTACTTTTGACAATTTGTCCATTCATTATCATAACTAAAAGGTATAACATGAGTAGAGAATAATTTTTATAAATTATGTACATCATTATAATTATAACTTTGACTATCCATGATATGTAATTAAAATAGATGTTACAAATAAAATTGTATGTTTATAATTAACAATTAATCTAACATATACAAAGAAACTAATAACTATGAATATAATTCAATCAGAAATAAAGGTATGAGGGTGATATAGGCAAGAGTTTGAATGATTATGTGGGATATCAAATATACTTACTCATTCATTTATTAATGTTGTCCCAATGTTTTATATCAATAAATATAGAGGAAAAATTATGCTTGTGGCTTACTAACCTCATTTTTGAGGATATGATGAGAGTAACTTCCTTGGGCAATACACTCCTCTCGTGTGAACCACAAATGAAACAACTAAAAGAGGCTTCTTAAGGTATAAAAAAATGTATCCTAGGAATTTTTAATATATTTTTAGGGTTGTCAGGATCTTGCTCTACCAATTAGAGCACATATGATTACTTCTCGTATTAGTAACTAAACACAGAATTTAACCAGAATCAATAAGTAACTAGAAATATGAAACAACACAGGAATTGAGAGACAATACACAATTGTATTAATAATCACTCAGAAGAATATACAATAAGGAAGATTCCACTTCTTCCTCCACCTCAAAGGTTCGCCACTCCTCAAGACCTTCTTCCCTCTCTCTCTTGGTCACAACAATCAACTCTGATATAGAATTAATGTTCACCTCTCCAACCAGTCAGCAACATGCTGCCAATTCACCAAGTACACAATTGTACTTCAAGTAGATCTCCTGCTCTCTACTGCTACCTGCAAATAACTAGACCTTACTCACCATTGTAGATCTCCTATAGAAAGTCATGCCCACATGCTGACCAAGATCATACACACAAGAATAACCCTTCTGATTCTCCAATCCAGTACCCACCTTGGTACTGTGGCACTAGGAGGAACATACCATTACTCTCTTCTCTGAAGGAGCTTATTGCTCTCTTACTCACTAGCTACACCTTTACAATACAGCCCATGAGTCCATATATAGATCTCATGCTTACAATAATTAGACTAACCTAATTACAATAATTAGACTCACAACTCAAGACTACGACTAGCCTTCAACATGCAAACTAATAGTCTAAAAATAGACTCTCTGAGATCAACATGCGAACTGCCTGTTCTCGCACAAACTACCGACGTCGGCTTTTACATGACCGATATCAGCCGACTGGTGACCGATGCCGGTTGCTTCCTCTTTGTTGTCTGACCGACGTCGGCTGATCAGACCAATGTTGGTTTCCCTGTAACTGATTCTACAACTCCCCACAACTCTACATCCTCCGTAACTTCTCTTATTTGCATCTTGGTGAAGCTTTTAGCTCCACAACTTAACAATCTCCCACTTAGAGATAAATAGCTGCACCTGTACCTGTACCTGTACACTGTCTAAATTACTCCTTGGCTTGTATTCCTCTTCAAGATCAATCCTGAAGACCAACCACCACACAACCTGTGATGCTACACCTGTCATCAAAGTAACCTGCCACATCTGAACCTACATATCCATGTAGTGAAGAACTTGACCCTACATAACAAGAATCCCTGCTGCTAGTCCCACTGATCTGCCCTCCAGTACTCCTTCCCTGAATTGGCTCCAAACTTTTTGACAACCCCCACTGCTTGG
Source organism: Torreya grandis (assembly GCA_037957365.1). NCBI lineage: Eukaryota > Viridiplantae > Streptophyta > Pinopsida > Cupressales > Taxaceae > Torreya > Torreya grandis. The sequence goes on along the minus strand of JARHVA010001632.1, from coordinate 3,139,974 downwards.
GAAAACAACTCAGGTCTACACTAGACCTCTTGTGATTTCGAACCCTATTTCAAGCTAAGCTTGAACTGGACAGCGCTTGGTGTGCTTTCTGATTCTGCATCCTGCATCATGAACCCTGCCAACACCGTCTTCACATCAGCTCCCACTGGAGATCAAATCTCCATGTCTCTTATGCCAAAGAATTTTGCTGCTTCAAATTCTTCATGACACACCTCTGAACTAACCTTACCCTTAGCTCAGCAAATACCTGTATGTACAAACCTATTAGTAAATCACCCACATATAGTAATAAGATGATGTTGCGACCATCATCTACCTGGTAAGATAAAACCACAATAGTTACACTGACATTGACTAAAGCCACGCTTAGTCATCCACCTGTCAAAGCTTGTACCACTGTCTTGCAGCTTCTTCAAGACCATATGCCTTAGCCTTTTGTCTCTTGTATCCATCCACTCTCTTCTTTAAAATGGGAATCCATTCTATCTCTCAGTGCTTTCTTCCAGCTGACAAATATACCAATAAATACCTGTTTGGTTCTTCTCTAAGGACTCACACTCCTCATCCATGCCAAGCTCCCACTGTATCTGGATTCTACCTGCATTACTTCTTCCATCTTCCTGGTTCTTGATTATCAAAAAAGCAATATAAAGAAGGTGAAAAATGAATATGAGGTTCACTTACCCTTTTTGACCTCAACATGAGCGTTTGAGACTTGTTGTCCGCCCACTATCCATACCAGTGACTGATCTCAGCCATCTCCCAGTCTGCTCTCGACTGATGTTGGATCCCTGTACTGGCCCTGACTGTTGACGTCATTTCCCTAGCCAACGCTGGTGTCCCTTCTGTCGATGTCAGTTCCTTCATGACCAATGTCAGTCTTCCTATTGCCAATGTTGATTACTGTATGACTGATGCCGGTACCTGTGTTTATCTGTGAGTGATAACTTTTTACCCGTGAGCTCTCCATGGATCAAAATCCTAATCAAATCAACCCTGCTCTACTCAGAATAATTCAGTTTTCTCACCTGATCTCTATCTGTCATCTCCTCCATGAACACCAAGGCTTTCCAGTTCTTTAGCTTGTCAAAAACATCTAACCTCTGCTTCAAAACCTGCATTCTCCTTCTACATATGTGACTAAGCCTATAAAGCCACATCTCTGCAACAGAAGGTGAATCAACAATAGAAGTAGATAGATAAAGGATACCTACTTTCTTACCACCATCTAATTTAAGTGTATCCACTGTGAGAGTTACAGTGCATCTCTCATCACCCAAATTTCCTAAAGAAATCAGACTAATCTCTAAGATTGATACCTGCATGACTTCCTTCAACCACTGTGTGTCATCCGTCTGCAATTTCAGCGTCACTTCCCCTTCGTCAATCATCTGACAAGGCTCTCCAACCCCTAAATAAATCTCTCCAAGGTCTCCAAAGACATACCCATGAAAAGATGCTCTATTTTGGGCTGCATGGAAAGAGGCAAAAGAATCTGTAAACAAAGATTCCACTTTATCTAGAACACCCTGTGCAATATTACCTGCAACATATGCTTCCATAAGCTGATCTGCTACCAACCAACGATCTCTTTTTACCTGCTCCTTCTTTCCATCAATCAAACCATTCATGCTATTTAGTTTCTCCATTCGTAACTTACTTTCTTCTACCATTGCTATACTCCCACTCAATCTGAAACCCCTGTGAGTGACGTGTAATCAACAAACACTACTAGATCTAAAACCACCTATTAGTCAACCCAACCAAAAGCTCTGATACCACTTATTGGTATCATCTCGTGAACCTACAACCTAGGCTCTGATACCACTTGTTAGGATCTGGCTCTACCAATTAGAGCACATATGATTACTTGTATTAGCAACTAAACATAGAATTTAACCAGAATCAATAAGTAACTAGAAATATGAAACAATACAGGAATTGAGAGACAATACACAATTGTATTAATAATCACTCAGAAGAATATACAATAAGGAAGATGCCACTTCTTCCTCCACCTCAAAGGTTTGCCACTCCTCAAGACCTTCTTCCCTCTCTCTCTTGGTCACAACAATCAACTCCGATACAGAATTGATGTTCACCTCTCCAACCAGTCAATAACATGCTACCAGTTCACCAAGTACACAACTGTACTTCAAGTAGATCTCCTGCTCTCTGCTGCTACCTACAAATAACTAGACCTTACTCACCATTGTAGATATCCTATAGAAAGTCATGCCCACATGTTGACCAAGATCATACACACAAGAAGAACCCTTATGATTCTCCAATCCAGTACCCACCTTGGTACTATGGCACTAGGAGGAACGCACCATTACTCTCTTCTCTCTAAAGGAGCTTATTGCTCTCTTACTCACTAGCTACACCTTTACAATACAGCCCATGAGTCCATATATAGATCTCATGCTTACAATAATTAGACTAACCTAATTACAATAATTAGACTCACAACTCAAGACTATGACTAGCCTTCAACATGCAAACTAATAGTCTAAAAATAGACTCTCTGGGATCAACATGTGAACTGTTTATTCTTACACAAGCTGCCAACGTCGGCTTCTACATGACCGATATCGGTCGACTGGTGACCGATGTCGGTTGCTTCCTCTTTGCTGTCTGACCGACGTTGGCTGATCAGACCAATGTCAGTTTCCCTGCAACTGATTCTACAACTCCCCGCAACTCTGCATCCTCTGTAACTTCTCCTATTTACATCCTGGTGAAGCTTTTAGCTCCACAACTTAACATACAAAGAAACTAATAACTATGAATATAATTCAATTAGAAATAAAGGTATGAGGGTGATATAGGCAAGAGTTTGAATGATTACGTGGGATATCAAATATACTTACTCATTCATTTATTAATGTTGTCCTAATGTTTTATATCACTAAATATAGAGGAAAAATTATGCTTGTGGCCTACTAACCTCATTTTTTAGGATACGATGAGAGTAACTTCCTTGGGCAATACACTCCTCTCGTGTGAACCACAAATGAAACAACTAAAAGAGGCTTCTTAAGGTATAAAAAAATGTATCCTAGGAATTTTTAATATATTTTTAGGTATGTGGAAACTAAATTTCATGTTTAGTGTTTTAAAATGGCTATGAGTATTGGGGTAAACCCATCATGCCATGATGTCTATAAATAAAACATCATATATCCCTTCACGATAGGCACTAAGTAGTTTAAAAACTATCAAAACAAAGTTTCTATAAATAAGCACAATAAATTAAAAAAATAAAGGAAAATAAAAATTGAAATATCTTTTGTGTATAGTTTTTAAAATTTCAATCTAATGTCGAAAGAAAGAGCTTCAGTGTAATATTTATCCAAGGTGACAAGGCAATCTCTTAAGTGTCAGATTACTCCAAGGTTGAATAAAATTGAACAGTTTTGTGTCAAATTTATATCCAAATTTGAAGGCTATTTTATTTTAATGTTAATAATTTATATAAATTTAATGAAATCCTAGGACAAAAATAAATTAAATAGCAAGCAATGCTCTAAAAATAGTGAGTTCACCATAGTGTTTAATCTATTTTTAATTGAAGTGAATCAAATTAATAGATATTAAACTATTAAAATTTCAAATGCTAGAATATACATATCTAAAAATAAATTATATTAAAATACTAAATTTAAAATATGATAAAAATAGGAACTTTTACAAGGGTAAATAAACATCCTTTAGATTTGATTTATGTTAACTGTATGAGCTAGTCGTTGGTGGGAAACTAATAAAAAATGATATGTGAATTATGTCACACTTGAATTCAAAAATTTAAAATGTATTAGTATGGGAGAACATTACGATGATAGAACCATATTATGGACTTATATTTTAATGTTAGTAGTGTCTAGGTTATCTTTGTAGATAATTTTTTGGTTTGGGTGCATGTGGTTGTCAAAAATACATTGTTGATAATCTATGAGGGTTGATTTGACATTCAAAAGTTATGTAAAAGTAAAACCATAGTTCTTTCACATAAACCAAATATAATATCAAATGTAATTGGGAGAATAGGGTTTGGGAATAGTCAATCTACCCTAAAAAAACCCTATGTAATATAAGTGTTTCCTACATAATCCAAATGGCCTTAGGTTGATTTAGTTTTCCCCTCCTAAGGTGATTATGTGATCCATGATTATGAAACTAATATGATTATAGCTATAATATTGAACTAAATTCTTGATAATGGATGTCCTTGACCTACAATAAATAATATTCAAACTTGACCTATAATTATTATAATGTAGTAGAATTGAAATTAGAAATAATTGTGTTATTATTCTCAATATATAGTGTTTTTTGTAAGGTTTGTCAGGTAGTGTATTGAGTGACTTTGATGTGATTTTATAATGTCAAATTTATAATATTTTCATTCACTTAATTTTATAAAATCATGGGATGGATATCATGGAGAATTTAAATTTTCAAAAGTTATTATTTGAAAACTTTGGAAAAGGGTGCATTAGGGGAAGTGTTGTCATGCATGCATGTCTATCTAGTGCGTACATATCCTAGAAGATCATCAATTGTTGAAATTTGCTTGGTATAAATTATAGATAGAATAGGTAATTTTCATGATGTTTAAAGTGACTTCAAGTCATTAAATAGAGTAATGAAGGCTTTTATATAGATTGCAAATTAAAAAAATGGTGAGTAATCCAAGCAAGGGAAGGATATCAAGATTAAACATTATCAAACACTTAATGATTAAATTTATGTGTCTAAAATAGTGAAAACAAGTCATATTTGAGATAAGTTCATGTAATCACTTGCAGAGTTATTATTTATATCTCATTTTAATTTTTGTAATTCATTGTATTTTACATTTAGATTATGTGTATTCTATAAATTTGAATCAAATTTAGATAGTCTAATTTTTAATAAATTTATTATATTAATTTAAAATAAAAATTAAATAGATAGATAACATCATGTAAAACTCAATTCATAATATACTATTCTAGTGAGTATCAATTTCATATCACATAATAAAGATAACATCATGTAAATCTCAAAACACATATACTACCCTAATGAGTATCAATATATATAAATGTATCCTCATGTAAGGCTTGATACATGTATGCATCGTCCAATGAGGATGAGGTGTTGAAGGGGGGACAAAAATATGCTCCATTATTTTCATAATTAGGGATCCAGACTGGTGTCCATGTGACAATCATGAAATATAAATAATTGTGGTAAGGTCCATAGGTGGATGCATCCTTGTGTGAGGATGATGGTTCACGTGGAAACAACATGACCCAATGTATCCACATGAATGGGGATGAGTTATAGCCATAATGTATGATATTACTCAAAGTAATAAGATATAGTAATAAATTTATCATCTATAAATATTGATCATGTGTTTATGTATATGGAATATAATGTCATGTATATATAAAGAAATAATGTAAGCATGGTAGCCATAAATTTTTGATAGGATCCATAAGTAATAGATATGTCAATATAGGTCTCAAGGAGAATATATATGGATATCATTCCCCCATATGAAAATATAAGAATAGATATTATCAATGGAACTCATAGGAGAGGTGAGTATAATGATTATGAGGATGTCCTTGTATGAACATAATATATCAAGTGAATAACTCATAAGGAACATGTAGGTATAATTCCCCTATTGGAAATGTATAATTCATGTAGATAAATTTGTAATTTATAGTCATATGTATATTAATAATGGCAATCATAATTTGCCAATATGTAAAATTTTATAGGGCATAGGTTCTCACTAGTGTAGTAATACAAGGCACATAGGTAGTGTGGCTTCATAAAATAATATAGTATCAATGAGGCTCAATTATAGATAATATGTGGCATGCCCTTGTGGGTAAGAAGATATGTAAATAGATGTATAATCATTTGGTGTTAAATCTCAATGTAGTTCATATGAAAAATTATTGTGTTGGCCCCAAGTGGAAAAATATGGCTAATAGGCTTGATGGTTGGAGGGATAAATAATGTACCCCAATATATGATTCATATGCACAAGATTTATAGGATAATATCAAGGAGATATGTGGGTGTATGTTTTTCCAAATAGAAAGACAATACATTTCCTATGTAGGTGAGGCACCTCTAAGAAGGCTAGATATTACAATGAATCATAGTTTTAGTAGTAGAAACATGAATGGTATAGTACCAAGGTGTAATATATATACAGGAATTGATGATAAAGTATAATATATAATCATCCATCTAATAATAACATGTATATATCCATGTTAACACACCAAATTTAGATGATATCAAGATATGATAATCTATGTAAAGTAGTGATATATAGTAAATGGAAAGCTAGAAAGATGTCACTATATAAATATGTTTGCATAGATACCCATAAAGGTAAGACATGCCACCCATGTAACCATGTCTCATGATATGTAGACTAAAAATGTATCCATGTAACATATATATGTCTATAACCATATATAACATTTATATCATGCATTTCACCCACTCAAATTATACCATGAAAAGCATGTGTTGAAAATATGAATATATAAACATCTAACATAAGTAGATAAACGTGATACATATCATATGACCAAAATAAAGGAAAATAATTTTTTTTGTCTTTTTATTAAACAAAATTATATTTCATCTTTATAGTGATAACACATAAGAACCTATGTATAATATTATACAATAATGATGTATCAATGAAGCATTAAGACACAGGCTAGCATGACTACAATCTAAGTTTGCTCAAGGAATCATGACATAGTCATGAAAAGTTAGAAGAAACACACTAAGTGTCTAAAGTAGCATAAAATAGGTGAGGAGAACCTAAATAATGAAATAATATAGTCACCATGGAGAGTGGGATAAAAATATGGTAACACTAGAAAAGAAGTGGGGGTTATAGTTCAGATATATCATATGTATTAGAATTATGGAGATGGAATAATGATCTCAAGTCATAGATGATCAGGTATAGGAATTCATAAACATGTACTGAAATAAAAATAAGTTATGTGATATAAATAAATAAACATGTATTGTAATCAAAATAATCAAAGGTGTCGTAAAAATGGAAATGCCAAAATATGTATGCAATGAAGCCCATGTTATGTTGGATGAAGTCCTAATCCATATAGTGGGGGTTGTAAAGACACCTTAAGTATATATAATAAAATTATATATCTTCATTGTCATGATCAAATTATTAAGTGAATTAGTTTTCTCAATGTTCTCAAAGGTTGTTGATTATGAAACATCCATAATAGGTCAATTTTATTTGTAAACAATGCACTTTCTTGGGGAAGTTTGGTAGTCAAGCGTGATCTTGTTTGATCAATGAGTTCTTAAATTTTGTCTCTCAAAGGAATGAATATATTTTTTGAATGACCAATAATGGTATGGTAGGAACAAAATACATTTGTATTGTAATATTGTATCCTATTCTTTGAATTAATTTCATTATATGTAAGTACCTCAATATAATTCATGTTCAATAATATTTTTAGTATGATGTATTGATTCTAAAAAACAAATTGGCTTGACTTAAGATGGGTCTCATTATATGTGTTGTTAATTTATTAATTTGTATAGTAAATTTGTTCATGGTATGAAAATGGATATTATTAGTGTTTAAATCCCAAAGAGGTTAGGTATTCACCTTATGCTAAACTATTCCTTATTTTACAAGGTTAGTAGCCATAGTATCAAGAAAAGTGAATTATTTCCATGTTTTTCTTTTAGTTACTTTGAACCCCTAATTATGTTTTTGACAAAAGATGTACCTTAAAAAATGGGTTGGAAAACCCAAAACACTCCTTGATAAGTGATTTATCATTACCTACATTACAATACTTTTAATATGTTTCAAACTAAATGTATTTTTTTGACCTAGGTGTGTCCGTGCATCATTATGATCATGCTAGAATGCAATGTAATGTTCAACTTTCAACACTTGACAACATGCAACCTTAACTTGCATTTATATTTGGACTTGGCTTCATGGATTATCCTTCGATGGGTTTTTATATGTGTATTCTTGTTTGATAATGTGTCATTAAATTGATAATTTATTTTCCAATGTGATTGCCATATAGTGATCAAATGACCAAGTGAGTATTACCTTAGGCTTGATTTTTATTTATAGATGAATCTTTGATATTTCTCACTATGATAGAACCATGAAACATGTATACATCGACCTAATGGATGAATCCCAATTTTAAAATTAGTCATTAAGTGTTTATAAATGCTATCAGTAGAGGTAGACACCTATAAGAAACTATAACAACTTGACTATTGCCAGTATTTCCCTAAGAGATAAAATCAATGACCTAGAATATGGTGACAATATGTTTAAGATTCTGATGCAATCTATCACAAACTAAGGTAATCCTAAATATGTGTATTATTAAATTTATTTATCCAAGATAATAGGTGGGTAGATAGATAGGCAAATTTTTCACAAGAATCAAATGTCTATGCAAAGTCCAAGTATGTCAAAGTGTCCAAAAGTTGATGGTGTTAATTGTGTAAAACCAAATTTACATTTCTACACAAGATCACATGGTTGATAAATCCAAGAGTGCATATGACAATGAAATTAAAATATGTAATCATGCATATCCTCCTTTTGACCTTGTTTAAGATATTGGATTCTCTCAGATGTGGCCTTAGGTCCATTATCAGTAATGTATCTATCTGGGAAGGTCTCATGTAAGCATTAGAATGAATGTAGGGACCCATATGTAAATTAAAAACTACTATATGGAGTGCAATTAACACCGCATTTAAGGTCAAATTTTCATAAAAATTTGACTATTTTTTATATTAAAACTTTGAGGAATTTGCATCATGCTTTGAATCACAAAGGTGGCACAAAAGTGAAATAACTAAGCATTTTTATTTGCTCCACCATTTTGCACTTGTTAGTCACATTTGCACCATATCTATGCCATGTTGTACCTAATTTTTCACCACTATTATATGGCACAAAAATCATTCAAATATGTGTGTGCAATTACAAATAATTATATTATTTTTTTATTATTGACAAATATATTATATATAGTTAATGTGTTTATATAATTTTTTATATTAATCTATAAAATAATATATATTATATTAATTTATATTATATTTTATTATATTACTTATTTACATATTTAATATTTTTAGATTAGAATATTTTTAAAATTATAATATTAATATAAAATTTAAAATATATAAATGGTATATATAATCAAAGAAGACAATATTTAAATTCAATTTTGTTTTATAAGATAATGTATAATAATACAAATCCAAATTACAATAAGAAACCAAGGGAATAATTAAAATTTCCTTCCAAATTAAAAAATAAAAAAATATAAATCTAGTGATCCTCCTCATCTTACTCTTCCTCATCATTGTACTCATCCTAATCCTTATTCTCCTCATCCTCTATATCATCTTCTTTCTAGATATACTTATCCTCATCCTCATCCCATGTGATTTAGATCTATAAATACATAATGATAAAATTTTATCAGTGTTTTAATTTATAATTTATATAATTCATAACTAATTAATCAACATGTCTTACTAACATAAAATCATTATCATGGGCCCTCTCATTGGAGGTAGGTGTGTTCTCCATCCCATGGTTTGTAACATCATGTGCATTTCCTTTGGTGTGCACTTGTTATAGAAAATTTATTAAAAATATTGTGATAATATAGAATTATATGTATTAATAACTTATATAAATAAATAAACATAAATTTATAATATCTTAGATAGAAATTAAAATTTTGTTAGCTAGCTCATCTAAAATGTTTTTCCTCGTGTAATGAATCAACGGCAACCATTTTTACACTCTTGCATCATAGCCTTTTAGATGATTAATTTTATTTCTTACATTAATTACAATATTTATAAAATATTTTATTAATAAAAATATCAAAATTTAACATATCATTAATTAGGTTGACTAACTTGAAACCTTATCATTTTTCATTTGCTTGCCATTTGTTGCATAGACCAATCCAATATTATTCAACTATTCTAGGATATCAAAGAAGTATCCTCTTTGCATCAATATTTCCTTGGTATTGAAGTTACAAATTAAAGATATGAAAACTTACTAAAATAGTATACAATTTATATATCAAAAAATGTATTTACAATTAAAATTTTGAAAACTATGAGAGGTAAGAAACTAAAACTAAAAACCCTAGCAAATTTGTCTCTTGGTTTGTTTTACAGGTATTTCGGATCAAAGACATATTCAATGGGTTTATTGGAATATCTAGTTTAGGAAGATGAAGTTGAGGATGAGAATTTTATGTTGCCTAAAAATGTCTCTATAACAAAGGTCATTCTTCCTACAAGATTCATTTCCAGTAAGCAGGGAAAAGTGAAATATGTTACCCATTCTAAGGGCCTAAAAAGAGGGTTTATGAATACATCTCCTTCCTTTCTACCTGAGTGCACTTTAGTTTCAAAGGATAAAATAATTTTGGTATGGTTTCAAGTGTTAGATGTGGATGAGTAACTATAGGTGTACCCTTGTTTGAATGTTATAGATCATTTTCACTATTACACAAATTTGTGTTTGACTTTACTCCCACCCTTACCTTCTTCATCTTTGGTGAGTGTGAGTAGTCTTTAGATTATGGTTGTGTCTTATCCCTAGGATTTTAATCAACCAACATAAGATTCTCTTAACTCTCAAAAAACCTTGACCCAAAACACTTTTCTGGTGGGAGATATTCCCATTTCTTTCTTTGGTGATTCTCTTATTATTTCTCTATCTAAATATTTTATCTTGAATCTAGAATCTGATTTTAGCTTTATGGTTTTGTTTGTTAAATGCTTGGTATTTTATATTTCTTTGGTATATCTTTCCAATTGGGTTACTACTAAATGGATGTCCTTAGTGGCACTGATCTTCACTTTATTAGGCAGATGTTTTTTCCACATAACATTTAGCTACTTTGAGGATTGCATTTTTTTCAAAAACTTTGGGTCATGGTTCTATGGCAACCATGGATTTTATTTTTATCCTTGCACCCCCTTCTTTAACATTGAAAATAAAACCATCACAGCTTCTCATTTCTAGATTAGACTCATTCACCTACCCTAATTTTATGTAATGAGGATCACATTAAATGGTTGACTAGTTTGGTGAGTTCCTTTATCAAATTAGATGAAATATATAAGGTAATTAGGTTAGTGAGGGTGTGTGCTTTCATAGATTTATCCAATCCTATTTTTAACTCTATCAAGTTGGATTGTCTTAGAGGCTCATGGGTTCAATTTGTTAACTATGAAGGTCTACCTTTCAGATTTTTTTGATGCAATCAAATTGGTCATCATATTATTACATGTTCATTTAAGGACTCTTTGGGGTGTCAAATAATTTAGAGGAAAAAGTAGGGCCCTTATAATAAATATTTTAACTGGTGTAATCATGATGTGTTTTACACCGAATAGATGGAACCTTCACTCTCTCTTTTTCAAGATACAATGAATTTGTCTCTTGAGAAGCTGGTGGTAGAGGAGAGGCCTTCTACTAAGGAAGAATTATTTTATCTTCCTTAATCTAGGTGTCCATGTAGATGAGATGTTAGTGGAGATTCATTTGGAGGATCTTTCTCCAATATGACATATTCCCCTTCAATCTAATGGTGGGAAATGAAAGGTATATAGGAGTGTCAGCAACACATATAGGACATAGATCAAAGGCAAAAATATTGATATTAGAAGTGGAATAACTAATTTAGGATGGATGTCAGAAGATGTTTGATGATTTCCCTTCAAGGAGAAGCCTTTCTTCTTGTGGATGATCCTTAGATCTTAGATTTGTATGGAATTTCTGGGTTTGATTCTCTATTTAAGTATTTTTTCAATTATCTTCTCTATTATTTTTTGATACCAATATATTTGGTTTTATGTCATATATGGTGGTTTTGTAGCATTACTTCTTTATGTTGGATTTTTTGGTTCAATTTTTACTGTTTTGGTTATCTTTGAGTTATTATTTTGTTTGTTTTTTAGGGATTGAGGGGCCAATTTTACCCTAGTTTCAATTTAGAGCTACTAAAATCTTATTCCTTTCCAATTCAAAATTCTAGATCAAAAGAGTGTCTCTAATTCATAAATCTATATTCTGTAAAAGTGTTTACCAAAAATTAAAAATATATAATTAAACCCTTAAATGCCTCTTTGTTCTCAAAAACCCTTCTAATGAATGTTTTTAAAATATATATTTCTTGTGATTAGTTATCCCAAAGTCATCCTGATTTTTAATGACAAGCTTTTCACATTTTTCAGTTAGTATTTTAGACTAGTCTACATGGAAATATGAACAAAACAATGTTCAAGCTCAGTAAATTATTTTTTTCTTGAAATACCTAAGACCAAAAAATAAATATTAAGTATATCATATTTTAATCAATCACTATTTTAGACACTCAAATTTAATATTTAAGATCTTGATAATGTTTAATCTTGACTTCTTTGCCTTGTTTGGCCTATTCTCCATTTCATTAATGTGAAATATCTATGAGATCCTTCACTATTCTACTTATTTTCTTGTGATTAATGAAAATATCATTTATACATCTCTATTTATCTTAAAAACTCATATCATCCAAGATACAATAGTGTCAATCCTTCTAAGACAAGACTGCACTATGTTGGAAAGGGATGTAACCTAGTTATGTCCACTAATGTGGCCTTATTTCTCACATTCTAATGGTAACTTTCAAATTTAAGACACTCGATGTCAACTCTCCTATGCTCTTATAAAATTTGTTTAATGGAAATATTTGAAATATTCCACTATATAATCACATCAATTCCACTAATACATCACCTTAGCATCACCTAAAAATCACTTGGAAATTTTATTACATAATGAGAAAAAGAGCACTAATATTTTTATAATTTTGTTTTTGATTTATTATAATAGTCATATGCCAATTTTTAAGATATTTTACTGTAGGTTAATAGCATTCATTGATAAACATTCAAGTTAATTTAATAATTGCATCCATATAGAAAAATATCAAGATTCACACACTCACTCTAGGAGGGAGAATTACATTAGCCTGAGGCCCTTTTGGGCTATGTAGGAAGTGTGATCATAGGAATCCAAGAATGGAGGTTAGTATTATGTTAGTTTAAGTTAAAAAAACTCAAATTAAAACACACTAATGCTTACACTCCTATCCTAAAACTTTGGGAGAGCTTAGTAATAAAATCTAAGTGAGAACACAACTAAACCATAAAAGACACAAATCTTTTACCTTCCTTGGGAGCTCCAAATGATGTATTGAGTGGCTTGATTGGCTTGTAAATCAAGAATTATATGGAAAATGAAGCTTGTTATATCCTTCTCTCCTTGTCACCATGGTTTTGATGTGGCTTTGTGATTGCTTGGCTCAATATTTTGGCATTATAATACTACTTACAATAAAATAGCTTATGTCTCTCTCCAAATTTACAATATAACTTTGGCTTATGAGAGCTTCTTAAAAATATTTATGCATAATAACTTTTCACCCAAATTTTGATTAGGATTCAATAGGTAAGGAATTATATTTATAGCTTAAGGATTTAACTCTCAGCCAAGGTGAGTTAGGATGGAGTTAAGGCTTGGAATGGGTTCAAACCTAACCTAGGTGAGTAAAATATAACCCTAGTAGAGTTAATAGTTGTAAAGTAATTATGATTTGTAATTACTAGGCATGGCTCTCAAAATTAGATATTTCAGGATGTTTTCAAAGATCTTGACAACTCATAAAGGTAATGATGAAAGGTTAAGATATTTTGAATTGCTGAATTTCCTTTTTATGATATTCATTAATTGCACATGAATAATTCAAATAGGCATTTAATTTTCTTTAACTTATTAATTAACTCTAATTATCCTTTTGGCATTTCTAAAATTTGATTTAAGTGTGCAAGTGTCTGACTTAGTAGTTCCATAAACCAAATTGAATGTTATGATGTTGTAAGGTGATTAGGGATGAATTCATGAGAGGTTATTATTGCATATGGTAGGATACCCCTAAATAAGGATGCCTCAATGTGATTTTGATCTTTGATGAATGATGTATAAGTAAATTTAGGACATTTAGTGATTCCTAGGCTTAATTTATAATGGTTGGTAGGAATTAATCTGAAGTCCGATCAAAATAAAATTATGGCAAGTTTTAGGTGTCTACAATTTTCCCCTATTTGTGAAGGAATTATAAACTATAAGCATAGTAATATTTTCTCAAATAATGAAAAGATCCTGTATGTCTATGACTTTAATAGAAATGGATGAACTGTAGATGCCCCCTTAAGGTGGTCAAAAAAAGGGTCAGATATTGATCCCTTGAAAGGAGGAAATAATGGGACCAAAAATATAAAATGGGTTGGAAGAGATTGATTTTCCCATAGGCAGTTATAATCAGTGGCGTATGGAGCTTCCCTGGTTAGATAGACAAATAAGATGATTTACCCATAATCAGTTATAATCATCAACATAAGTGGGACAAAAAAGCTAACTATTTGCCTAAAGGAAGTTATAATAATTTTAAAAGGCTTAGGGTAAAAAGAGAATGGTTTTCCTAAAATTGGTTAGAATCATTTGAAATGGAAAACAAAGATTTGCCCATAGGTAGTTATAATCATTAGCTAGATGAAAACATGCCCTAGAGGAGTGGATAAAGATAATGGTTTGCCCAAAGGTGGTCATAATCACTATAATAATGAAAATGTGCTCTAATTGGGCAAAATAATGATAATTATTTATATATAGGTGGTTCTAATCCATAACATCTAGATAGATCAAAACATAATTATTTTCCCATAGGTGGTTATAATCATTAACCAAATGATGAGGGCAAATATGATGGAAAATTAGTAAAAAGGAGAAAGATGAATTTGGGAAACCTATTAGTATAGAGATGCACATCCTAACTAGTAAGGAGTAAAATTATATAATGATTTAATTACCCTATTTGTGTGAATGTTTTGGGTAGATCAAGATTTTTTCAAGTGCCAAGGAGATATATCATTATTACTCCTAAGCTGATTTTTATTATAACACATGATGGTAGGCATCATGATATACACCATGATGACTTAACCAAAATATGCATAAATATTGAAACATGATCTAGTCAACAATTGAAAATAATACACCAATGATAAAAACCATGTTGATAATGTTAACGTATGAATATGGATGGATTCAAGAATAATATGTAAGGAATCACCCAGTGAATGCACAAAAACTAAATCAAGGCATAATAAGAAATCAAACAAACAAATAAACAAAATAAAACACTGAGAAATGAAGAGAAAAAAAAACATGAAACAAACACAAACAATGGTTAATCACAATGTTAGCACAAATAAAGGGCAAGCAAGATGATGATCATTGCCCCTAAGAATAGGATACAATGAACAATCAAATAAAATGGGGTAATATAATAAAATAATGAGGGTGGTAAAACTAAATCTAGATGCACTAGGCAAGTGGGCACTACCTAC
Source organism: Torreya grandis (assembly GCA_037957365.1). Taxonomy (NCBI): domain Eukaryota; kingdom Viridiplantae; phylum Streptophyta; class Pinopsida; order Cupressales; family Taxaceae; genus Torreya; species Torreya grandis. The sequence continues at coordinate 3,124,419 of JARHVA010001632.1, read as the reverse complement.
ATAGTTCCATGGATTTAAGATCCAACAAAAACTTTAGGCCAAATGTAGTTCTCCCAAGATATGGGATAAAAAAAATGATGATCGAGAAAAACATGATTCATGTGATAGAGGAAAATAAGAATGGTCTCATAAAATGATGAGTGAATAGGATATGAGGCCAAGAAGAATGGGGAAACTAAATGATAAGTGGTTTCTTATGAATTAGTAAGGGTTCCTAGAATCCTTAAGGCAAAGAAGTGGTTGATTTTTAAGATTTTATAGATTATTTTACAATTTTTTTTTGGAATTTTATAGGTATCTGAACTTGATCAAGAATGATGAGACATTAAATGGTCTAAGATCATAAAATGGTGATAGCATTTAAATTTGAAAGTTCTCAAAAAGTGGATAAAGTGTGGCAAGGTGTAACTGAGCTAACCTCAATGCAAATTGAGCACTACCTATATAGTCCCAAGATTGGGACCTCAAGTCACTATAATTCTGCCTTACAGTGGAGGAATCTGACTATGTAGTAGCAAATTCATAAACTAGTCAAAGTATGCAAGTGACACAATATGGCATAGGAATGGCAAGGTGGTATACTAAATCATGATAAATAATGTTGTTCCTAATTTTACCATAGACAATTATAATTAGGAAACAAATGTATAGGTCAATGATACTAATTTGCCTATAGGTAGTTATAATTAGTAGCACGACAATGAGACACTAATTTTCCCAAAAGTAATTATAATTAGGAAAACTTGGTATAAAACAAAACAAGAACTGAAGGATGTAATTATTAAACCATTGTCATACTACTCCAAAATATGGATTCTATATAGAATGTTGAATCAGCTACTAAAATTGGATCTGAATGTCCTCACTGAAGATGCCCGTATAATCAATGGATTAGAACCAAAGTTAAAGGGTTGGGTTGGGGGGGTAAAACAACTTGATCAGTAGGAAAGGTATGGTATAATGGTATATGATAGAATGGTATAAATAAGGATGTTGATATTATGGTATAATGAAAGTAACACTTGAGGTATATAATGTTCATTGTCTCATCCAGTTTATCTTCATCTAGTGTAGTAAGTATGTATGCTTTAGATCCATAGTTTGTAAAAATAATTAATGGGCCTATCAATTTAGGTTTGAACTTGCCTTTATGTTTCTTCTTGATCATGGTATTTTATTAGTTTTCGTTAAGAACAAGATTACCAAGCTCAAATTCTTTATGTTTAATTAATCAGTTATAGTGGCCATGGATTTAGTTCTAATTTGCTTGAAAGCTATTGACTATGGCCATTCATTTCTCATCAAGTAACTCCATATCTTTTAGGTGAGCTACTTGATAATTTAATTATCTAAGATATGCTTTAAAGAGATACACAAATCAAGTAACTCAGCCTCAATGGGAAGAATGGACTTAGTGCCATAAACTAGGGAATATGGAATGGCTCCTATTAGGGTAGGATAATTTGTCTGGTATGCCTAAATGTCATGGAATATTTTAAGGTTCCAATAATGGATGATATCATTGATAATATTTTAAAGGATGTTGACAATGGTTTTATTTGATACTACTACTTGGCCATTACCTTATGGATAATAGGGGTAGAAAAATGTTGAGTAATTTTATACTCATCACATAACAATTTGACATCCTTATTCTTGAATGATCTAAAATTATTAGATATAATTTCAAATGGGATACCATAGTGGAAAATGAGATGGTTGAAGATGAATTTGAAAATTTGTTTTCCAGTCATGTAAGTGAGGGGTATCGCTTCAACCTACTTAGTAAAATTTTTACTAGTGGTAAGGATATGTTTATGGCCATTAGATGAGGTTGGGCTAATCTTCCCAATGATATTGAGGCACCATGTATCAAATGTCCATGGTGTAATAATTGGTTTTATATTATTGATTAAGGCATTAATCATAATGGCATGCCATTGACATTTATCATACTATTTAACATACACAACTACATTTGCATCCATAGCTAGCCAATAATACCCAATATTTATGATTTTTTGGCTAGGATGTCCCTCCTAGTGTGGGATCCACATACTCCTTTGTTAAATTACCATAAAACTAATTTTAAATCCATTTAAGTTAAATAATGAAGCAAATTTCCATCAAAACTATAACGGTATAGGGTTGGTCCAAGTAAGGGATATCATGCGACATGGTGGGTAAATTCCTTAGATTGTTTGCAAGATAGGTTTGGTGGCATAATGTGGTAATAAGGATAGGCATAAATGTCTAAATACTATATATAATGGGGACCAACAATATCACAAATAATTATGATGATTAAAGGTTCATGAGTTGGTGTTAGAAGATTTTCAATGAGGAATTGATACTTTTTACTTATCTAGATGATGAATCAAAGAGCCAATGGTGGCCATGACATCTATTTTTTTATTACTAACTCATGATAAATGTTTAAATTATACATCATTAATCTATTATTTGAGAGTGTTGACCATGGCCTTGTATGGTACCATCTTGTCATATTTGGTCTAAAAATGGTATGTAACATGATTTATGATTAATTGAGAATCACCATAAACCTTAAAATGTTGTACATTCCATTATACTACCTAAAATATCCCTACAATGAGTGCTAATTATTTGGCCATGTTGTTAGTCTAAGGAAAGTTGATATGAAATGACTTAGATATAATATCCCCCTATGGTGTAATAAACAAAAGCCCTACCCCCGATCCATGTGTTATGAATGATCCATCAAAATATAGCTTCTAGTACTAATCCTAAAGAGGTGTTTCAATGATGGTCATAATGGAATCATCTATAAATTATAATGTTAGAGGTTTTATACCTATAAGGTGTGCTTCAACAAGATGGTCTAAAAAAACTTGTCCCTTGATGGCTTCTAATTGACATTTTCTAGCTCAAACTCACTTAGAAGCATGATCCATTTGGCCATGCAGCCTTATAAATCTATTTTAAATAGTATATACTTGAGTGGGTCTACTTTATAAATAACCATGGTCTTGTTGTTTAACATGTAATGTCATAGTTTCTAAGGTGCAAAGACCGTATCTAAATAGACTTTTTCAATGGGTATATAATTTTGCTCATGTGTGACCCGTGTATAGCTTAGATAGGACATGGCATATTATTTTCCATTATCATCATGATGGGCTATAATTACCCCCAAGGCTTTATCTATAGCATATATGTAAAGCAAGAATGTATTTCCTAGCATTGGAGGTAACAAAATAAAGGGATTTGCAAGAAAGTCTTTGAGGTTATAGAAGGCTTTTTAGCATTCCTCATCCCAGTGAAATGTGACACATTTCTTCAAAAAGTGTGTAAATGGATGGTATTTTTCAAAAATATGAGAAATGAAACATCTGATAGACTAGATCTTGCCATGTAAACTATAGAGTTGTTTCAAATTGGATGGTGGTGGCATCTCAATAATGGCTTGTACTTTGGTTGGATTGACTTCAATTCCTATATGAGACATCATGAAGCCTATAAATCTTCCTGAAGTAACTCTAAGCACACACTTCTTAGGATTGAGTCTGACTTTGTATACACATAATCTATTAAATATTCTTTGTAGTGTTATTAGATGATTGGCCCTAGTCTTTGATTTTCCCAATATGGTATCAACATAGTCTTCACCAATTTCATACATCATATCATGAAATATGATATTTATGTCTCTTTCATATGTAACCCTAGAATTTTTTAGACTAAATGGCATAACTTGGTAATAAAAATTTCCCTATGAAGTAGTGAATGATATTCTATGTTAGTCTTATATCACAATCTAGATCTATTTGTATCTTTAAAATCTATCTATCAGTGAAATCATTTTGTACCTAGTTATGGAGTCAATAGTCATGTCAATGTTTGGCAAAGGAAAGTCATCCTTAGGGCAGGCCTTATTTATATCTATAAAATCAGTGAAAATTTTGATTCCTTTTGACTTCTTACTAACTATCACAACATTCAATATCCACTCTAAATAGTTGATCAGATGAATACATCTTGCTTTTAATAGTGTTTCTAACTCTTTCTTTAATAATATAAAAATGAAAGGATGAATTTTGTGAAACTTTTATTTCACAATTTTGGCATTAGGATGTACCACAAGGTGATGTCCAAACAAGGTGGGGTCCAAACCTGGTATGTCTAAGAAGGCCTAAGTAAATATGTCAACAAATTTAGTCAAGAGGGTTGTAAATATGTCACATTCCTCCTCAATGAGGAACACACCTAATTTGATCCATTTTAGGCCATCTAGAGTCTTGATGTTAACTTTTTAGTGTCCTCCACAAGAAGAGTATAACCATCTTCTAGAATGGTTGTCAAAGATTTAAATTGTCTTGTAATGTTAGAGTCCTCTGTTTCAACTAGGTATTCAAGTTCTCTTAGGAAAGATGAGTCAGAATCCCCCAATGGTAAGTATGGTCATTATTGATGCCTCTATGTGTACCATAAATGTCCTTAGTGTTCAAGAACACTTACCATTTTAGAATTCTAGGAATCTAGAGTATGAGTAGTAGGTTATGGCAAATTAATATTACCTAGGGTGAAATAGTAGCAAAGCAATGTTTAATTGTCCCCACAAATTTATATTTATTAATGGTTGGGAGCCATCATGGCCCAATTCTTTGTAAATTGTAGGTATCTTATGCTAATACTTAGTGAATTATGATCAAAACTGAAGCTATAGACTAGTCTAAATGGATATTTATAATTATATTTAAGCTACAATGACCTGGTTAAAAAAGAAGCAAAAGGGAAGGGTAAGGCAGAAAGAAAATAAGTGATTATTGATTCTTGAATAAAATACCATGACAAATTTTCAAGTACAACTGAACCTATATTTAACCAATTTATGATGCAAAATAGCATAAGTTTAGATCTCACCACATACTAGGCAAATTTTTTAAGATAATATGGAATTATACAGGTAAGAACTAGATTTTTATTTAAATAATTATTAATAAACTCAAATAGCATAAGCACATATGAATACAGAACAAATGAAATGAAGAAAATTCAAGATCCTTTCAACTAATCTAGCATATGCACAAATTAGCAACCCTGTATCACAAATACAAATTCAAGATTCATGAAACTATTCAAATTCAAGATTAGAACCAACAATTGAGAGAAATATATATTAACAATTGACACATCAATTTTAGACAATCCTTGTAGAATTATTTAATAGTATTAATTGCTCAAAAGTATACAAATTTGCTCAAAATTTTTCCCTTTAGCAAATGGTAATACTACCTTTTATAAAAAGACAAGGTAGTATACTAGTTAGTTACAAGATACAAAATGTACAAAAGATAAGGATAGTTGTTCTTATTCAAAAAGCCATAGAATACATTTGTTTTTAAAAATTAGACTGACCTAGAAGCAATATGTTAATAGACTGGCATATTCCTTATAAAAGAATATTCCCTATTTCAAATATTACAATGTTTTACAAAGAGGAATATTAATTAATTGGTGGGCCCATTGCTAAAGGATCTCCTTGTTATTCTTGTAGAAGTTCCATATCCCTTTGATGTTATTCTTTGATAAGCTCTAAATCCACAACTATCTTCAGGGGGGAGATCTCTTCCTGATCAACTAATTCATCAAGGTCCATATCATCTCTGGCCATAGCTTCTTTGATGCTCTAGGATTCTACAATCTTTTCCTTAGCTGTGAAGATCATGCCCAAAATCTTACCATTATCACTACCTAATTGACCTTGTATTTTACCCTTTACCTTTTGCATTACCAAGGTAACTCTATGCTTATATTCTATATCATCCATGATTCTCAAGGATTTAGTCTTGTTAGGATTAGCTAGCATAGTACCCAATATTTATTCAATTCTAGTAATCAATTCCTTATCATCAGTTAGGAGTCTATCTAAATTATTTATCCACACATTTAGATATGTATCTTGTCCACCATTATCCCCAATATATCATTTAGGTGGGCTAAGCTGATGATTTTGAATTTAGGGATTTTATCCCTGATCAAAATGCTAATGAGATCCCTTATCTTGGTATCTTCCTCCTGCTACTATGTTATTAATCCCTTAGCCACCTCACTTTTTTGGCTTAATACATCCTACCTCATCTTTATTGATTTCAAAGAATCAAACATATCAAAAAATGATGCTTCAAACATGTTTATTATAGCCTCAGGCACTAATAAAATGGATTGGGTCTCTAAGTTTTCTTTTTCCTTTTAAAATTTTTGAATCCTTTGTTTCATGCCCCTGATGACAGCTCTGACTTAGGTAGAGTGAGCCTCTGATAGGCTCTCAATATCTTCTTCATGGATGGGTTATTCATCAGTCTGTTGCCCTTCAACTATAGTTAAACCTATAAAAGGTTAAACTTTTTGGAATGTGAATTCCTCTATCCCCACCATGGCCTTTCTTGTTATTACCCTTTCTAGTCTAGTTATCTCTAGATTGAACTACATGGTGGTAGATGACTCTGTGTATTTTTGAGGTTATGAGACCTTTATCTTTATGTTACTTTATGTTCTTCAAACATCCATCTTCTTGTTATTTGGCCCTACAGTAGTTATTATTCTTCTCTCTTCTTTTTCTTTCATTAAATCCCTTATCCATGACTTGATTTCTTCATGCACATCAACACTGATGCATTGGGTCAAAGCCCAAAAGTGGGAGTAGGAAGGAATATTTTGTATCTTTTTATACATAAACCAAGGATGATTGGTCCATGAATGGGTAAATTCTCATTGAATAAGTTGATCTCACTTTTGGGATGAGTGAGATTCAATTTTGACCTCTTTTGTCTTATAGGGACAATTTTTAGTTTTGCTTTCATCTTCCTAGGTTGGACCACTAAGACTAGGTCTAGGGAAACTTTCTTCCCCTTATCTTCTTTCTCAACTCCCTCTACTTGAACCTAAGCCTCTTTAGCTTACTCTTCTTCTTCTTCTCTAGATCCATATTCTTTAGCAAGGACCTTGAGGGCATCCTTTACTATTTCATCAAGCTCAAGGGAAATCATATCTAATTACTTGATTGGGGATGGTGGTCTCTAAGGGAGAGCTAAGGATTAAGGTCCCTCACCAAGTCTCTCCTCCAAATTTTCCTTACTAGTGCCCTAGATAATTTTTGTTAGGGGTTGTGATAATTCCAACTAGGGTTGTTCTTGAGGTGGCTTGGAAGGTCTAGGCAATAAATGGTACTAAAGGGGATGCATCTTCCATATGTCCCCTATCTTCTCATCACTAATTAATCTATGCATAAGCTTGAGGTCAGTTTTCTTAAATCTAGCTATCACTTATTCAAAATTATTTTCTTTTATACATAGAGTTTCATGAGGGCCCAGTTGGTGCTCATAGATTGTCTTAGGTAGTTGTTTGTTATTTAAATGTGGGCCTACCACATTATTTGGGTACCACTACTTGAGATCATATAATTAAAACACAAAAGACTCCCTATGCCTAGACATGGTATCCACCTACTTCCAATCTTGTAGAACTATCCTTCTAATTGTCAAAGGAAAGGGATGGAAAATACCTTTCATTTTCTCCTTATAGACCCCATCAACACCATGAAGGGTTTGAGAGGAAATATCTTGTTCTACCAACTTGGGAGGAATGCAGATAGGCAACTTGTATGGTTATGTCAAAATTCCCTCAATTCTAATAAAAGTGCAATCTGGGTACAACCAGATATCTCCCAATAGCTTCATATATTTCTTAATCAAAGGAGGAATCCTAGGCATAGGAATCCTTGTGATGGATTCCACCAACACAAGATAGACATAGTCACATATTAACTACATGTGGTGTCTATATTTGAAGATGTGCATTTTTTAGTAATGGTAGGAAATGGTGGTTCTAGCCTTAGGAGACTAGTTCTTGATGTTGGGGATCTTGGTGGAAGTCAATAGGGCATCTAGTAGATAAGACATCGTGAAGAACTATTTTCTTGTCTTCCTCTTAATGGTAGTAAATTTTTTCCCTAAGAAGACACTAATGATATCTCCTATTGGAGGAATGAAATCTTTTTCTACCATATATTAGACATAGGATACCTAGATCTTATTGACATATGTAGTTATAGGGGCTCTAGATATTTTATTTAGTAGGGTCATTACTAACCTAATTCCTTCCCTAAATTGGATAATTGGGATCTTTCCCTCAAATTCCTGGAATACATGGTTCCCTTAGAGCAATCATGGCCTGAGGATGGTATCTAAGTCATTCTCACTAGTTCATCATTTGATTATGGGTAGTTCTACTTGGGGTTTTAGGAGTTTTTAGTACATCTCAAAGTCTAATGGAAAAATGTAATAAACTCTCCTAGAGATTCCCTCATGGATAATCCAATCATTATCAATTCTATAATTAGTAAAAATTATAGCAAGGAAGTCAATACAATGAAGTACCTCTAGTCTAGTAATAGCATGGTAGAGGTTAACCATCTGAACTATGACCAGGTCATAGTATCTCTTGTTAATTATGGTAATCCTCTATTCTTCTTTGGTGATGGGCTTCACTCCTCTATGTTCTAGAAGAGATCAAGCCAATTCTTATTACCATTATTCAAGGCTATAACATCTAGCTTAGTATCTTTAAAAAGCCTTCATTCATTGTTTGTAGATAGGTACAACTCCATCTCATCCCTTGATTTTTATCTATAATTTGTATGGCTTTTGTACTTGCAAATTGTTCACAACTGGATTGTAATTGATCTCTATGTTAACTCTTTTGTGATCAAAACAAAATTAAGCTTATTTTAGATTTATTAAAATCAATTAGGTTCATTTAGGCTGTATTTTATGCAAGGTTTAGGGCTTTGAGGCTTTAACGGTGGTAGCTTATGGAGTTTGTCTCATACATGCTTCAAATTTTATTTATACCTTTGATTTTATATGTTTACATTCTTAGGGACACAGGATATCTTACTTTGTCACTTTTTACTTATGTGGCATTTATGTGGCATCAATCTAGAACCTTTCATGGTATTTTTCATAAATGCCTTTAAATAACTAGCCATTGGCATTTAAAAATGCCTTTTGTTTCGCTCTGTTGGATCAAGATCAGAGGATCAGCATGGGTTGTTGATTGTGATCTTGACCCTTACTTGTCATTGGTATTTTTTTTGGTACTAAGCCCCATGGTAGTGTCACTTAGAACTTTTGTGGGCCTTTTAATCTTTGGTACCCTTTTAATTCATACTTTGAATGCATGTTCACCATGCATTAAACCCACAAGCTCTTGGAGCTCCATTAAAAAATTATTTTTGCACTCATGCTATTGGATCATCCTTCCATGATGAAGCATGATCCATAGGATCTATGAATATGCACAAGATTTAAGTCATTGCATACATATAAAAGGAACTTAGGCTAAAATGATTTTACCTAAGTCTATTTTATATTATTGAACACAAACAAACTTACGTTAATTTGTACACTAATTTTTCAACCAAAGGACTTAGGTTTAAACATCTTAGGCTAAGGTTTATTTCATGTCTATCAAACATGATATATACCTTAGGCTAAGGTTTTTATGCCTAAGTTTATACAAAGGGGACCATGGCTAAATATTTTAAGCCAAAGTTTATATTGTGTTTAATAAATATGATGCATACTTTGGGCTAAAATGCTTATGTTGAGCTTTAAAACATGTCCAAATGGGGGTCAAAATGACCTAAGGATCAAATTCTAAATTTTGACATAGGGATTTATTATATTAATAAACACAATAAAACCTTTGGTCAAGAGTATTTTGGCCAAGTTTCATGTTACAAAGACCCTTGTAAAACAATATTTAGTATGAGTCTCTCACCTAAGGCTCATGACATTGAAACAAATGCAATGGGGACCTTAAGATATAGACTTAGACTAATTTCATTTTTGCATATATTTGGACTATGAGATTATTTAAACATTTTTAGTTTAAATATTTCAAGTGTATGAATATCCTCCAAAGGTTTACAGTCATCTACAAAGTAATTTATAACCCTTTTAGCAACATTTTGGGGCCTATCTTAGTCCTGAGTAAAATAATTCATTAGCTTAAATGTGACGGTCTTGTGGATGTCAAATGACGAGCATACGAATGTCAAATTTAGGCTCATGAAGTTCTTAGTTTTGATGGGATTAAATTTTATGGTCACATGAATGTCAAAAGTGTCCTCATGACCATCAAATAATGGTTACATGAACGTCAAATTTAAGATCATTAAATTCATGTGTCCTAATGTGAGAGTGCCACTTGGCACATCCATGAGGCCTCTTATGATTTTAGACTTGGTTCACTCTATTAGATCAAGAATCATGACAAAACAAGAGTCATATGATCATGATCTGGGAGTTAACTCATGATTGGTCCCTTCTGACATGTGGGCCCCTTTGTTTCTAATCTTCGAACATGAGAGTGTTGTGTGAAAACTCTATAGAGCTCTTGGGCTTTTGAATTTTCAATGATGTCTTCACTTATTTTGATCTTTAGTCTATGATGAAGTGAGAACCATTAATCATGATCTGAGTACTCAAATGTAATTGGTCTAAAGGACTAAGTGCTTAGTTTTATTGAGATTTCTTCACATCATCTGATCGAGTGGTTGCAAGGAAGTGAGGATCATTAGATCAAGAAACATGATGAAGTACAGATTATTGGATATGCAAGATGCAAGGAAATTAAGTCAGAAATCAAGACTAAATGCAAACATAGGCTAAAGTGTTTAGACTAATGTCTTATTCATGTTAACAAATGTGTCAGGGCCTTATTATTAAAACTTTAGGCTAAGTAGGAAATAGCAAAAGGAACTATGCTAGAAAATAAAGGGACCCTATTAGCATAAAATTTAGACCACAGTTAAAAAATAAAAATGAATAACGGGAAAAATAAAAGTGGACCAAGTGTGATTTTTAAGATAAGGTTTGGTTGTGTCAAAAAACACAACCAAACCTTAACATAAAAATTAGACTTAAGTCTAAAACATATTTAAAACTATTCCCATCAAATGTTCCCACCAAATTTGAATTTGAACTAAGGGTTTATGCAAGGGTTTAGAACATGAACCATCAAAAAGGGCTCCATGAAACCCACAACTTAAATACATGAAGACCAATCATTAGTAATGTTAGGTAATCTTTAAAAAAAACATAACTTAGTAACCAAATTTAACTAAGTGGATGATCTTCAAATTCTAATAATATTTAAAACAAGCCATGTTTTTAGGGCTAAGCCTCAAAATTTATCAAGGGTCCCCATTTTCAAAAAATGGGGGTATGTTGACCTCAACAAATGGTGACTTATAAAGGAAACATAGAAATATGTTAGAACTTAGAGACTCTAGTTTAGACAAATAACTATGTCATCCACTCCACTTGATCCATGCCATTATCTATATTAGTTTTATGGTTGAAACAAAATTTGTACTTGTATAATTTGGATCAACATCTATGAATAATCATATAATGTGTGTGCATTGATTCCACTTACTATTTTCCATGGAATTCAAGGGACCACTTTTAGGATCCTTATCTTTAATCATTAACACTGACTTAGAGCATGCTTAGATATTCCTTAAGAACCATGCTTAGCTTAGGGATGTCTTGGACATTTCTTTGTTGCTATCCAAGCATCCATATCCCCAATAGAGATACCTTTGGCTCAACTCAAGGCCTTGTTCCACTGCCATCTAGGTGTCTATATCCCCAGTGGAGATTACCAGAATCACCTATGGCTGATAAATCTTTTGATTTTGCATTGCATTCTTATTTTTTGTGTTTTTTAGTCTTTTATGCTTTAAAAAAGGTTGGGAAATAGGGTATCCAAGTTTAAGGATTTGTCAAAAAAATATCTTCAAAAAATCACCTATGGCTACAGCCATTGTCCCAGGCAAGGATGTTTATTAAGTGTAAGTATGATTGTGTCTCAATAAATTAAACTTTGATCCTAAAAGTGTAAATCTTCTTAAAACCAAATTTAGGTTAGGGTAATGATTAAGTTCTCATGGAACAATTGGCTTCTTTTATTGGTCTTTACCAATTTCTTCAAACAATAACATGAGGCTCACATTTCATAACCATGGTCAGCATATGTATTAAGTTCATACCTTCATTTTTGATCTTATGGGATTTCAAGAAACTAAATAAAATTTGAGCTCAAGGTTGTTCAAAAGGAATTATTAGAATCAAGGAATAAGGCAAAAAAATCAAACACACAATAGAAAATAGCAATGCAAGACACAAGAAGGAAATAAACAAATATACACATGTTTATATACAAACAAGGGATGGGAAGAAAAGAACTAAAAGAAACTAACTAGCCTATCTATATTAAGCCTAACCATCTTACAGTTTAATCCATAAATACTTCATTTGGAGCAATAGAGAAGTAATGTTTGAGGTATTACTCATTAGTGAGCAGTGTGAACTCTACCCCTTACAAGTCTTTGAGCTTAAAGGTGTTGTCTCCCAATGTGTTTGTAATCTGATAAGGGTCAATCCATAAAGGTGTGAACTTGCCATGCTTACCGTTGGGCTCAAACGATTTATCCTAAAGAAGAACTAGGTCCCCTTGTTTGAACACCTTGATCTTGGATCTTTTGTCAAACCATCTCTTCATTGTGGTCTGATGTTTGGTAAAATTATCAAAGGCTTGTTCCCTTACATCTTCTATCTAGATGATGTCTAGCAATCTTGACTCTACAAGCTCCTGGATTTACTCCATATATTCTTTCTTGAATTTGGACATGGGTAACTTGAGGGTGATAGGAAAAATTGGTTCTTGGCCATACACCAACAAAAATGGTGATGCCCTTAAGGCTTGCTTGATTCTATTCTTATCTTCCCATAAGGTATATTTGAGAAACTTATGCCAAGTCTTGGGCTTGTCTTCAATAGACTTATTGATTACCTTCATTATGTTCTTGTTGGTAGACTTAGACACTCCATTTCCCTGGGGGTAATAGTTGGATGAGAAATTGAGACAAATTCCATTATCATAGGACCATTCTATCATCTCAATAAATATAAACATAGATCCATTGTCATACACCTGAGAGATTAGAGTTCCAAATCTAGTATAGATGCTCTCCTCTAAGAAACTGATCACTTCCTCAATCCTACATTATTTGGTGGCTACAGTTTTAGTCCACTTTGTGCAATAATCTATGGTAGTTAGGACATACTTGTGACCTTTAGATGAATTGGGGTTGATCACCCCAATAAAATAAAATCCTTATTGGGTAAAGGGTTTGTCAACCATAACTAATTATAAAGGCATTATTTCTTTTAGTTCCTTCATGCTAAAAATATATCATGAGTGACATTCCCTTACATACTTTTGGGCATCTTTAAAGATAGTTAGCCAGTAGTAGCCACCTCTGAGGATCTTGTGGGTTGTGGTTCTCCTAGTTGGATGTCCACTGCCTAGCTTTTCATTGAAGGTGCTCATGACTCAGGTGGCTTCTTCCTATGAGACACATCTCAGGGAGATTCCTTCAAAGTTAATTTTATACAAGATCCTATCTTTGATTAGGTAATGAGATGCCTTCAACCTTAGTTCTCTCTTTTGATCCCTAGATAGTCCTATAGGAAAAGTACCATTAATTAGTAAATGAATGATGGAATTATACCACTCACTAGATTGATAGCTATGTTGATCAACTTGCATAATACTTAGCTTGGGGCTGGTATTAGCAATCATTTGGATCAAGCCTTAGCACCTTACTAGTTTTTCTATCTTTATTTCTATGTTATATTCTTACAAAACTAACATTCACTTACCTCTGCATTCTCTAAGCTCATTCTAACTCAACATAAGCTTTTTGGTAGGGTCAATTAAAATAGCATGCACCTTATTTCTAAGGATATAGTGCCAAAATTTCTTTACTACCTTAACTAATGCATATGCTTTTTTATCAATTAATGAATAGTTTAACTTTGCATTCTTAAAGTTGGTACTCATAAAATCAATTGGGTGCTCACACCCATAAACTTTTTGAGTTAAAAATATAGCCATAGTATGGTTAGATGCAAAATAATAGAGATAAAAGTCCTTTGAAAAGTCAGGACTTATTAGGTTAGGACTGGAGCTTAGTTAATAGCTTCCTTGATGTCATTGAATGCTTTCCTAGATTCTTCATTCCATGAGACCTTGGCATCCTTCTTCAGCATGTCATTTAATGGCTTGACAATCTTTGCAAAGCTAGAAATAAACTTTCTTAAAAAAATTATTTTACCAAAAAATGACTTTAGCTCTTTTCTACTATTGGGAGCCTCTATTTTGGATATAGTCTCTACTCTTTTAGGATCTATAGAGATGCCATCTTTGGTTATAACATGACCCAATAATTTGCCTTCAATTACACAAAAAATTAGTTTCATTGGGGTTTAAGGAGATTTCATACCTTCTACATATTTCAAAAATTTGTAAGTGCGTAAAGTGATCTTCTCTACTTTTAGAAAAAATGGTTAGATCATCCATATATATAATGATACACTTACCAATCAAGCCTTAGAAGGCATGGTTCATGGCCCTTTGAAAGGTAGCTCCTAAATTTATTATCCCAAAGGGAATTCTATTGTAAGGAAAGGTCCCCCACTTGGTTGTGAACATTTTTTTCATCCTATCTTCCCTATTAACCAACACTTAGTTGTAACTTGAAAAGCCATCAAGGAAAGACATCATATCTCAACCTAAAACAACTTGAATTACCTAGTCAAGAGAAGGGAGAGGATAGTTATCCTTTTTAGATGTTTTGTTTAAATTTTTAAAATCAATACATAGTCTAATCTCACCATTCTTCTTCCTAACTAGCACCAAATTAGCCAGTTAGGTAGAATGTCTGATGGGAAACACAATTCTAGCATCTAGTAATTTTTTGACCTCTTTAAAGATCATTGGTTCTAGGATAGGATTCACTAGCCTTTGATTTTACCTAAAGGGCTTGAAACTTTATTTAAGGGGTATAGTATGGGTGATGACCCTTGGATCAAATATATTTAATTCATAATAGGACCAAGCTATGACATCCTTATATCTATTTAGCAACTCTTTGGCCTTCTTGTTCTCAATATTAGTGTAGGCCTTTCCCACATTGACCAACTAGGGTTGATATTGGGGGCCAAGATTCATTTTATTGTAGTCCTTCCCACTCACCTTGGGAATCATATAAAACTCAACCAATTTATCTTTGTCAAATATCCTCTTTAATATAATCATGCCTTTGGGGATTTTACTGTCATTCAATTAAATGACCTTACCATCAAATTTGTCCTCCCTAAGTGCATTTTCATCAATCTGGTCAATGATCTAAGCCTCAAATTCTCTAAAATTAGTTATGAAATATAATATATGTTGATCGTCACTAAAGACTGAAAAATGGTTTACATTATCAAGGACTAAAGGATAAGGTATCAGCTCAATGCTAAAGTTGGGTGAGTCCTAACTAGGTATGAGGTTGGCTTTAGTAGATGCCAACTCATCAAAAACTTGATTCTCTTATCTCAGTATGGAGATAATGCTAAAATCATCAAAAGACTCAATGAGATCCTAGACCCTAAATTTATACCTCTTAAGGTATGAGAGTTTACATTGATATTTGCTTCTCACCTAATTAACTACTAGTTTTGAATCCCCATAGACTAGTAGTTCTTTGAATTTATTAGTTATAGCAAATTTCAAACTTAGGATAAAAGCTTCATACTCAGTAAGGTTATTAGTGTAAAGGAATTAGATTATATAAGAAGTATGGTATTCCTTACCACTAGGATCGATTAAGACAACACCAACTCTAGATCTAGCCTTACACCTAGTACCATCAAAATGTAGATTCCATAGTCTAAAAACAACATGAGTAATTTGATGATCGCATTCCTTTGCATCCCCTAAGGTGAAAACCCCTAAGTATAATTCAATTATTTTAACCCTTTCATTGATGGAATTATACTCAAGTGATCATGTGCTTCATCCTTGGCTCTCTCTCAACCCTGATTTGATTTGGCACTCCCTTCCAAGGTAGCCAAAAAAGTGGACAATTTGTGGACATGTAGCCATTAAAACCCTTGGCCCATTACTTGCTTAAAAATATCCCATAAACATAAAAAATATCAACAACTTGTACATCAATAAATTATTTCACACTAGGCTTAGAACCCAATTGCATATGAACATTAAAAATTTCTCCAATTACCTTGAGTCTAGATTTATCTAACTGAGTTACAACCCTATCAAAATTAATAGGAGTCAAGCCAAGTTATTTGCAAATACCTATTGGCATGATATTGGTAGATGATCTAGAATCTAATAAGCAATTATGCAAATTATTACCAAACATCTTAACAGTGAGAAAGAAAGGAGGAGACTCTAACTTAGCTTTGTGCACATTCACATTTACATGTTTAGCCTTAGGTGGTTTATTAGACTTTTTTTATAATTATTCTAGAAATAGGTCCCTTTGTTATATCATCTACATCATTTCATACAAAGTGATGTTATCCTTTATCTTTTTCATATATTTAAAAATTTATATCGAAATTTATCAGAAGAACTAGGAATATCAATGTTAGGCTTAGAGGTACTCCCTTTGGGTAGCTCTAGATTATTATTTAAAGAAGTGTCTAGTGGAGTTCCAAATTTATTTAGAGGCATTGAGGTAGTCAATGTCTTCCTCTACTCTCTATTCCTCAAGGGATAAGTCTTCTTCAAGAATTATTGGAAGGCTTGGATCTCCTCAGGGATCTCATCAGGTTTGTTCTCCTCTTGAAAAGGGAAATCAAAGGTCTTCACCGTAAAGGCTTGATCAAATGATTTAGATCTAGAAGTACTTACACCACTATCCTTGTTAGGTATCACTTCAAATGTATCCAAATCCTCTTGGACATCTTTATAATCTTTTCAAAACTATATATAATCAATCTCTCCATGCTTGGTTATACAATGCACTCTACACTAATTAGGTAATGTAATATTAGTAAGATTAATGTCCATAGTCCTATTAATAGAAGATGATTTATTAGCCTTATTATTATGGAAACTATCATTCTAAAATCTATTATTTTTCTATTAAAACTTTGAAATGACAAGTTCCTACCATAATTTTCTCTAATATTGCCTACTTATTTCTAAAATTGAAGTAAATTAATGCTTAATTTTTGGAGCATTTTCAAGATAAAATCATTCTCATTATTAGGGTTTTTAGAATTGTGTACCTAGTTATTGTTAGTATCAACAGTTGGTACTAATCTCTTTGATCACTTGTATTGAAGCCATTAGTAAGATGACTCAAGAATCTTTAGTTTTTATTGGAAGGAACACGACTCAAGGGCAATTGATTTAGACTTGTGAGTTGGTTCAAGGCTGGAATATTCTATTTTTTATTGGGGAAGATGTTTAGAATGGACATATTTGGGTTGATGTTTGGAATAACATAGGCCATTTTTCCCTAGGGTTGTATTTGATCATTAATGAGCAATGACTCAGAATAGGCCCTAGCTAATGAAGTTATATTTGTAATAGATCTCTTAAAAATTATAGAGGTCATGGGATCTATTCTATCCTTATGGATTTCTAGATCTAAAACATCACTAGGTTTATAAGGTTTTATGGTCCTACTATACATTTTTTGAAATATGACATTAAATGGCCTTATGGGCTCACTTTCATCTCTTCTAATGGTGGTGAACTAATGGTAATTGATACATGGACTAATAATCTTACCAAAATATTCTATGAAAACATTAGTGAAACCATCCCAGCTAATAATATAATTATCAAGAAAATTCAAAAACCATTCATAAGTAGCATCTTTAAGGGTAAAGGGAAATAACCTACATGCTACATCTTCATGCACCACATTTAGTAACCTTAAGGAAGATTTAAAAGACTTAATGTGATCTTCAGTAGTCACTATACTAGTTGGACTAAATGTAGGCAAATGATTTTTAGGGTTACATGGGAGATCATGTACCACACCTAGCACATTAAATGAAGAGTCTCCCAACCAAGCCATACCTAGATGAAGGTTGAAGGCAAAGGTACCTTGAAGAGGTGAAGTTGGTAAATATTTGGATCTCCTACATCTACCTTTATCATGCATTGCTCTTCTATTAACTTCAAGTTCAAGAAAAGGTTCCCTTATCTCTGAGTGTGATCTGGTTCAAATCCTTGGCAATTCCATCTTGATAATTGAAGATCCTATTTTAAATACAATGTATCAGGCTAATCTTTATAAAGAACAAACATTAAACCTACACATTAAACTCATTCTATAAATATTATGTAATGAGTAGTAAAGGATGTAAGCCTTTGACTAAACTAGCTCAAAGATGTGTCTGATTACATAAATATGATCTTTCTTTATAATTCTAATCTTAAATAAACTCATATCTATGAAAGATATGCCAACCTTTGATCAAAACAAGCCATCCTAACCTCAAATACTATGGATTCTCAAGTCTTAAGCCAAATTTACCAAAAACAAGCATCAAACCTCAAAGAAATATGATATTTTTCTAAGGAAGCACAAAGAGAGATTAAAGACATCAAAGATTGGTGATCTTTACACTTCTACACAAAGAATTGCTCAAAAGTGCAAAGATAGCATCAATCTTAAATCAAAACATGCTAAGACTAACAAATATTCAAGTAATTCATAAATAGGCCCTCCTTCTAGCACTATTAGGACCTATTAATGCCTCTATGTGTACCATAGATGTCCTTAGTGTTCAATAAAACTTCTCATTTAGAAAATCCAGAGCATGAGTAGCAAGTTGTGGCAACTTAATGTTACCTATGGTAAAATAGTGGCAAAGCAATGTTTAACTATCCCCACAAGTTTATATTAATTGATGGTTGGGAGCCATCATGGTCCAATTATTTGTAAATTATAGGTATCTTATGCTAATACTTAGTTAATTATGATCAAAACTAAAGAAACAAACTAGTTTAAAAGGATATTTATAATTAAATTTAAACTATAGTGATCTGGTTAAAAAAGAAGTAAAAGGGAAGGGTAAGGTAGAAAGAAAACAAGTGATTGTTGATCCTTGACTCAAATATCATGACAAAGTTTTAATAACAATTGAACCTACATTTTACCAATATATGATGTAAAATAGCAGAAGCTCAGATCTCACCACATACTAGGAAAATTTCTAAGGATAATATGGAATTATATAAGTAAGAACAATATTTTGCTTTAAATAATTGTTACTAAACTCAAATATCATAAGCACATTTGAATATAGAATAAATGAAATGAACCAAATTCAAGATCCTTTCAACTAATCTAGCATATGAACAAATTCAGAATTCATGAAACTATTCAAATTTAAGTTTAGAACCAATAATTTAGAGAAAGCTATATTATCAATTGACACATCAATTTTGGACAATCCTTATATAATTCCTTGATAATATTAATTGCTCAAAATTATAAAAAAATTATCAAAATCTCTCCCTTTACCAAATGGTAATACTACCTTTTATAGAAAGACAAAGCAGTATACTGATCAATTGCAAGATACAAAATATATAAAAGATAAGGACATCTATCCTTCTTCAAAAAGTTATAAAATACATTTTTTTCAACACGAGACTGACCTAGAGGCAATATGTTAACAGACTAGCATATGCCTTATAAAATAATATTCCCTATTTCAAATATTATAATGTTTTACAAAGAGGAATATAAATTAGTTGGTGGGCCCATTATCGAAGGATCTCCTTGTTATTCTTGTAGAAGTTACATAACCCTTTGATGTTTTTATTTGATAATCTCTAGATCCACAAGTGGATTTAGGAGGCAAACCTATTCTTGATTAGCTAAGGCATCAACATCCCTATCATCTCTAGCCATACCTTCTTTGATGCTCTGGACTTCTATAATCTTTTCCTCAGCTATGAAGATCATGCCCAAAATATTGACATTATCACTACCTAATTGACCCTAGATTTTTTCCTTTACCTTTTACATTACCAAGGTAACTCTATGTTTATACTCTATATCATCAATAATTCTCAGGGCTTTAGTATTGGTAGGATTAGCTAGCATAATGCCTAAGATTTGTTTAATTCTAGTAATCGAATTCTTATCATCAACCAGGATTCTATCCAAATTCTTTGTCCACACACTTAGACTCTAGATCTTATCCACCACTATCCCTAATATAACTTTTAAGTGGGGAATGTTGATGTTTTGAATTTAGGGATTCTATCTCTGATCAAAATGCTAATGAGATCTCTATCTTGGTCTCTACCTCTACCACTCTATTATTAATCCCTTAGCCACCTCACTTTATTGGCTTAATGCATCTTGCCTCAGCTTTATTGATTTTAAAGAATAAAACATATCAAATAATGATGCTTCAAACATGTTTATTATAGCTTTAGGCACTGATAAAATGGTCTTTATCTCTAAGTTCCCTTTTTCCTTTTCTAAATTTGAATCCTTTATTTCATGGCCCTGATGCCAGCTCTGACTTGGGTGGAGTGAGCCCCTAATAGGCTCTCAATATCTTCTTCATGGATGGGTTGTTCACTAGGATGCTACCCTTCAATTGGAGTTAAACCTATAAAAGTTTCAACTTTTTAGAATGTAACTTCTATCCCTATCATGGCCTTTCTTATTGTTACCCTTTCTAATCCATCTATTTTTGGATTAGACTGCATGGTGGTAGATGAATCTATGTGTTTTGGAGGTTATGGGACCTCTATATTTGTGTTACTTGATGTTCTTGGAGCATCCATATTATTATCAACTAGCCCTTAACTCTTTGTATTCTTTCATTAAAGCCCTTATCCATGGATTTATTTCTTCATGCATATAAACACTAATGGATGGGGTCAAAGCCCAAGAGTGGGAGTAGGAAGGAATCTTCTACATCTTTTCATACACAAACCAATTAGGGATGATTAGTCCATGAATGGTTAACTCCTCATTTAATAAGTTAATCTCACTTATGGGATGAGTGAGAGTCAATTTTGGTCTCTTTTATCCCACAGGGACAATTGTCAGTTATGCTTTCCTCTTCCTAGGTTGGGCCACTAGAACTAGGTCTAAGGCAACTTCCTTCCCCTTATCTTCTTTCTCAACTCCCTATACTTGAACCTAAGCCTCTTTAGCTTGCTCTTCTTCTTCTCCTCCAAATCCATTTGCTTTATCAAGGACCTTAAGGGCATCCTCTACTATTTTATTAGGATCAAGGGTAATCATATCCAAGTGCTCAACTGGGGATGCTAGTATCTGAGGGGGAGCCAAAGATGAAGGTCCCTCATCAAGTCTCTCCTCTAACTTCTCCTTACCAGTGCCCTAGATAATTTGTGTTGGGGGCTATGGTACTTCCAACTGGGGTTGTTTATGAGGTGTCCTAAAAGGTCTAGGAAATAAATGGTACTAAATGGGATGAATATACCATATGTCCCCTATATTCTCATCATTAGTTAATCTATGCATAAGCTTGAGGTTGGTTTTATTAAATTTGGCCATCACTTCTTGAAAATTTTTGGCCTTTTATATACAAGGTGTCATGAGGGCCTAGTTAGTGCTCATAGATTGGTTTAGGTTATTGTTTGTTCTTCAAATGTGGACCTACCACATTATTGGGGTCCCATTTCCTGAGATCATCCAACTGAAACACAAAAGAGTCCCTATGCCTAGACATGGTGTCTACCTACTTTTAATCATTTAGAATTATCCTTCTAGTTTTCAAAGGAAAGGGATCAATAATACCTTTCTTTTTCTCCTTACAAACCCCATCAATACTATGAAGGAGTTGAGAGGTAATCTTTTGTTCTACCAATTTGGGAAGAATGTAGATAGGCAACTTGTATGTTTGAGTCATAATTCCCTTAATTCTTATAATAGTGCAATCTAGGTAAAACCAGATATCTTCCATCAGCTCCACATATTTCTTAATCAAAGGGGGAATCTTAGTCATGGGAATCCCTATAATGGCTTCCACTAATATAGGATATACATATTCACATATGAATTGCATATGGTGTTTATACTTGAAGATGTATAGTTTTGAGTAATGGTTGGAAATTGTAGTTCTGCCCTTGGGAGAAAAATTCTTGATGTTGGGGATCTTGGTGGAAGCCAATAGGGCATCTAGAAGATAAGACATCATGAATAACTGCTTCTTGTCTTCTTCTTGATAGAAGTAAATTGCTTCCCTAGGAAGACACTAATCATATCTCTTATTGGAGGAATGAGCTCTTTCTCTACCATAAAGTAGACATAAGATACCCAACTCTTATTGACATATGCAGTTATAGGGACTCCATATATTCTATTTAATATGCCTAATTCCTTCCCTAAATTGGACAATTAGGATCTTCCCTCAAAGTCCTAAAATACATGGTCCCCTTGGAGCAACCATGGCCTAAGGATGGTATATAAGTCATTCTCACTAGTCCATCCTTTCATTTTGGGCAGGTCCACATGGGGTTTTGAGAGCTTGTAGTAATTCTCAAAGGCTATTGGGGAAATTTGAGAAACTCTTCTAGAGTTTACCTCATGGATAATCCAATCATTATCAATTCTACATGTAAGATGAAGTGTGAATCATATGATCTATGAACATGTATGGGATTTAAGTAAGTGCATACAAATAAAAGGAACTTAGGCTAAAATGATTTTACCTAAGTCTAATTCATATTATTGAACACAAATAGACTTAGGTTAAAACATTGTATTCTAAGTTTTAATCCAAAGGATTTAGGTGAGGACTTAGGTTTAAACATCTTAGGCGAAGGTTTATTTTTTGTCTATCAAACATGAGATATACATTAGTCTAAGGTGTTTATGTCTAAGTTAATACAAAGGGGACCATGGATAACTATTTTAAGCCAAAGTTTATGTTGTTTTTAATAAAAACAACACATACTTTGGGATAAAATACTTATGTTGAGCTTTAGAACATGTCCAAAGGGAGTGAAAATGACCTAAGGATCAAATGATAAATTTTGACATAGGAATTTATTGTATTAATAAACACAATAAAGCCTTCATTTAAGAGTATTTGGGCCAATTTTCATGTTACAAAGACCCTTTTAAAATAATATTTAGTATGAGTCTCTAGCCTAAGGTTCAAGGCATTCAAACAAATGCAATGAGGTCCTTAAGATATAGACTTAGACTAAGTTTATTTTTACATATATTTAGACTATGAGATTATTTCAACATTTTTAGTTCAAAGATTTCAAGCATTTGAACATCCTCCAAAGGTTTCCAATCATCTAAAAAGTAATTTACAATCCTTTTAGCAACATTTTGGGGCTTATCTTAGTCTTGAGTAAAATAATTCATTAGATTAAATTTTATGGTCTCATAGACATTAGATACATCCTCAAAAATGTTAGATTATAGTCATGTGAATGTTAAATTTAGGATCATGAAGTTATTAATTTTGATGGGCTTAAATTTGATGGTCATGCAGATGTCAAATACATCCTCATGAACATCAAATTATGGGAACACAAACATCAAATTTAAGCTCATCAAATTCTTGTGTCCCAATGTGATAATGCTAATTGGCACCTCCATAGGGCCTCTCAAGATTTTGGACTCAATTCACTCCATTGGATCAAGAATTGTGACAAAGCAAGAGTTGTTTGATTATGATATGGAAGCTAGCTCATGATTGGTCCCTTTTGACATGTGGGCCCTTTTGATTTTAATATTTTAATGTAGGAGTGTTGCATGCAACTCCATAGAGATCCTAGGCTTTTGAATTTTCAATGATGTCTTTACTTTGTCTGATCTTTGATCCATGATGAAGCAAGAACCATTGATCATGATTTTAGTGCTTGAATGTGATTGGTCCAAAGGACTAAGTACTTAATTTTTTTGGGATTTCTTCACATCATCCAATTGAGAGGCCACAAGGAAGTCAGGATAATTGGATCTTATAAGATGCATGTTTTTTAAGTTTAATACTCAGACCTTCCTCACTCTATTAGATCAAGAATCATGATGAAGCGTGGATCATTGGATCTGAAAGATGTGAGGAAATTAAGTTAGAACTCAGGACTAAACACGAACTTAGGCTAAAGTGTTTAGACTAAGGTCTTTTTTGCACTAATTAATACATTGGGGCCTTAGTATTAAAACATTAGGCTAAGTAGGAAATAGCAAAGGGAACCATGCTATAAAATAAAGGCACCCTATTAGCATAAAATTTAGACCATAGTTAAAAATAAAAAGGAACAATGAGAAAAATAAAAGTGGACCAAGTATGATTTTTAATATAAGGTTTGGTCATGTCAAAAAACATGACCAAGCCTTAACATAAAAATTAAGATTAAGTCTAAAACATATTTAAAATTTTTCCTACCAAATGTTCCCACCAAATTTGAATTTGAACTAAGGGTTTGTGTCAAGGTTTAGAACATGAACCATCAGCAAGGGATCCATGAAACTATAACTGAAAGACATGAAAGACCAATCATTAGCAATGTTAGGAAAGCTTAAAACAAAACATAACTCAGTAACCAACTTTGATAAATTAGATGATCTTCAAATTCTAATAATATTTAAAATAGGCCATGCTTTTAGGGTTAAGCCTCAAAATGTCTCAAGGGTCCCAATTTTCAAAAAATGGGGGTATATTAACCTCAACAGTCTTGTGACAAACACTTTTGTAAATTATTGAATGATTTAGTTAAAGGCATCTTATTTGATAGAACTAAACTCAGACCCATAGGCAAGTTCATCATTAGTGGTCTCTTGAGTTATGTTTTAAAAAAATTTAACACCCTCATTTAACACCCTGGTCTAAAAGTGCTTCAAAGAGGTTTTCACTTTGGGACCTCAAAGTTTTACTTAATTATTTATGTCTAAGGGTGTTCACCCATCCTCTAAAATAGGTTGTAGGATCCAATTTTATTGATAACCCTTGTTTATAGTCTACCAAAAGAATATTTTCTCTTAGGACAAGAAAGTCATGAAAGGCCTCATCATTCTCAAACTCATCTATGATCATTGAAGATTATTGTTGGTCCCAAGATATAAGTTGAGGGTGATATAGAGGAAGTGGATTGTGATTAATAATTATTCTAAGGATACAAATAGCATGAGTGTCAAATAGATTGGTATTTTTTAGGTCTTTGTAATAGCTATGATCAAAATCGGCTTCATTGTCAGCATCATCATCACTAGTCATTAGCACTAGAATATGAATAAGATACATGGGGTCACCCCCAAGTAGTTTAAATCTAAGACCATAGGTTCCTTTAAACTAAGTGGTAGAAATTGGCTCAAATGTTCCATATTGGTTTGGCCAATACTTCCTCCTTCATAGGAATTCTTCTCCATGATCTTGTTAGGAATAGGATACTTGGCATTTTTATAATAATTAGCTAGTTTGTATTTATATGACCATGATTCATCACCATCAAGTGGATCTTATTCTTGGTTAGTGGTCAGTGTGAAAATAATAAGATCTAGACTATGAAGATTGTTTTTGCCCTTTTATTGCCATTCTATGTAAGGTGGTTTGGCTCTAGGTCTTTCATAGGACTTGGGGCTTTGTGGAAGCTTGGCAATGTGAAATATATCATAGATCAAATATTATCTTGGGCCATTAGTCATGATGGTAAAATGATTATACATTTCAAGAGGGGGCATGTGGGAAGATGAATCAAGGGTATTTGGGTCAATATAGTTGGTCTATAGCAAATCCATAAGAATTTCTTTCCCTTTATCCTTTTTGGGAACCCGATTCAATCCAAAATGGTAGTTATATCTTTTGTACTTAGCCTTCAAATGATTGTAATGTTCATAGGGATATAAATCTCTGTGAATGGTGAACTCCATATCTAAATGGGAGAACTTGATACACTGATGTAATGTTGAAATTATTGCACAAATTTCATATATCCAAGGTCTACCCAAAAGTAAATTATATGACAAATTGAGGTCTAACACATGGAATAGTGTATCCTGGATCAAAGGCCCAATGATAACCAACAAGATAATAGTACCTTATGTTATCACTCTTCATTAGCATAGGCCTTGATAGTGATCTTTTCTAGCTGGTGATCAATTTTTTTGTATTCAATATGCTTGATGCAATTTAAAGACATAATATTTAGGCTTGATCCATTATTTATGAAAACATACTTGACTTTGTGTCATATGATGACAACATTGATGTATAACAAATTGAGGTCTAACACATGGAATAGTGTATCCTGGATCAAAGGCCCAATGATAACCAACAAGCTAATAGTACCTTATGATTATCACTCTTCATTACCATAGGCCTTGATAGTGATCTTTTCTAGCTGGTGATCATTTTTTTTGTATTCAATATGCTTGATGTAATTTAAAGACATAATATTTAGGCTTGATCCATTATTTATGAACACATACTTCACTTTGTTCAAATGATAACTAATGGCCTAGGGCTATATATCCAACCAAATCTTAGAATTTATCTAGGATTATGTCATTAGGAACTTAGGATTGGCCAATGAGTTCAGTTAAGATGTTCTTGAGGATGGTAGATGTACATAATAAATCTAAAAAAGAGATTTATGTAGGTGTCTTCTAAAGTTGTTCCAAAATATATAATGTTATTAACCAAAATGGTGAGATGGATGAGTGTAGTGGCAGATGGTTGTGAGCTTGGGATGGTAATCTTTGACTATCAAGTTATGATATCATAATTGATATTAGATATAGGACCATTATTTCTATCAAATGATGGTAGAAGGGGCCCAAATAGAATAAGTCTCAATTTATAATGAACTTGTATCTGGTCATAGGTCAACAATGATATATTGGTATAAGGTCCAAATGTAGTAATCCTTGATTTTTGGTATGTTGTATGTAGTCCCAATTCAAGGAAGGATCATTAGCATAGGTTGGTTGGTTGGGATTAATTAGCAATGGTCTTATTTAGTTAATACTTGGTCTTGGATTGATGGAGATGGTAAAAATATGACCTCCTATAATATGTAATATAACTTTGTTGTAGTCATGTACAACTACATGGTAAGTCTATTAATTGTTGGCATCATTTTGGCCTTGGTTATATCCATTTGGATGACATTGGTTTTGTTTCTATTGATGATACTATTTTTATATTAGTAGTTGATACTATTGATGTTGTTTCATCCTTTATTACTACTACTGATATTATTATTATCTTAGTAGTTGATACTATTATTGTTGTTCCAAATTTTGTTACTACTATTATTGGTTGTTATGTTGTGGAAAAGGGTTTTGATAAATGACCAAGATCTGATTGGATGTAGAAGATCCATTATCCAATGTTATATACCCATTTTCTAACATATTTTGAATGAGATGTTTATTTTACACATAATAACATAGATTATGTCCATTAACCTGATGATATTCACAAAACTTATTCTATCAATACTAATCTAGATAAGAAATTCCCTCAAGATGGTGCTTTAGAATGGTCTAACTAATTAGATTAGTTGTAGCTAGTTTACAAAACATGACTTTAATAGGATCTCCAAAGTCACTAAAAACTTGATGAGTATGCCAATTTTGCCTTAGAGGAGGGGTTTGCAAAGGTAATGGTTGCTACATTTATTGAGATGGTCTCGACTGCTATGAAGGTTGCACTTACTAAATTGGTTATTGGTGAGGAGTAATTTTCATGTGTGACGTAGGCTAAGCAGATAGTGTTTACACCATTTGGACATGTCATGCATTCTTGTTGTAGTTAAACTACTTGGATTTTTCATAGTTATTGGCTTGGAATGGTTATGATGCTTATATGTAGACTTAGTTATGGCTTTGATTTTGGTCATTTCTTGGGTTTTGATTTTGATTTTGGTTTGACAAGGTAAGCTTAATGATCCCTTTGTTAATAAGGTATTTTTTTATTAGCAAACCTTTGTTGATGATCTCCTTGAAAGTGTGTGCACACTGCAGCTCCATATGGTAAGATATTTTGTTGTGCAAATTTTTGGTAAACATAGCAACTAGTTGTTTGTCTAGTAAACTCTGGGTGAATTGGCTAGTGATGGCTCTTCATATTTGTAGGTAACTTGTGAAATTTTCACTAGTTTTTTGTTTGGCTTGGGTCAAATATACCAATGAAATATCATGTTCAATATTATAAGATAAATTCTATAGAAACTTGTTTGAAAGGTCATCAAAATTAGAAACTAAATTTTTCAATAATTTTAGGAACCACTCTAAAGCCTATCCTACTAGACTCTGAGGAAATGAAAATAGTATGTCACTATAAGCCACTGGCTAGAAAGCAATAAATAATTACATTAAATCAGCCTTAGGGTATCCTTTACCCTTATATTTATCAAACTTTAGTGTTTCATACCCTAGAAGAAATGGTATTTGTAGATATTCTATATTGAATGGGTCAAAACACACATAATCCAACTTAAACTTCTTAGTCTATCTCCCAGTTTGGATGGTGGAAATTGCATCCTTCATCTACTACAATTCTTTTAATAGGAAATTTGATGGAATATTAACTTAAGGTGGAGGATGGGCAGTCAAAAGTGGTTTACTTTGAATTGGGTA
Source organism: Torreya grandis (assembly GCA_037957365.1). NCBI lineage: Eukaryota > Viridiplantae > Streptophyta > Pinopsida > Cupressales > Taxaceae > Torreya > Torreya grandis. Next base: position 3,095,897 of record JARHVA010001632.1, on the reverse strand, counting down.
TAGTGGAGGCATGGTTTGTTGTGGAATGTTAATTTGGTTAGGGAATTGACCAGGAATATGCATATGTGGATTCGGATGTGATTGTTGAAATAGCATGTATTATGGTGTGATATTCTATTTAGTATTTGGTATATAGGCTTAGTTTGGGGAAATTATGGTTGAAATGGAAGGATATGGCTCTGGGTGAAGTACTATGCCTATTGAGGTTAAATAGGGACTTGTTGTTGACTAATAAAACCTAGATGAATGAGGGGAACTTGTTGTGAAACAAGGCCCTATCTTTGGATATGTGGTATGTATGGAATAAAAGGAAATCATTGCATAATTAACACTTGTGGAATAGTAAAACCTATTAGTTTTATGAACCCCTATTGTTAAGTAGACACTTGTAGAGTGTTCAGCATTGGTAAGTGACCAATAGATGTATGTTGTTGATTAGACATCATTTGCGATGGTAATGGCATGTTGGTCTATGAGTGAAGAGGTATAGTGGTCACTACCTAGTGAGGTGAAACATTTATTACCCTTATTGAGGTGGTGGAATGTTTTTCCCTTGTTGCATTGGTATACTAAATTTTACCTATTATGGAATTTTGAGTCATCACCTATTATGGTGAAGTAACATTCGTCACATTTTGTTGAGGCACGACACTAGTTGTTACTTGACTACTTAATCCTTGTGGTTGCACTCTTAATTAAGTAGTTAGTTATGGATTGGAAGTAGTTTGTTATGGTTTGGAGGTTAAATTTCCTACCACTACTATTTTTAACCACTTATGGTTTTAAATAAAGGTGCATTTTATTGTGGAATAGTTTTTTGTGCAGTTAAACCACTTTATTCTAGATTGGATGAAACTTGTGTGTTATCCATTGTGTTTGGCACATTCATTTTCATAGAATTAATAGATACTTATTTGATAGTTGGGGCATTGAACATGTTGTCAACTAAAGTGCTTTATGTGAATGCATCTATACCCAAATTTTTTTGGCCTATCAATTCAATTAAAACTCTTGTTGAAGGATCTAGCTCGATAAGATGAGAATTTAACATGGTCATGTTATTGAAATTACATGCTAAGTTCAAATAGGTTTGGTATGTTGTTTTTATTTATATGAAGTGGTCCTCCATGAGACTTTTTCCTATGATAAGCATACATGGGTCTTGATATAGCATAGACACTAGAGCTTGAGGATTCCCAAAAGAGGCCTATTCATTTCTTTGCTTATAAGCTATGTTATAAGGAACTTTTACTAAAATTAGAAAATTTTCATGGGGGAAACTCTTCTAGAAACTTATCCCCTAACTCAATGTCTCTAATTAAAAATTTGTCCTTATTTACAAGCAAGTGATAATCAAACAAATATGGATCATAAGTTGATGCCATCATAATGTAGTATGGTTGATGTTGAGCTTGGTCTACAACCAAAGGTATGCTAGCTAGGTACTATGTTGTTTATTATTAGTCATAATCTACATTTGGAGGCATGTTGACCAAATAGTGAGCTAAAGGATCTTATTTTTGTTCCACTAATTGAATTTCGTAAGGTGGATAAGGATATATCTCAAAAAACTACATCATCACCATAGGGGTCTTGAATAAATTCTTCTTGTGCAACCATATTACCATATCCCAGATTATACATGGCTTCACTACGAGTATAGTGAGACATATTCAAATCAATGGTGAATGCTTTGTAAAAATGGTCTAGAGTTTTATAAATTCTAAAAAACAATTTCCAAAGGACAAATGGTTCAAACTAATTCTAACTTGGTTAGAGTATGGAGCTATATCTCCAAAAAGTTCTATGGCAAAACTTGGTACAAAATAATCTAACATCAAATGCCTAATGTCATATGTCTTACACATAAAAGTTCAAGTGGATGAAATAAAATTGAAATGCCAAACTCTAGGTACAAAGTGTTCCAAAAAAGTCTAATCTAAGAAAACAAAATTTTCTGTGTCTATTGGCCAAATGCATCACAAAATTTAGGCTCAAAATAGTCATATGTCAGGTCTTTTGGCAAAATAAGGCACAAAAGCTAGATTTGAAACAAGGTGAGATTTTAATCTAAAAAATATTAAACACTTTGGCATAAACTAGGCATTCAACTTCAAATATGAACTTGGTCAATTAGTATAAGGCATGAAATAAAAAGGCATAAGGAAGCTAAACTATTTCTTACAAATCTAGGCACAAACAAGAGTTTTCAAATAGGGTAAATAATTAACCTAAGTTGCACAACCCAAAAGAGAAAGATCAATTTCTAGGCCAAAATTATACAAGTCATAAGAATAAATCAATAAATGTTTGTATTTAAAATTTTAAAGGTTAGTTAAAGACTCAACTTAGAAAACTAGACTTCTTTGAACAAACAACAAGGTAGATAAAATTTAAACGGCATAATGGCACTAGGTATATATCCAAAAGGCACATGTGGCTTTGGTTTTGAAATTAGAATTTGGACACAAGGAAGACAAGTATATGAAATGATTTGAGTAGTGTAATGATGTTATTTTTCTCTAAATATGTAATCAATGGTTTATTTTTAAGACTCCAAGGCACAAGACTCAATATGAATTAGATAGCATATCATTACCCTTTTCAATCACACACACACACACACACACACACACACACACACACACACACACACACACACACACACACACACACACACACACACATTTTGACAAAAAGACTAAGGCAAAGGTATGGTACCAAATGGATGGTGTAACACTTCCTCAAATAATGGAGTGATGTATACACAAGACTCATTTGGATGCAGTAAGAAAAATAAATAATTTAGACTCAAAATCATGAAATAAAGAATAAAATGACACAAACACATAAGTGTAACATCTTGGATCTTAAAACTAATAAGTTTTCATAATGGTATTGAATTCCATCAATATAATCCCTCTTGGGAAGATTTTAAATGTTAATCCAAAAATAAAAGTACATGAAAATTAGGGTTTTTAATTTCCCTCTTCTCCCAAGAGTTTGTCTTATGACATGGAACTTTGGGCTACTCACCCGACATCAATAATATGTCCACGACAAGTGGGTTTATTATAAAAATAAATTTTCACATGTTTCTATATGGTTCCAAGGGTGGCTAACACAATATATGTTCATATCATTTGGATCCACATCAATCAGCTTGTTGTGAAAAGGTCTTATCCTTTTCAAAACCACTACAACCATTTCTTACTTAGTGTAGTGCAATTTTTGAGTTATCTCTACAGTTCAAGACAGTATCTTACTAACATAGTTTTTTTAACCACTCAAATAAGTATCCCAATAAATCAAACTCAATTTGTATACCCTATCATGGAGTGGGGTTGAAATGATTCTAGGAGATGAATTCCTAGGTCAATGCTTCCCTAGAGAACCCGTGAGGAGGCAATGAATTCCCACTCACAAGCCAAAATGCATAAAAATAAAAAAATAAAAAGTGAAAAAACTTTAGGGTCATATTTATATCACCTAAACCATACGTATTTAAGAAGGGCCTTAATGATGTTCTTTTCATGATTTTGGACAAAAGCAATTGAGGTAAAGAATGAGTGCTTTTGGTCACCTAGGTTCTCTAAAGGAGATGGGTGAAGAGCATACATGCATCAATTATTTCATAAAAATAAATAACTTCAATAAATAATTAATGAAAATGAAACTCTTAAGAGAATTTATCTAGTGTGAGAGTTTATTTTAATCACCAAAATGAGATGTGTTGTGAAAGTTGGACCCTTTGGCATTGTTGAAAAACTTGCAAAAACTTCAAAAATAATTAAGGCATGAAAATGAACTAGGTTTATTTTAAAAACCAAAGACAAAGTGAGAAATATTTAACCACATTCAAACTTGGCCTTTTCTCTTTAGGACCTATAATTTTTAAAGAGTTTTTGCCTACTTAGAAGCCTGAATATGAATGAGAAAACAAGGTTTTGGATTTTGCTCTCAAGTTTCTCTATTTTTCTGACTCAAAGATCAACATCAATCCATACAAGGATTGATGTCAGCCTACAAAAATTAATGTCGGTTGACATATATTGATGTCAATTTACTACAAAACATAGAAAAATAAAATTATAGTTTGACAAAAAGATTGTTAGCCAAATGAACTTTAAAACTAGAAAAAATAGCTAGATCTTACAATCAAACAGTCAATTAAATGATATTCAAGCTTTTAAAAATAAAACAAAATATAAAAAACCCAATAAAAATTTGTTAAACACATTTATGCCACAATTTTTTATATACATAAGGGTTGATGTTTGTCGTAGTTTGATCGACATTGGTTTGGTAGGATTGACATCAATTTTTTCAAGAGTGACATCAGTCTCTGTAAATTGTGTGTCACTAAAAAACATAATACATGAAAAACAAAGGTAAAACTTGAATTTTGAATATTCTTATGCACTTTTTATAAAAACTAACAATTACATATTATTCTCCTTATTTATATGGTATGATTGAGGTCACAACAGGTGTGCCATTTGTGATCATAGGAATCCAAGAAGGGAGGTTAGTATTGTGTTAGTTTAAGTAACAAAAACTCAAATAAAAACACACTAACACTTACACTCCTAGCCTAGAACTTGGGGAGATCTTAGTAACAAAATCTAAGTGAGAGCATAAATAAAACATAAAAGACATCAATCCTTTACCTTTCTTGAGAGATCTAAATGCTTTGTTGAGTGGCTTGCTTGGTATGTGCATTAAGAATTCTTTGGCAAATGAAGCTTTTTGGATCCTTCTCTCCTTGGCACCATGGCTTTGATGTGGCTTTATGATTATTTGGCTCAATATTTTGGCATCATAACACTACTTACAAAAAAAATCCTATGCCTCTCTCCAAATTTGAATTATAACTTTGGTTTATGAGATCTTCTTAAAAATATTTTACAGAATAACTTTACACCAAAAAATAGCTTAGGATTCAATATGCAAGGCATTTTATATATAGCCTAAGGATTTAACTCTCAACCAAAGTGAGTTAGGGTGGAGGTAAGGCTTGGAATGGGTTCAAACATAACCTAGGTGAGTCAAATATAACCCTAATAGAGTTGATAGTTGTCAAGTAATTATGATTTTCAATTACTAGGCATGGCTCTCAAAATTAGATATTTTAGGATATTTTCAAAGAGCTTGACATCTCTTAAAGGCAATGATGAAAGGCTAGGATATTTTGAATTTTTGAATTGATTTTTTATGATATTCATTAATTACACATGAATAATTAAACTAGGCATTTAATTTGGTTTATCTTATTAATTAACTCTAATTAGTCATTTATCATTTCTAAGACTTGATTTAAGTGTGCAAGTGCCCCACTTAATACGTCAATAGGCCAAATTTATTGTTGTAATGTCATAAGGTGATTAGGGATGAATGATGGATCCATGAGAGAATATTATTGCATAAAGTAGGATACCCTTAAATAGGGATGCCTGAACATGATTCTGAGCTTTGATGAATGATGCACAAGCAAGTTTGGGATGTTCAGTGATTCCTAGGCTTAATTTGTAATGGTTGGTAAGAATTGATCTAAAGTCTGATCAAAACCCAATTGTGGCCAGTTTTAGGTGTCTACAAGAATCACATAGATTATGAGGGATTTTTTGATGATATCTCAATTATTCCCCTTATTTGATTCCCCCTTTTAATTTTATATCTATTATGCTTATATGTAGAAACTAGGCTTTAGTATTGTAGGCACTTCCACACATTAAATTAGCTTTTATAGATAAATAGTTAACCACTTCAGATAGTCATAAGTACCTATATAATAAAATTAGCCACATAGTCAACATAGATGCAACCATAATTAATAAACAAGGCCACATCATGCCCATGTTTAACCTAGCATGGCCTCATCTAAATGCATCACAAAGTTATATTTTCAGATGTGACACAGTTCACAAATCATTCCAGATAAATTCTCATCAACATTCAACCTCCATAGTCAACATAAATCAAATTTGAGCTAGGTTTTCATATTTCATTGAAAGTTCCTATTTATAGCTCATTTTAGCTTCTATATTTTGTTGAATTTTACATTCAAATTTTATATATTCTATAAATGTATATTAGTGTTTCAATCATTTATTTTTTATTACATTTCATTGTTAAATCAAAAATAAAATTTACATAACTATAAATGGATAAATAAATAAATTAAAAATGAAAAATATTAGTAAAATGATAATATAAAATAAAATAAATTTAAATAGTCAAATAAAATATATTAAAATACTTACTTTCCCCAAACATTGATCAATATCTTGTCATTTTCACTTACATATAGTGTCATTTTTAGGTCCCCTTTCACTTTGTGTCTATAGTTATAATGAACAAGGTGATAGGGTCTATCATCATCTGATGTTAGAAGGGGTATTCCTACTTCATCATCATCATCATCATCATCATCATCATCATCATCATCATCCCCTCTTAATGCATTGGGGAGTATGTCTCTAATGCTAGATGGGGAAAAGTATTCCCATTTAAATTTTATATTTTTTTAACTAGGAGTAGTCTAAGAGGGTCCTTCCCATAATGAGGATATATAATAAAATTATAATAATTTATAACTAAATTAATTAAAATCAATTTAAATAACAAAACAAAAATTATAACTTCCAGTTGGTAACTCTCGAATAGCAGACAAAGGATGGTTGCTCCTCCCAACACCCTCATCCTCCTACAAGTTGATATAGGAAGTAGAAATTTCATAATCAAGTTGTTTTATAATTTTTAAATGCTAAAAAATAATTAAAAATTTACATTTTAAATTTATTCCTCCATGTAGGTAAATCCCTAGTATCATACAAAGTATGTCTACTCATCCCAACTCTCTCATCTTTTTCCTAGTCAAAATGGGAATTACACATATGATGCACAAGTTTTATTAGATTTATTAAATTAAATGAAATATTTTTTAAATATAAAATAAAATATAAATTTATACTTCCTTGGACCCACAAAGGTCAAGAGATATCCACTCATACAACATGGTAATCTTTATCATACAACTCACGAGGGTCCCTATAACTAGTACTCTTATCATTATCAAGTTTAATAATTAGAATTTTAAAATGAGAAATAATATTGTTTAATTAAAAAATAAAATATAAACTTATAACTCCATGGTGGGTATGTTCAGTTTGATGAATGTATAGTTGTGGAAGAGTGTCGAGGCAGATCATAAGCCTCACCAAAATCCTCCTCGATATCCTATTGTGCCAAAGCATGAATACTAGAGCTGCCACATATGAATGTATCTAATTCCATCATCATCATAATATTAGTTTTATATTCCATAAAATATATATCATTTCATCTCTAATATTCAAAAAAACATGTAGAGGCTTTAAAATGACATGAAAATTTGTACTAAATCGACTATTTTTTAAGTTTAGTATTTTACATTTTACTTTACACTTGTATCTATTTTTCAAGATTCACACTACATGAATCATGATAATTTACACAAAATCACAAGATAATACACTAAATCACATTATTAATCACCCTAATCCCACTTTGTTGATGTTTACATACAACACAAGGGTTTCACAAAATGTACATAGCCATGAAATTTTACATTATGATCAGGAAAAAAATGGGTTTGTAGAAATGTTAGCTATGAAATGTTACCAAATTTTATGGCACACCATGTTTAAATAAAAAAAACAAATGGGTTTTAATAAATTAGTGTTTTTTCACAACTATGGTTTTTCAATAAAATACCCTAGAGAAAAAAATAGTTTATTTCCTACAATTTATTCTCCATTAAAGAGTTAGGGTTTATTATTCTAAATTTGTCAATAAGATCTAGGGATTATCCTAGGGCTTATAACTTACCATAGGTTTTCCAATTTATCCTAGGGTAAATAATTTACCCTAAGGTTTTGCAATATATCCTAGGGTTTTTTACTTATGAGTTAAACATTTTACTTTATTGGGTTTACATAAAAATTTCATTAAATTTAGGTAAAAAAATGTACAACCTTTTATTTGATTCTTCCCATAGGATCCATTGATTCTTCTTATACTTATTATTTTGACTTCATTAGAGGTATATCTTGCATTTGAGGTCTCAATTTGGATCCTCAACTGTGGTGTATGCCATTTTCTATTTTTCTCCTCTCTCTCCTCTATGAAGTCCCTTTCTATTGAACCTTTCTAGTGTCCTTATCTCCTTTCACTTTATCCTCCCATCACTATATTTTTCCTCTCCTCATCATTTTCAATAAATAAAATTAAAAGTGGGATGGATTTTGGGTCCTCCCTTTTTTAAATAATTTTAGGGGTTTGTGTGGTGCAAAGGTGACATAATTTGCACCACTTGTGATGTTTGTCAATTAATAACATATTTTTAATTAAATGTTTTATTTAGTTCTTGAATATTATTATTCTTTTTAATATAATTTTATGATAGTTATAATTATAATGATGTATAATTGTAAATTTTAATTATAATTCTATATAATTATAATTGTTTTATCTTATTATAGATTAATACATCTAAATAAGATAAAAATTTTGAATATTTAAATTATCTAAGATATGTCTAAATTAAGAAAATATAATTTCTATAATAAAATGTTCAATTACACTTTATTATTTGTGGAAATAAGTAAGAGTACTAGGGTACTTAGCTTATTATTATTTTATGCAAGATTGAGAATGTATGCAAGTAGTAAAAAGGACTGAAAATGGATCTAGAGTTGCTCAACTCTAAAATTTGACTGTATAGACCTACCTAGATGAATATGATAGTAATTGGATGCATGTGTTATATGAATTCACCTTAATCCTAATATAAATGTCCTTGTGACTATTACCGAGTGTTTCATCACAAATTTGTGTGCCTACTTTTAAACTATTATTTTTTTGCAATATCAAAAGCTTGTTATGTGTGCAAGTCTATAAATTTATGTACTTCACTTTAAACCCCTAGTTCCACTTTTAAAACTAGGTTTGGGCCTAAAAAAGAGGAAGAAAGATAAGTTGAGATGACCCCAATCACCCCCTAATAAGTAGCTAAGCATTTCCTAAATTTATAATACTCAAAAGGGTGATCACATCACACATAGTTCTTGTAGGTGGGTGTTTGTGTGCAATAGTGCTTATGGATGCAACTTGTAATATATATTTTTACACTTAACAATGGTAAACTTTACCTAACTTAGGTGATTCAAACTTGAATTGATATTCCTACTTGTTATTTATTTCTTATTTGTGAAATTTATTCCAATCCTTCTCAATATGCAAGTTATATATGATGTAGACACATAAATTTAATCATTAAGTGCTAAACAATGTTTAATATTGATATACTTACCTCGTTTGGCCTATGTTCTATTTTTTTAACTCAAAATATATATTGGAGCATAAAATACCCTAAAAAATATCATACAAATACTCGTAACATCATTTAGACATCTGTAAATTTCTTACATACTCCTATCAGACTAGTTGTAGCAGTCTTTGTCCTTATGGGACAAGACCACATTAGGTAACTTTTACAGTCTTGTCCCTCATAGTTAAATTATAAATTTTTAAATTAGATACATTAAACTTAACCCCTCTTTCACTTTTATCAAGGTTTATTAGTGTAAATATTTAAAATATCCCTCTACTTAATCATATCAAGGCTTCTCTAAACACAGTTGATAATCACTTGGAAATTATCTTTCACACTGACCAAAAGATCACTATTTCTTCCAATTCCAATTTAGAAGCATTCTAATAGTCATAGGTCAATTATAAATTTATTTTATTATAGATTAAGGACATAGAAAGTAAAGCAATCTATTTATTTGCATTCATATATCAAATACAAATTTCACACACTCACTATAGGAGGGAGAACTACATGGCCTGAGGCCCTTTTGGGCTATATAGGTAGCACTTAGATAATGAAATGATTTCTAAGGGTATCTCATATTTTCCCCTAACCCTATCCCCCCTTTTGGAATTTGATCTATATTATGTTTATTCTAAATAATATAAGTTTTTATGTTTTTTAGTTCTTCATGTGGTAAATTAGCACAAACATAAAATATGTAAAACTTTGTAGATAGGTGCATAGACCTAATTGGAAAAATCAATCACACAACCAACCAAAACATGGCCAAAATCAATATATGTAGCCACAGTGTGTCCATATCCTCTTAGTGAAGCCTTGTCTTAATGCCTTTTGAATTCTTGTCTTTAAACATGACATAATTCATAGGTCTTTTCAAGCAGTTTCTTGTCACAATCAACCTACACAGTTAGCATAAGATTTTATTGAGGGAGGTTTGCATATCTATTGATCAATTTACTATTTTTAAATAATTTATGATTCTATAAATTATGTATTCTACTTTCATATCTGTATATTTCTTGTACATAAATTTTAGTAGTGTATATCTATTTATTTGATTATTTTTAACTCAAGATAGAGTAAACATTCTAGTGAACCCATAATTTTATTTTAAGAACATTATTTGCTTGATTTTTGTGTGGTCTAGGGTTTTATCTTATTTTTTGATCTCACAAAAATTATAAATTCTTAATTTGTTATACAATTTTTTTATTTTATTATCACTTTATTTCTTTTTGTTTATGTTTATTTTTATAACTATATTCTAGCAATTATACAACTATTTAGTAACTATTATTATGGGATACGTATTGATCTATTTTATATACATCATGGTGTGATGTGTTTACTCCAATAATCATAGCCATTATACAACACTAAACATGTATTTTTTTTTTCATTTACCTCATGATATACCAAAAACACCTAAGTTTCCTTGTTTATACTATAAGAAGCCTATTTTAGCCATTTTATTTGTGGTACACCTGAGAAGAGCATATCACTTAGGGAAGTTACTCTCATTGTACCTTTAAAAATAAGGTTAGTGGTCTACATGCATATTTTTTCCTCTATATTTAGTGATGTAAAATATTGGGCCAACACTAATCAATGAAAGATCAAGTATATTTGAAAGCCCACACAATCATTCAAACCCTTGCCTAGATCACCCTTTATACCTTCATTTTCACTTATATTGTATTCATTCATTAGCATGTATTATTCATATTATATTATATTCATAGTGTGATCAATGAATGAATGTGTTTCTCATATGTTGTATAGGAATATGAAATTCATTATTGCACCTTGTATTCCTTTTCAGTACGTTATTCATTATGTTACAGCATGGATAAAATAAATCAAATCAAGAGGATAAATTGTGTAATATATACCTTCAAACACATTTTAATTGTTATTTTTTAAATATAACATCCTCTAACAATTCTCCTAAAATATTACCACATCATGGGATAGTTTTGTCACCGTCTAAGGGCATGAGTGAATAAATATTTCACACAATATTGAAATAGGAGGCCTTGGACATAAAAAATATTCAACTTATGCCATTTCCTATTGTTAATACTTATTATTATAATATTCAATCCAAGTTACTTCCTATCACAACTAGATGACAAATAACTGTATACAACCTTATATGCTCCCCCCCCTTCACCTTTAACCTCCTTATATTTTTCAATCCATTTCCATTATTCATCCATAACTCATAGTATTGGGTTGTTACTTTTGATAAATAAGATGTACCTCCCAAGTATATCATTGAGTATAATCTTCCATTATTTATCCGAATTCAAATATGTGGAAAAATATTCAAGTGTGCATTCATTGACATTGGTTTTAAAATAAATATTTTTAGCTATGACTTCATATATAAATTGGGATTTAAAAAGGATAATATTCAAAACCTGAGTAACTATAGACACTATTTATGAATTATATAGCACCTCAGTATTATACACAGAAATTATATATCATGAATATAACTTTAGCTTATATACCTTTCCCATTGCCAAAAGGCTCACACACACTATCTCTTTATTCTTAATTGAATATATCTTAATCTAACCAATGTCATTCTAATGACCTAGGCCTTTTATCTTACCCATAATGTTGTAAACTCACTTATCTTCCATATATACAACTTTTGGACCTATACCTACTTGTACACTTCCTAGACACCTGTGTCTCAGTTAGATACCTGGTTGATGCAAGTGTCTTATTCTAATGTAAGTGTCCATTACTCTAAAGTCATCCAATTTACAAATGAAACATATCCTAAATGTCATACTAACTATTTTAAATTAAGATATCCTCCAAATGGATTGGTATAAATATAATATCAATCCTCATTCATTAATCACCTAGAATAGACCAAAAAAACATGTAAAGCTTACTTATTTTCTCTTATTTTCATATCCTTTATATGGATAGCATATCTATAGGTCTAAATTACTAAATAAGCATTCTATGAACCCTATTTTCTAAGTTATAATTTAGGTCATTATTGTACTTGCTTATCACATATTTCATGATTCACACACAAGCCAACACATAGGGGAGAACTACATAATTCTAAGAAACTCTTTAGAGTATTGTCTATATAGGCAACACTCATTTTAAGAGGGTATTTGGGGTATCTTGACACCATGTTCCCACTAATCCATTTTTACCACAACCACTATAAATATGAATAACTAGGATTTTTTTATTTGACAAGAAGAAATAGTCCATGACCCATATCTCAATGCACCAGAGCAAAGCTGACATAGAACCCAAAAACATCCAAGTGGTCACATCCAATTTTAATTGGTATTATCTACTAGACACCTACATCTAAGTTAGACAATAGTATTGACACAATCATCCCAGGTCAATGCAAGTGTCCATAGCTACATAGGTATAATTTCTAGAATCGTATATATAAATATAAAATCCTAATCCAATCTACTTTCTACTTGTTCCAAATCTAGATCTGTGTTAGCATCAAGACAAGTTAAGTATTTTGTTTTCATCATCATTGTAATTATCTAGCATAGTTGTACTTTCTATTTTAGCATATCTCATCATAATAAATTTAGTATATGTTTATCTGAGTTTTGTAATTAATTATCCTACTATATATATATATATATATATATATATATATATATATATATATATATATACCACCCTTTTACCCTTGGCCATCTCTACCCCTTTAACCCTAGATTTCCCAATCCATATTTTAGGGTTATACATTTGTGCCACATTATGCCAAATGATTCAAACTAGAATAAACTTTTGGGACAGCTTTGGATACATGAAATTTATGTGGTTCACTATATTTTTCATGCATACTTAACATTCAACCATCATTGAAGAAGAATTAGATTTGCAAAAATTGATTATGATGTGGTTCATGAGGGATTTGTCTAAGCTCAAAGGCAAATTGAAAATTATTCAATAGGATAATAAAAGATTGAGTCAGAAAGATATTGAGAAATATTGCATTATAAAAATTTAAATACTTAGGGATAGGGTTAGTTTTCTAGAATGTAATAATATTAGTTACTTGGTCAATTATAGTAAAGCAGCCATGTATGATGGAATTCATAATTTGGATCACTTAAGGTCTCATATGGGAGGATTGATTGATTTAAAGAGCTATTCTAAGGGTAAGGGTGAGCATAAACATTGTAGTGAATGTTCTAAAGACATAGACAAAAAAATATGCTTCTTCATATTGATTCAAACCAGAAACATATGAAAAGTTATTGGGAAGATGTGGTAGGGAGCTTGGAAATTTAGAGTGTTTGTAGTTCCTTTCTAGCTATTTTTTGTCTTTGGTGATATTTACACTATTCTTAGGTTGTATTTAGGCTATTTGTAGTTGTTCTTGTGAATGTTTTATCATGTTTCTCTTTTGGACTTGGATAGTCCTCTGGTTATTTTTGTATTTTTTCTTCTTGTAGGGATTAGAGTCCCTAATTAAAAAAAAACACCTTTAACTTTAATAAACAAAACATTCAGCCATCAGGGATTTATTTACACATGTTCAATGGATATTAATCACTTCAAACATTATGCAACTATGCCAAAATCCTATAAACTTGATTTTGGTTCTCAAGCAACTAGGAAGAGGTCTTTGGAGGCTATAAAGATTAAGGTGTCCTTGTTTCTTCATTATCTTCTTACTATTTTTTTGTTATTTTTCTACAATGTTGCTACTGTAATGTAGTTTTTTATCTTTGTCTACAGACCTTCATGTTTAGCTTGGACTTTTAAGTCTTGTGTGCTTATTCCTTATATAGGTTTGAGTCCCTAGTTCAAACACTCATATTTACCATTAATTTAAAAAATAATTACTTAATGTCATTAACTTAATTGAATTTAATTAATTAATTTAAAATATTTAAATATTAATTGAACATTTTACTAATTATTTGATCAATAAATTAAGTAATTAAGTAGTTAGTTTTGATTAATTAATTAAATGACTAATATATTTAACTAATAGATTAATTAATTAATTCTTATAATAATAAAATTAATTAATTAACAATTTTTTTCTCAAATATGAATATAAAGGTCAAGGGTTGGGAAAATATGAGTAGGGTATAGCTCAACCCATTTCTCCTATAGATAACATAACATCGGTTGATACACTATTACAAAAACCTAAGTGGCTTGTCTTAACCAATGTACCAAGGAGATAATTTTTATGCTTACTTAAGTCTCCTACTTCATTACTCCCATGGATTGTAGAGAATCATCTCATATCTCTCCCTCATCCTATAGAGGTTGATGTGAGAAGACATCTAACCAAAGGATATAATGCAAATGAATATTGTAACTATCATCAAGGCCATGGACATTCTAAAAATAGATGTTTAATCTTGAAGTATAATATCCAAGACCTCATAATTAACCAAAATATTGTATATCATGATCTTCCAAAGGAATCAGATTCATAACTTGGTGATCACCAAAAACATAAAATATTTAACGATCTTTTACATGATTAACTTAAGAAGGAACCAAAAGTGTAAATGGCATACAATGCACAATAAATAATTCAAATTAAATAAATCAAAAAGCATCCACATCAACAATATTTAACAATCACATCATTCGTGGGTGGTGATTATTTTTGGAATAACCATATTGATCCTACACAAACAAAAACTACTTGCAATATAAGACATTTTCAACATCTTGGATTTAATCTAAAAGACTTACAAACTAAAGGAGGGTGGAATGACTCCTTTGGAAACATAACAATACCAATTTCTAGTGGTTATAAAGTGATTGAAACATGGGTTTGGGTTATTCCACAAAAACATCCATATGCATTTACATTAGGCATTCTTTGGTTGTATAAAATGGAATCAAAATTGACCAAAATTAGCAAGGTGTTTATTTTTATCATGAAGGAAAATTGACCCATTTTTCAAATGATAGCATTGGTTTTTGTATTTCACATGTAAAATGTGATAATTAACATGTTATGTACCATTTACACTTATCTAACCATTATTAAAACAATGTAAAAGATCCAACTTAAGATTGCAAGGTTTGAAATATTCTAAAAATGCCAGACCAAATCAAAAATTCAAAAATATGTTCAACATTTACATGTTCTATTAGCTATGTATCATATATGTTTTTGGTTCCATGTTGGTATATATCATATCAATATTTTATATATACACGTGTTTCACTCACCTTTTGAGTGTGATATAAGTAGACATAAATGCATGATCTATGTACTTTTATATGTGGGACCTTCCTTCTACTCATGTCATGTGGACACTGGGGGCATCCACTTATTTTATCATGATACATCCATGTTATATCATTATATGGTCATTTTATAGTATAATTATTGAGATTATATACTTACACATGCCTTTATTCATGCTTTTATCTTTCCTAGTGTACATGATATGTTATGTACTCAATATTTTTTGCTAACACATATGATCCAAGGGCTAGTATGATATGTTTATGCTTTCATTCATGAACTTCCTTGAGTATCTTTCCTTGATATTATTTTTATTATTTTAGAATTTGAATATGCTCCATTTTTTGTAGCTCCATGCCTTTGTTTGCCTCTTTGAAATTTGAATATGTCATTGTTTTTTGTATGTTGACATTTGAATATGTCATTTCTTGTTTTGTGGACATTTAACTAAGTCATGTCCCTTTGATTATGTGGAATTTAAACATGCCCATTGTTTCAAGTATCCTTGAATCATTATCTTTTGAGTTGATTTTAAGTGATTTTGTATGTGTGCTTGATTGCTTATTAAGATTGTATAACTACTATTTCTATGTTTCCATGATTAACATCATGCATATTAGGACTTGGTGTGATCACATTCTTCGTGCTTCAATTATATATATAACTAGACATGTTACCTCTATATGATACATGGTACATTCATAGTTTACATGGTTATCTTATCCTTTTAAGATAAGCTAACTACCAGTTACTACTTTCCCTCACCTCTAAATAGGGGCATATAAGTGGGTGCATGTCATAGAGGTATGAATTCCATTATTTATAGATTCAAATTGTAGTGGGGGTGTGTTCTAAAAATATGTTAACCACATTTGTCACAATTTTAGATTTAGTGGGGTCATGTTTGAGAAACTTGTTCTCCACACTTATTCATTATGTAGCATACCCAGATTATAGTGGGAGCATGTTTTGGAAACATATCCTCCACATCCACACTTACATTAGTTATTAGATTCAAATTATAGTGGAGAAAGTTTTGGAAATGTGTTCTCCACACTTACACAATTTCAAATTGGCTAAATTTCATATTTATATGATTCAGATACACATTTATGGTAGAATTTTATACATTAGTACCATTTTTATACATAGTTTTAACATGAGACATATCTAAGGTGAACATGTTATGTAATGTGTGCCTAATATTATAAAATAAAATCTATTTTATATTTCTAAACGCTTTCAAGTACTATCATCACCCACTAGGTTTGACTTTTACTGACTATATTGAGTTAATCTACTGCAGTAGTTGGTTCACTTTTTGATATGGTAGAGGTGATTAAATCACTCAATCTTACCAAGTTTATAGGTTGGACTTGATTACATCATCCAACCTCACCATAATTATAGTGTGAGTTGACTTTGTTCACTCATACTCACCATTTTATAAGCATGATTAGGTTTCATGATTGAGCTAATCTCAACTGTCAGGTGGAAACTCACATTTTCTCCAAGGTTACGAGCATGGGTCTTCCAATCATCTCTTTAGATACATGCACTTTCAATATTTTATATTTGTCCTAATATTAGCTCTAATTATGCATAATGATATATCATTTCAAATCAAAATACCAAAAGGCAAGGTGTTTGTTTAGATATATAGGTGTATTCTTGTAGACACTATTTCTAAATTATATATCACCTCAATCTTGTACACTTGGAAAATACATATCATCGATGTACTAGCAACCTCTTACCTACTCACAAAGCTACCTAACACATCAAAAATCACTCAATCAATCACTTAAGTGAATAAATCTTCTCTAGTTTTTCTTATTTCCATATAAGTCATAGTGATAACACATCTATAGGTCTAAAGTACTGAAGGAGCACTTCATGAGTCAGATTTTCCAAGTTAAAAGCTGGGTCACTCTATATACTTGCTTATCACACATTGCATGATCCACAATCCAACACATATGGGAGAACTACATAAGTATTAGGCTCTCTTCAAAGCCTTTGATATATAGGTAGCACACATTAACTGAGGGGCCTTTGGGGTAGCTCAACACCATGTGCCCACTAACCCATTTTTCCTTGTCTATTATGAAGATGAAGAACTAGGGTTTTATTATTTTACAAGTATTGATAGTCCATGACCCATATCTGAATTCACCAAAGTGAAGGTGACACATAACCCAAAAGCACCTAGGTGGTCACATCTAATTTTAGCAAGTGTTTTATACTAGACACCTATGTCTAAGTTAGATGGTATCATCGACATAATTATCCTAGGTCAGCATAATTATTTATGGATATAAAGATTAAATTTTTAAAATCACATGGGTTGATCCAAAATCCATATCTTGTATACTTCATGCATGTTCTAAATTCAAATTTGTGTTAGCGTTAGAACCAATTAAGTATTTTGTTTTCATTACCATTTCAATATATAGCATAGATGTACCTTCCATTTTAGCATATCTCAACATCATAAATTTAGCATATGTTTTATCTATTTTTTAAAAATTAATTGACCTACTTTAAAGATAGTCTAACATCCTTGCGACCTAAGCTATCTATACCCCTTTAACCCTAGATTCCCATATCTATATTTTAGGGATAAACGTTTGGTGAACACAATTTATGTGAATGCAATATTTTTCTAATTCTTAGGATTTATTTTTATTGTTCAAAATTTTGAAATTTTTAATTTGAAAGAAATGGAAAATAGTAATAAAAAAACTTGTTTTCAAATGGAAGACAAAGAAGCATTGATCACTCATCTCAATAATAATGACTTAATAGATGCATTTTTGTATGTTACAAGAGATGAAATCAATAAGCATGATAAAGTTAAGGCTTCACCTAATGATGGTGAATCTTTGGAGGGTACTACAAATCATTCTATATCAATCAATCTACATACATCTAGTGGAGGCATGGATTATGTCTTCCAAACTTTGTTTCCTAAGACTAATATTGCAACATCTACCATGATTTAACTAAATACTTTAGATCAAATACCATTTTCAATGTTTATATCTACCCAACCTATGGGTACACCTCCTTTGGTGACTTCTCAAATATCCAACCTAAAAGACTAAAAGGTGAAAATTCTTATCTAAACTATAAAACTTTTTAAAACTAAGGTTACAAATATTCAATAAAATTATATGAGATCACCTTTTGTTATTGATTCACAAGAGGTGTTGCATAATCCTCTCTCACCAGAGATATATTTTCACCCCTTGACAATTAGTTATGTTGTACCTAATTTCACATTTTATGATGTTAAGGGTAATCCTAAATATCATCTTCAATCTATATTTATGGCATGCCTTGATTATGCCTCCAATGATAAAGTTTTAACCAAATTATTTCCAAGGAGCTTAAAATACTATGTTTTAAGGTGGTTCTATGATTTACCAACTTAATCAATAAATGCCTTCAAACCCCTTATAGATTAGTTTTTGACACACTTATCTATTAATATTAATAGAAAGGTTTCCTGTGTCCAAATTAAGAAATTTAAACAAGGAACAATGAACATATCAATGAATATGTTTCAAGGTACAAAACAATGTTAGCTAAAATGACCAATCCTATGGAAAATAAATAGCTTCAATACACCTTTAGTAAAAGTTTTCTTGGTCCTTACATGAGCCTATTTGTTTCAAAAAGTTCAAGTATTTTGATGACTTATGCCACATTGTTCATGGTCCTGAAATGACACTTATCTCATTAAACAAACTTAAGTATGTAGCAAACAAACTGACTACATCTACATCCAACACAATTTTAATATCAAACCTCTTGATCTTAAAAAATTAAACAACCACCATTTTTAATGTAGTGGCATAGAAACCTAATCAACTTATGTTGTCTAATGCACCACAAAGATAGTTTACATGCTTACCTAAGCCTCTCACTTCATTACTTCTATGGACTATAGAGTGTTATCTTATACTATCCCTCATCTTATAAGGTTTGATATGATTATACCTCTATCCAAAAGGCATTATGTGAATGCTTATTGTGACTATCATCAAGGCCCTAAGAATTCTATGAACAAATGTTTTACCTTGAAGCATAAGACCAACACCTCTTCGATGACAAAAAGATTACATTTAATGATCCTCTAAACTAATTAGGTTCACAACCTATTGGTCACCAAAAGGATAAAATATTTAACAATCCCTTGTAATATCATTCAAATAAATATTTATAAGTACAAATGGTATGCAATGCACATCCTTGTCCATCAAATTATGAGCACCCTTTAGATGGGATTATCAGTACTTATACACAATATACACCTCCTATGTTTCAATTACCTTATATTACTTTTGATGATTATTAGATTAAGGATAATGACTCAAATCTTCATTCATTATTCATTCAAGCATACCTTAATCACCAACCTATACATAGTTTTATGATTGATAATGGTGTAAGGGAGAACATTTGTATCTTGACATTACTTATGTATATGGATTATACAAATCATGAATGGCATATTTTGACTAGATCAATTATATCATTTGATAAGACCTCATAATAGGTATTTGGTGAGATTGACTTACCTTTATAAGTGGGTCCCACACATGTGGTTACTACCTTCTTAGTTATAACTTCCATGGGTGTCTTTTATATGTTATTATCATGACTTTGGATACATACACTTCTAGTAGTACCTTATACATTTCATGGGTATGTAAAATAAATTCATGTTAATTGGGTAATTACACTTTCTAAAATTCCATTTGAACATCCTCTTGAACAAGAGAAATTTATAACTAGGTAGTTAATTATAAAACCCCTTACCATTAATATTTCACAAAAGGGTAATCAATAGGGAATATTCTTTACTATGTAATGGTACTTGAGAGACCATTACATTAGAGATCTATTGTGAGTTCCATAGAATCCTCATCTACTACACACCACATTCATATATCTAGAACACTTAAACAAGTTCATATTACTACTATTCCAAAGAAACTACAAACCACTAATTGATGGGCTCCATGAACCCATACTCCTATTGTTTATTCATGGCCAAAAAATCTTATTTTACATATGTAGAGCATTATAGATTCTATAGTGATAGGCATCACACCTATACATACTACTTGGCAATACCACCACTTTATTGCACCAGGTGTCTAGATGGGAGATACTTATGAGCATCCATTGGATGAGATCATAGGATAGTATTTTTCTTTGACATATTTCAAAAACACCAAAAAACTCAAATAAATTCAAAAATATAAAAACATGTTCAGCACTTACATGTTCTATTAGTTCTTTGGCATATATATTGTTGGTTCCATGTTGGTAGATGGCATATTAACATTTTATATGTGTATATGTGTTTCACACATATTTTGAGTGTTATTAAGGCATAAAAGGATACATGATATATGCACTTTTGTATGTTTTACCTCTCTTTACTCATGTCATGTGGGTATTGGGGGCATCCTCTTATTTGATCATGATACACCTAGGATGTATAATTTTATGGTCATTTTACATTATCATATTTTAGCTTATGTAATTACACATGTCTTTATCCATGCCCATATATTTTATAGTGTACTTGATACATTATGTACTTAACATTTTTTTTGTAACACATATGATCCATGGATTATTTGTTATGTTTGTGTTGGTTGGTTATGATTTCATTCATACACTTCTTTGAGTGTCCTACTTTTTTATTATCTTGTTTGATTGAGTATTTGAATATGATCCATTATTTTTGGCCCATGTTCCTTTGTTTTCCTCTTTGACATTTAAATATTCCATCCCTTTTTTTATGTTCACATTTCAATATATCATTTCTTGATTTGTGTGTATTTGACTAAGTCATGTCCCTTCAATTGTGTGACATTTGAACATGCCCCTTATTTAAGGTCTCCCTAGACCATTGTCTTTTGATTTGTTTTTGAGTGCTATTGTGTGTGTGCTTGATTTCTTGTTGAGTTTTTATTATTATTATCTAGACATTGCCATGATCTATATATTTCATCTTATAACTTGGTGTGATCACAATCTTTGTCCTTCAATGATATATCTACCTAAACATTTTCCTTTTATATTTTACATGGTAGATTCATAGTTTATGTGGTTATATTATCCTTTTTAGTTAAGGTAAATACCACTTGATACTTTTATTCACCTCAAACAGGGGGTATATAAATGGGTACATGACATGGAGGCATGACTTCCACATTACTTCATAGATTCATATTACAATGGGGGCATGTTTTGAAAACATATTTTCCACATTTTTCATAGTTTTAGATTCAATGAGGGCATGTTTTGGAAACATGTTCTCCATGCTTATTAAATATTTATCATACCCATATTATAGTGGGGGTATGTTTGGGAAACATGTACTCCACATTGTCACTTATATTAGTTTTCATATTTCTCCATTTATACTGGAGTCATGTTTTGGAAACATGTTATTTATACTTACACCAGTTCTCAAATTTAGGTTGCAGTGGGGGTAAGTTTTGGAAACATGTTCTCCACAATTACATAATTTCATATTAGATGAATTCATAGTTATATGATTTAGATATATATTTGTGGTAGAATTCTATACATTGGTACCATTATTATACATATTTTTATAATGATACATATCTAAGTTGAATATGATATGCAATGTGTGCCTAATATTACAAAATCAAATTAGGTTCAAATTCCAAACACTTTCAGGGATTGTCATCACTCATTAGGTTGGATTTTTATAGACTATATTGAGCCAATCTACTATAGTAGTTAGTTTAATTTTGGTATGGTTAAGGTGATTAAATCATTCAATCTTGAAAATTTTATAGGTTGTATTTTATTACATCATCTAACCTCACCATTTTTATAGTGTGAGTTGACTTAGTTCACTCACACTTAATAAGTTATAATTATGATTGGGCTACATAGTTGAGCTAATCTCAACTTTTAGGTGGAAATTCATCTTTTCTCTAAGGATGTGGGTATTTATCCTCCAATATCTCTATATATTTAGATATATTCACTTTCCATATCTTATATTTGTCCTAATATTATCTCTAATGATTCATAATGATATATCTTTTCAAGTCAAATTTTTAAAAGGCAAGATGATTGCATTGATACATAGGTGTACTCTTAAACCTTGCTCTCTTTAAATTTCAAACATTCCAATGTTTTCAATTTTATATTATATACATTGATTGTATATTGTAACATGCTCTTGGTTTTAGGTTAGTCACCAGCAAAGCACTCTAGTCAAACTTGAGAAAATACAAGGTATGTTGTACACATCCAAGTATGAATTTATTATCTTTTAAATCAGTGATTCCATTACTATATTAAAGGGGAGAAATGTATACACTATTTTTGAATTATATATTACCTCAGTCTTTTATGTTTGGAAAATGCATATCATGGATGTACCTATAAACTTATTACATATACACAAAGCTACCTAGCACAAATCAAAAAACACTCAATTGAGCACTCAAGTGAGCAAAGCTTCCCTAGTTTCTCCTATTTCTATATCAATCATAGAGATAGAACATATAAAAGTTTAAAGTATTAAAGGATCAATCCATAAGCCAAATTTTCCAAGTTACAAGCTAGGTCACTCTATATACTTGATCATCACACTTTGCATAATCCACAAGCCAACACATAAGAGATAACTACATAAGTATGAGGCCCTCTTCTAAGTATTAAATATGTAGGCAATGTTCATTAACAAAGGGGTCTTTTGGACAACTCGACACCATGTGCCCACTAACCCATTTTTTCCATAGTGACTATTAATAGGAATAAATATGGTTTTATTATTTGATAAAGAGTGACAGTCCATGACCCATATTTGAATTCACTAGAGCGAAGGTGAAAAAGAACCCAAAATCATCTAGGTGGTCACATCTAATTTCAAAAGGTATTTTATAATGGACACCTACATCTAAGTCAAATAGTTGCATCAACATAATTATCTTAAGTTGACGTAAGTGTTTGTAGCTATAGAGGTTGAATTTTTAGAATCAAATGATTGAAGCAAAATCTAGATCTAGTCTACTTGTATGTTTCTGATCTAGATTTTTATTAGCATCAAAATCGACTAATTATATTGTTTTCATTATCATTACAATATTTAGCATAATTTTAATTTCCATTTTAACATATCCTAGCATAATAAATTTAGTATATGTATTATCTATGTTGTGTAAATTAATTGACCTATTTTAGAGATAGACTACCATCCTTGTGCTCTAAGCTATCTCTACCCCTTTGACTCTAGATTCACATATCTAAATTTTAGGTTTAAACAACTCCTAAACCTTACTGTCTTTCAATTTCAATCATTTCATTTATTTTAATTTTAGATTATATATAATAATTATATACTATAACATGCTCTTGTTTATAGGTCAATCACCAAAAAAACACTTAATTTGGACTCAAGTAAAGGCAAAGTGTGTTATGCACACCCAAGTACACATTCATTTTTATTTAAACTAGAAATTTCATTACTAGATTAAAGTGGGGCAATGTAGACACTATTTTTGAATTATATAGCATCTCAATATTTTACTTTTGAAAAATACATATCATTAATATACCTTTAGCTTCAATACCTTTCTCACTACCAAAAGGCTCACATACACTATCTCTCTATGCTTAACTATTTATATCTTAATCTAAATAATGTCATTATAATGACCCAAGCCTTTTATCTTACCTAGAATGTTGTAAACTTTCTTATCTTCCATATCTATAAGTTATATAGATGTACCTAATATTTTGGTTCCTGAATACTTGCATCCCATTCAGATGCCTATGTCAACACAAGTGTCATATTTGAACACAAGTTTTTAATGCACTATAGTCATCTAATTTACAAATGAAATGTATCTTAAAGTTCTGCCTAAGTGATTTAATGTGATATATCCTCTAAATGGATTGGTATAAATATAATATCAATCTTCATTCATTCCTCACCTAGCATGGACCAAAAATCACTCAAGTGATCAAAGCCTCCCTATTTTATCTTATTTCCATATTAGTCATAGGGATAAGTCTAAAGTACTTAAAAGTGAATTTCATAGTCATATAAAATGTCCAAATTAGTATATTGAGTATATCTTATGATACCCTATCTATAGGAGCTTCTTACATGCTCTCATGACCTTTCTAAACACTGTTTTACTTATTCCCAGTCATCCATAGCCTTCTAGATGATCATTCTAGCTTAGCAAAGCTCTATTTCCCAAGCCAATTCTATCCTCCTAGGTCTTGAACCTATAGGATAAGAGTGTCATACTTATACTATAGCATTAGACCCTAGGATGTCCCATTTTTGGTTCTCCTATCCACTCAGATTTAAAGCCCAAACAATTATTTTCATCCTATTCCTATCATTCATCATGTTGGCCTAGCATGAATACATCTAACCCATGATAAATAGTTCCCTATAAAAGTCCATCCATAGTTCATTTATAAATTAAGGTGACAAATCTTACAAAGCAAGCAAGAATACAAACAAAACGCTAAGGTAAATTTCCCTATTCTCTACATATAGTCACCCAACATAGGTGTAAACATATTCAAACCCTCACACCATTATATAACCACTTAAAGCAATCTCAATTTGGTATTTTTGTATCTGCATTACACTTTTACAAAAATCACATCAAGTGGGAGAACTACATATGACTTGATCCCTCTTTGGAGTATTAGTATGCAGGCAACATGCCAACACAAGGGGTGTGGATACACATTTAATGTATCTTACACACACTAACCCCCCTCTTTATCAAGTTTTATCAAGAATAATGAATATCTAGGGTTTTAATATTAAATCATCTCTACAAGGAGCTTTGTTGACATTTAACACTTAAGATTTCATAGGTAGACTCATACAAGGATAGTGAACAAAACCTAGAAAACTTAGATCTTTATGACTAGTTAAAATAATAATGGTGGGAGTGGACTATAGCATCAGATCCTAGAGTTTCATGTTTTTTGCACTCCTATCCTTTTACTAAATGAAATCTAGATTCTGATTTGTGATACTATCCCACTCTTACATAGCTAGTTTTAGCCTCTGTCTCAGTCATCTCAATCTAATTTTAAGCTAAGTTGTATTTCTCCTTATTTAATGTTATTTTTAGAAAGGTTCAAAAGATACAATAAATTATACAAATTATTAATATAATTATTGAAATATTATTTAATGATTTATTTTTTCAGATCCTTAACTAAATTAGGAATAAAACTCCATTATTCCCAAAATTGTTAAATCATTTGTTGAACCCGACTTAGTTCATTTGTGTATAAAAACCTAGAAACCCTAGCATAAGTTCCTTGTTAGTTTTTTTAGTATTTTTATAATTTTTATTGAATATTTAAATCATAAATTCACATTTAATTTTTAAAATTCACCATAGTAATTTTAAAAATTATTTCTTTCAAACCCTAGTTGCCTATACTAGGTCCCAATTTTTTTCCAATATTTTTTTTATTTTTCTTGCATTATTAAATCAAAAATATACATTTAATTTTTTAAAATTTACCTTAGTAATTTTCAAAATAATTTCATTCAAACCCTAGTTACCTATATTAGGTCTGAGTTTTCTTTTCTTTTCCAAGTATTTTTCTAATTTTTTCCTACATATTTAAATCAAAATTTCCCATTTAATTTTTAAAATTTACCACTATAATTTTGAAAATCACATCTAATTTTTAAAATTACCATAATAATTTTTAAAATAATTTTCTTTCAAACCCTAGTTTCATATACTAGGTCCCTTTGTCTCCCTAAGGAATCACCTTACATTTAAATCAGATTTCACATATAAAATCAAAAATGGATTTCACTCATATCAAAACATTTATTGAAAATAATAGAGTCCATACTCGATCCTATCATGTATATGAATTATGAATTTTAATATATGTTAATGCAAAGCTTCATTCTTTCTCTCTCATGCTTACTTTTTATAATAAGGGATGATATTAACAAATTTATTGATAAAAATGTTAAGATCCATTTCCTTCAAAGCAATCTTTACTTTTCCTGAATACAAGATTTCATTACTTATTTAACATGTTATCTCTCTATTATGTATAATTAAGTTAAGAATAAAATCCTTACATACTTATCAGATCCAATATATATTCTAACAACCACTTGTTGATTTTCAATGTCATATCTTATGCACGAGAAAGAATTTCCTTCTTCTCCTTTCCCCCAAGAGGGTGATAGTTACTTTCCCTCTAACCAAGTCCATGATATCACCCCTCCAAAAGGTGAGGTATCCTATACAATTGTTCCTAATCATACATTTAGCCTATAGCTTCTTCAAACCCTCTTCAACATATGTTCTTACATGTTTAATCAAAAGCAACCAGGGTACACTTGTGAGACTATAAGGGATCAAATCCCTAGTATGAGAAAGTTAATTTCAAATTTATAAATGAAAAATTAGATATTACATGAAAATATCACAACATTGTAAAATTAGATTATAATACAAAAGCCTCAAAGGTACCCTAGTTTCAATCATGTATATGCACCTTCACCTAGTCAATTGGTTGCAAGCAATGTTACATATCAAAACAAGAAATCACAACAAAGTAACTCTATAGCTAGTGATTCAAAAAGAATTAAATGATCAAATAAGAGTTAAAGTGAGGTAATAAGGAAAATGATTAAATCTAAGTTGATCAAACTACCTCCTCTACGTTTAGTGAGAAGATCCAGACATTACTGTGCATATCATAAAATGCATGGGCTTTACACATATTCATGTTTGGCATTGTAAAAACATATAAAATAGATCATTGCTAATGAGGACCCTATAAAATTTAAATCATTCAAATAATCCATAGTGACATAGGAACACATTCATAAAAGGTCAAATTTAGAAATAGTACAAAAGTGGTTACCAAAGCATAACTCAGAACAACAAAATAATCAAAAAACAAAACCAAAACAAGAAATAGTACCACAAGCATATGTAAAGCATGAAAAATATGCAAATCTACCTCTCCAATATAAGGCTCAACTTTCAAACTAATATGGTTTTGGTCAAAAATATATACAATAATTTGATTATTAAGGTCAAGGGTTGGGCAAGCAAGCTCAAGGCATCACTACTCCTATTCTAGTAGTTGATAATATTTGTCACCAAGGTTTGAGATTTATTGAACATCTTAAGGTAAATCATTCATAGACACAATTTATCAAAGGAAAAGTTCTAGATACAACAAAAGTAAACATTATCATTCTATTGGTTCAAGATCAAGATGATAATGATGAGTGGAAAAATATAGGTTATAATGATTTCAAAGATATCGATAATGAATGTGAATATTTAGAGTCATATTCATAGCTATTCCCTCATGTTTCACAATCATGCACGATTCTTTTATTTGATACGAGACACCATGATAGGGAGTCTCTCATGAGACTCATCAGTTAGTATCATGTCTTCTTAGTATTTCTTATACATAGCTTCTTTTTTCTTACTTTTACATATTTTCTCGGCCTTTTTGTACATAGTTTTTTTTCAATTGCTTTTACATAGTCTCCTTATGATTTATTTTACATAGCTTCTTTTCAATTTATTATACATAGTCTCCTTATGATTGAGTGTACATAACTTATAACTCAAAATCCAAAAACAATACAAAATTTAAAAATATAAAAACATTCAAATATTCTAAAAATCCAAAAACATTTAAATAACTCAAAATACCAAAAATATTTCAATTGTATGCATTATCCATGCTTTACATTTTTACTATCACTCTAGACTTACATTTTTTTTATATGCTATTGTTTGTCAATTTATCTACATTACCAAGATTCACTTGATCTTCTTTGAATGTGTAAAGTGACACCCAAATCATTGACTATTTCACTCTACCCAGTGAGGGGGAATCCTAATTCTACATTCAAGACATACATAGATATATCTACCCACTAGGGGCATTTTCTACATGACTACACCATCTAGGTTATGTCATTCCTACACCACACACTCTAACTATCATGTTGATGTACATTACTTACTATCTCACATAGATTATGCTATCGACATTCACTAATATATAGAACTTGTGTATTTCTTAGCATATACCTAGTCTTGTACTCCATGTCTTGCATACTTTCACTTCTTACTTTGATTAGTTAGATGTGATTGTATTTCTAGCATATTACATGCCTTCCTTTCTTAATTTGAGTAGATATATGTGATTACATTTCTCATTTCTTGTTTTATATTTTATGTGTGCCTTAGGACATTTGTCAATGTCCTTTACTTCTATTATTATGTGTACCTTCGAACATTTGCTAAGGTCTTTACTTGTACTCATCTATTTGCCTGTGGCCTTCATGCCAGCCTTGCTTATTTTTAATTGTATATGTATGTAGCATTTGAACATGTCTTATATTATTTATTTCTAGGTTGAGTGACATGTTCCCATGTCCCTTATTTATTTGGCCCCTTAGTCACTCTATTGTATGCTTCTTGTTTTACTTGTTTGCTTCTCACTATTTACAATGCCATGATCCACATCATGCATTATTTTTCTTTCTTGGATGTCATGATGGACATCATGCTCTATTCTTCCTTGACAACTAACAACTAACATTTCTAATTTTAATTCAGTATACTACATATATTATTACATTGTTACATCTATCTAGGCATATCCCAGTTGATCTAACAATCTCCAATACAAAATATGTTATATTTTGAGACATATTTTTATTATCAATGTTATATCATGTATTTTGTAGCATAACACACTTGTTAGGATCTTTCTTTTGAGGTTAATCATTGCAGGGTCTTCATTCCTACCTTCAAAAGAGGAGAAAATAAATAAGGGTTTTTTCACAAAGATCAGAGCCTTCTATCCATCAAAAAATTAGTTTTCAAAACACTCTGAATAGCAACCAGAACCCAAACCAAGTAGAATAGACCAAAAATATAGTGATGATTAAAAAACAATGATCAAAATTAGTAAAGGACAAGAGTGTCATACCTGGATAATGGTGCCAAATAATAAGGTGTCCTATTTTTAGCACTCTTATCTAAATAGCAAAAAACCAATATTTTCCAAAAATAGATAGAAAGGTAAGTTTAGTTATAATTTTGTTACCTATAGTTCAGATGAAATTTAGAAGTTTTAGTGTAATTATTTTAGAGAATCTAGATATAAGGGGCATCATACATATCATGATGTCTCTCACTTCCAGATCCAAATTGGGTAGTTTGTATAACTTCCAAATTAGAATCCATGTTATAGATACTAGTGATTAGGGGTAATATGCATGGCACATTTGACTTATTTTCTTTCTAATTTAAATATATTATCCAATTATGTGCCTTATTCCATATTTAGGTGGTTGGAATCATTCCTGAGTGGCTTCCACATAAGCCTAATTCCCATTTTTAGAATGGCTTTCATAAAATCCTACTCTCCACCTCTCGAAGTGGCCAAGATTAGCTAAGTTTCTAGTACACATTCAACTACCCACAAAACATTGTCATATTTTAGAGAATTCATGGGTTTTAGGAGCCATCTCATATGACACACATTCATACTGGTATCATTTTATATCTTCACTTAGTGGGTAATGATGGAGCTAAAGGACTAGCTAGCCTTTGTATTATTGAGACACCTACTTATAAGGATCAGACACCTGGTCCAAACATCAATTAACACATACATGATCACATAGCTTCACTTAGTGGGTGATGATGGAGTTAAAGGGCCAGCCTTTACATTCTTGAGCCAATCTTAGGGAATTAAGCACTCAACTCCATTCATGATATTAATCTTGATTCATGACATACCTAGCATCACTCAATTTTATTCAATAGTACAATAGGTTTTTTATTGGTACATGTACGTAGTGAGGTGTATTCATTCCTTTCTCTTCCTCTCTCTTACCTAGATTTTGTATATTCTTATTTTATATATAGCATGTCTAATAAGAATTGATCTACTTTTTTTCTCTTTCATATATATACTTTTCAATGTGCTCTCTCTATGCACACTTGTCGTCACACAACTTCATGATCTTCACCCTTGCTCGTAAGTTCAGGTACACTTTCTAATTTTCCTTTATCCTAGTATTTTGCTTTATTGCATCACTAGATAAAGGGGGGCAAATATATTCATATAAAATGTCCAAATTGGTAGATTAAGTGTGGCTTATGACACCCTATCCATAGGACCTTCTTGCATTCTCTCATGACCCTTATAGACACCATTTTGTGTATTTCCATTCATTCATAACCTTTTAGATGATCATTCTAGCTTAGCCAAGCTCTATTTCCCAGGCCAATTCCATCCCCTTAAGTCCCAAACTTGTAGGATAAGAGTGTCATACATGTACTATAACACTGAACACTAAGGTGACCCATTTTTAGTGCTCCTATCTAATCACATTTTGAACCCAAATGATCCAAAACTCATAAGCTTTGGTTGAAATATAATTCAAGAAACAATAAAAACACAATTGTAATAATGTTATCTTTGAGAAGAGATGTTTTATTGCTCAAAATTGTAGATATAACATATGTCTATCTCTAGGAAGAGATGTTTGATTTACATTTTAGGTTACATCTTCATTTATACACATTTTTAGGGTAGGACGAGGATGTGGAATGTCACCAATCTCAAGGGAGATTAAGTGGTTTGACTTTCATGATTTATAGCAATACAAAATTCAAGGAATTACTATTTTTAGAAACTTACTATTTTTAGACTATAATACTAAAATTAAAATTTAGGGCACTTCCATTTGGTTTTTGGGATTCAAAAACCATTGAGAAAATCTCATTCCATCTCAAAATGTTCCCCTCATTCTTAACTTTCTAACGATTCAAACAGGGAGTCAAACAGAGCTATGGTGTAAAAGTTATGGCTCCCAGAAGTTCTACCACCAATTATCACCATCACTTGAATTATCAACTACAAGCTTTTCAGGATCGTTCCTCCCTCCTTGAGAAGCAATGGTCCCCATTGCATCAATATTTATCAACAAGTGTGTCAATTGTTTTTTGATTTGATTCTTGATGCATACTTGGAATAGACTATACTTTATGGAGCTATGCTTTGTAGAGCTATGTAGGGCCCAATTGTTCACCATTTCTATTTGGCCATTAGTCTTTGGATGGAAGTCCATGAACTTCTTCAATTTGGTATATATTTTCTTATATTATTGTGTTGTTTGTGTAGTCAAGGCTACAATATCAACCCTTTTAGATTTTTATGACTTGACCACTATAAGAATAAATTTATTGGCACTAATCAGGGAGATAGATGCAGAAGGTGGTACCTCTGGTACCCTATAACATCATGTTCCAAGAGTGAGGGTGACCCTTCAAGTTCTTTATTCATAGATTCCATGTCAATCATACATGAATGGCTAACCATAGAGCACATCACAAACATCCAAATTGACCACATTACATAAGACCTCATCTTGGAAAGGTTTTATTGCATACGAGAGAATACATTGGTGGGTGACACCTAGGTTTCTCCTTAGACTCAACCATCCAATACTATATGGCTTTAGGTGAGGCTTCATGGACAAGTTTAGGCATTTCACAACATTAGCATAGATTAAATTCTTTTAACTTCCACTATCAAGAATGAAATGTAGATACTTACCTTTCACCCATAACTTAAAGTGAAACAACCTTTCCTTATCATTTGGCCTCTCCTCATATGTCTATGATGAATCAATGATGGCATCGGGCTCAGCATCTACAATCTCTTCTTCATCTTCTTTGACTGTAGGGTGTGTATGAGGTAGAATAGTAGATTTTGGGGATTATGAGTCAGAAAGTAGGGACTTGATAGCTTGACATTCTTCTTTGGAGTGCATTCTATATTTGTGATAATCACACCATTTCCTAGTCTTATCTTCCCTTTGCTTCTAATTTTGGCCTCATTTTTTACCTTCTTTGTCACTTTTCCATTTTGAAGACTGACTCTTCATTTTCATTCTTCCATGCTTATGCTCAATCTTCACCATGAATTGGTATGCCTCACCAAGGGTTTCTAAAGTGAATATTTACATCTTCCCCCATATATACCATTGTATTCCACCATGATATTTTAAAACCTTGTGTTTCTCACTTTCTTGGGTGCCTAATCTCATAGATAGAGAATGAAAAATATCATTATAATTTTGAATAGATTATTCCTTACCTTGGAAAAGTTGTTGCCACTCTATATACAGATCATCATATGCTTTAATGGGGTAGTATTCTTCCTTTATGGCTTCTAAGAAATCATCCTAGGTAGGTTCTACATTAAGGCCAATATCATCCATACTGAATCTCTTCTTGTACACTTCCCACCAATTTTTGATAGGAAATGATGCTTTCAAAAGAGAAAAATTGATCTTCTCTTTATCAGTGAATTTATTTACAAAAAAATAAGAAGATAATTGATTCAACCAATTTTCTATTACATTAGCATTGATTTTGCCTTCAAATGTAGGGATATCAAAATTCACTTGAATCTTGAAGGGTGTTGGGGTACTAAAAGGATGTAGGGGTGAAAATTAGGAGCCAAATTTTCCCATCAATATTTGTTGGATAATTTGGATGAATTTTTATAGCATCAATGCTTTTTGCTATTAGAGGGCTCATTCACCATTTCTTTGAAAGGATCAGATGTCTCAATGTTGTCTAACATTTGAAGTCATTTAGAGTAAATAGGTAGACAGTTTAGAAGATATATTGTTTTCTACCCAAGATTTTTATAGCCTGACCTCATCCTCAAGATCATACACTCTATATAAAAACCACTCTGATACCACTGATTCAAAACTTAGAAGCTTTGGTTGAAAGATAATTCAAGAAATAATAACACAATTGTAATAATGTTATCTCTGAGAAGAGATGTTTTATTGCTCAAAATTGTAGATATAGCATATGCCTGTCTCTGAGAAGAGATGTTTGATTTCCATTTTAGGTTACATATTCATTTATACACATTTTTAAGGTAGGATGAAGATGTGGAAGGTCACTAATCTTGAGGGAGATTAAGTGGTTTGACTTCCATGATTTACAACAATATAGAATTTGAGGAATTACTATTTTTAGAAACTTACTATTTTTAGATTGCACTACTAAAATTGAAATTTGGGGCACTTCCATTTAGTTTTTAGAGGTCAAAAACCATTGATTAAATCTCATTCCATTTCATGACTTTACCCTCATTCTTAGGTTTCTAACAATTCAAACAGGGAGTCAAACAAAGCTATGGTGCAAAAGTTATGGCTCTCAGAAGTTCTACCACCAATTACGGTAGAACCATCACCCAAATTATCACTTGAAATGTTTCTCAAATAATTCCTCCCTCCTTGAGAAGAAATGGTCCCCATTGCATCAATATTTTTCATCAAGTGTGATAGTTGTGTTTTGATTCGATTCCTGATGCATACTTGGAATGGACTATGCTTTATGGATATGTACTTTGTAGAGCTTGCAGGCCTCGATTATTCACCATTTCTATCTAACCATTAGTCTATGGATGGAAGGCCATGAAATTTTTTATCTTGGTATCTATTTACTTCTATTATTGTGTTTTTTGTGTAGTCAAGGCTACAACATCAACCCTTTTGGATTTCTATGGCTTGACCACCATGAGAACAAATTTATTAGAACTAATCAAGGAGACAAATGCAGAAGGTGGTACCTCTAGTACCCTGTAGCACTATGTTCCAAGAGTGAGGGTGACCCTTCAAGTTCTTGATTCATATATGCCATGTCGATCATACATGAATGGCTGACCAAAGAGCACATCACAAACATCTAGATTGACCACATCACATAAGACCTCATCTTGGAAAGGTTTTATTACATATGAGAGAAGACATTGGTGGGTGACATAGAGGTTTCTCCTCAGACTCAACCATCCAATACTATAGGGCTTTGGGTGAGGCTTCATGGACATGTTTAGGATTTTCATAACATTAGTATAGATTAAACTCTTTTGACTCTCACTATCAAGAATGAAATGTAGAGACTTACCTTTCACCTATAAATTAGAGTGAAACAACATTTGCTCATCATCTAGCCTCTCTTCATGGGTCTGTGATGAAGCAACGATGGCATTGGGCTTAGCATATATAATCTCTTCTTCATCCTCTTTGACTATAGGGTGTGTATGAGGTAGAGCAGTAGATATTGGGGATTGTGACTCAAAAGCAAGGACTTGATGGATTGACATTCTTATTTAGAGTGCATTATAGATTTTTAATAATCACACCATTTCCTATTCTTCTCTTCCCTTTGCTTCCAATTTTGGCCTCATGTTTGACCTTCTTTATCACTTTTGCATTTTGAAGGTTTACTCTTCATATTCATTCTTCCATGCTTCTACTCAATCTTCACCATGAATTTATATGCCTCACCAAGGGTTTCCAAATTTAAGAGTTCTATCTCCCCCCATATATACCATTGTAGTCCACCATGATATTTTAGAACCTTGTGTTTCTCACTTTCTTGGAGACCAAATCTCATAAATAGAGAATGAAAAATGTCAATGTAATCTTGAACAGATTGTTCTTTACCTTGGTGAATTTGTTTCCACTATATATATAGATCATCATATGATCTAATGGGGTTGTATTCTTCTTTTATGGCTTCTATGAAATCATCCTATGTAGGTTATTCCTAAAGGCCAATATCATCCATACTAAAGCTCTTCTTGTACACTTCACACCAATTTTTGATAGGAAATGATGCTTTCAAAAGAGCAAAAGTGATATTCTCTTTATCAATGAATTTATTTATAGAAAAATAGGAATAAAATTGATCCAACTAATTTTCAACTACATTAGCATTGATTTTTCCTTCAAATGTAGGGATATCAAAATTCATCTAAAACTTGAAGGGTATTAGGCAACTGAAAGGATGTAGGAATGAAGATGAGGAGCTAGAATTTCCCATCAAGATTTATTAGAGAATTTGGAAATTGTTTTGTAGTATCTATGATTGCTATTGTTGAATGGATTCAATCACCATTTCCTTGAAAAGATCAGATGTCTCAGTGTTGTCTATCATTTGAAATCATTTGGTGTGAATAGGTGGATAGTTTGAAATCTCTATTGTTTTCCACCCAAGATTATTGTAGCATGACCTCATCCTTGAGATCATACACTCTAAAGACAAACCACTCTGATACCACTAATCTAAAACTCAGAAGCTTTGGTTAAAAGATAATTCAAGAAATAATAACATAATTGTAATAATGTTATCTCTAAGAAGAGATGTTTTATTGCTCAAAATTGCAGATATAACATATGCCTATCTCTAGGATGAGATGTTTGATTTCCATTTCAGGTTACATCTTCATATATACACATTTTTAGGGTAGGAGGAGGATGTGTAAGGTCACCAATATCAAGGGAGACTAAGTGGTTTGACTTCCATGATTTACAACAAAATAGAATTTGAGGAATTACTATTTTTAGATTGCACTACTCAAATTGAAATTTGGGGCACTTCCATTTGGTTTTTAGGGTTCAAAAACTACTAAGTGGACCTCATGTCATCTCACAACATTTCCCTCATTCTTAGCTTTCCAATAGTTCAAATGGGGAGTCAAATGAAGCTATGGTGCAAAAGTTACAGCTCTCAAAAGTTTTGCCACCAATTAGGATAGAACTGTCACCTGAATGATCACCTAAAATATTGTTTGGGTCATTCCTCCCTCCTTGATAAGCAATTGTCCCCATTAAATCAATATTTTTCATCAAGTGTAGAAGTTGTATTTTTATTTGATTCCTGATGCATACTTGGAATGGACTATGCTTTGTGGAGCTATTATTTATAGAGCTGTGCAAGGTCCGATTGTTTACCATTTATTTTTGACCATCAGTCTATGGATGGAAGGCCATGAACTTCTTTAGATTGGTATTTATTTGATTATTTTGTTGTGTTTTTTGTGTAGTCAAGGCTACAACATTGGCCCTTTTGGATTTCTATGGCTTGACCACCATGAGAACAAATTTCTTGGCACTAATCAGGGAGATACATGCAGAAGGTGGTACCTCTAGTACCCTATAGCACCATGTTCCAAGATTGAGGGTGACCCTTAAAGTTCTTGATTCATAGATTCTATGTCAATCATACTTAAATGGTTAACCAAAGAGCACATCAGGAACATCTATATTGGCCACATCGCATCAGACCTCATCTTGGAAAGGTTTTATTGCATATGAGAGAAGACATTGGTGGGTGACACGGATGTTTCTCTCTAGACTCAACCATCCAATATTGTATGGCTTTGGGTGAGGCTTCATAGACAATTTTAGGCTTTTCACAACATTAGCAGAGATTAAATTCTTTTGACTCTCACTATCAATAATGAAATGTAGATACTTACCTTTTACCCATAACTTCAAGTGAAACAACCTTTCCTTGTCATTTGGCCTCTCCTCATGGGTCTGTGATGAAGCAATGATGGCATTAGGTTCAGTATCTACAATCTCTTCTTCATCCTCTTTGACTATAGGGTGTGTATGAGGTAGAGAAGTAGATGTTGGGGATTGTGACTCAAAAAGAAAGGACTTGATGGCTTGACATTCTTCTTTGGAGTGTATTCTAGATTTGTGATAATCACACCATTTCCTATTATTTTCTTCCCTTTGCTTCTAATTTGGCCTCGTATTTGACCTTCTTTGTCAGTTTTAAATTTTGAAAGATGACTCTTCATATTCATTCTTCCATGCTTCTACTCAATCTTCACCACAAATTCGTATGCCTCATTGAGGGTTTACAAATTAAAGAGTTCCATCTCCCCCAGTATATACCATTGTATTCCACCACAATATTTTAGAAACTTGTGTTTATCACTTTTTTGGATGCCCAATCTCACAGATAGAGAATGAAAAATGTCATTGTAATCTTGAACAAATTTTCCTTACCTTGGTAAATTTGTTGTCACTCTATATATAGATCATCATATGCTCCAATAGGGTAGTATTCTTCCTTTATGGCTTCTATGAAATCATCCCAGGTAGGTTCTACCTCAAGGCAAATATCATCCATATTGAATCTCTTCTTGTACACTTCCCACTTATTTTTGATAGGCAATGATGCTTTCAAAAGAGCAAAAGTGATCTCTTTTTCACTGAATTTATTTATAGAAAAATAGGAAGATAATTGATCCAACCAATTTTATACTACATCATCATTGATTTTGCCTTCAAATGTAGGAATATCAAAATTCACCTAAACCTTGAAGGGTGTTGGGGAACTAAAAGGATATGGGGGTGCAGATGAGGAGCCAAATTTTCCCATCAAGATTTTTTAGATAATTTGGGTGAATTATTGTAGCATCTATGCTTGATTATTTTATAGGGCTTCATTCACCATTTCCTTGAAATTATCAGATGTCTCAGTGTTGTCTACCATTTGAATTCATTTGGAGTGAATAGATGGATAGTTTGGAAGCTCTATTTTTTTCTACCCAAGCTTCTTGTAGCCTAACCTCATCCTTGGGATCATACACTCTAAAGACAAATCACTTTGATACCATTGATCTAAAACTCAGAAGCTTTGGTTTAAAGATAATTCAATAAATAATAACAACACAATTGTAATAATGTTATCTCTCAGAAGAGATGTTTTATTACTCAAAATTGAAGATTTAACATATGCCTATCTCTGAGAAGAGATGTTTGATTTCCATTTTGGGTTACATATTCATTTATATAAATTTTTAGGGTAGGAGGAGGATGTGAAAGATCACCAATATCAAGGGAGATTAAGTGGTTCAACTTCTATGATTTACAACAATACATAATTCAAGGAATTACTATTTTTAGACTGCACTACTAAAATTGAAATTTGGGACACTTCTATTTGGTTTTTAGGGGTCAAAACCTACTAAATTAAGCTTGTTCCATCTCACAATGTTTCCCTCATTCTTATATTTCCAATGGTTCAAACGGGGAGTCAAACAAAGCTATGGTGAAAAAGTTATGGCTCCTAGAAGTTCTACCACCAATTGGGGTATAACCATTGCCTAAATTATCACCTAAAATGTTGCGTATATCATTCCTCCCTCTTTGATAATAAATGGCCCCCATTGTATCAAGTGTGGCAATTATGTTTTAATTTGATTCCTAATGCATACTTAGAATGGACAATGATTTATGAAGCTATGCTTTGTAGAGCTATGTAGGCCTTGATTGTTCACCATTTCTGTCTGACCATCAGTTTATGAATGGAAGGTAATAAACTTATTTAGATTGGTATCTATTTGCTTCTATTATTATGTTTTTTATGTAGTCAGGGCTATAACATTAGCCCTTTTGGATTTCTATGGCTTGACCACCATGAGAACAAATTTCTTGGCACTAATAAGGGAGATAAATGCAAAAGGTGGTAACCTTAGTACCTTGTAGCACCATGTTCTAAGAGTGAGGGTGACCCTTCAAGTTCTTGATTCATACATTTCATGTTGATCATACATGAATGGCTGACCAAAGAGCATATCACAAATATCTAGATTGGCTACATCACCTAAGACCTCAACTTGAAAAGGTTTTATTGCATATGAGAGAAGACATTAGTGGGTGACACATAGGTTTCTCATTAGACTCAACCATCCAATACTATATGGCTTTAGGTGAAGCTTCATGGAAAATTTTAGGATTTTCAAAACATGAGCAGAGATTAAATTCTTTTAACTTCCATTATCAAGAATGAAATGTAGAGACTTACCTTTCACCCATAACTTACAGTGAAACAACCTTTCCTTGTCATTTGGCCTCTCCTCATGGGTCTATGATGAAGCAAAAATGGCATCAAGCTCAGCGTCTACAATCTTTTCTTCATCCTCTTCAACTATAAGGTGTGTATACGGTAGATCAGTAGATGTTGGGAATTGTGACTCAAAAAGCAAGGACTTGATAGCTTGACATTCTTCTTTAGAGTGCATTCTAGATTTGTGATAATCACACCATTTCTTAGTCTTCTCTGCCCTTTGCTTCCAACTTTAGCCTCATGTTTGACCTTCTTTGTTACTTTTCCATTTTTATGGTTGACTCTTCATATTCATTATTCCATGCTTCTTCTCAATCTTCACCATGAATTTGTATGCCTCACCAAGGGTTTCCAAATTGAATATTTTCATCTCCCCCCATAGATACCATTGTAGTCTACCATGATATTTTAGAACCTTATTTTTCTCACTTTCTTGGATGCCCAAGCTTGTAGATAGAGAATGAAAAATGTCAGTGTAAACTTGAATAGATTATTTCTTACCTTAGCAAATTTGTTGCCATGCTATATACAGATCATCATATGCTCCAATAGGGCAGTATTATTCCTTTACCGCTTCTTGAAATCATCCCAAATAGGTTCTACCTCAAGGTTAATATCATCCATAATGAAACTCTTCTTATACACTTCCCACCAATTTTTGATAGGAAATGATGCTTTCAAAAGAGCAAAAGTGATCTTCTCTTTATTGGTGAATTTATTTACAAAAATATAGGAAGATAATTGATCTAACCAATTTTCTATTACATCAACATTGATTTTTCCTTCACATGTAGGGATATCAAAATTCACCTGAACCTTGAAGGGTGTTGGGGCACTGAAAGGATGTGTGGGTACAGATGAGGATCCAAAATTTCCCATCAAGATTTTTTGGAGAATTTAGGTGAATTATTTTAGCATCTACACTTGCTACTATTAGATGGATTCATTCACCATTTCCTTGAAAGGATCAGATTTCTCAATGTTGTCTACCATTTGAAGTCACTTGGATTGAATAGGTGGATAGTTTGGAAGCTCTATTATTTTCCACCCAAGCTTCTTGTAGCTTGACCTCATCCTCAGGATCATACACTTTAAATACAAACCACTCTGGTACTACTAATCCAAAACATAAAAGCTTTAGTTGAAATATAATTCAAGAAATAAGAACAACACAATTGTAATAATGTTATCTCTGAGAAGAGATGTTTTATTGCTCAAAATTGTAGCTATAACATATGCCTATCTCTGGGAAGAGATGTCTAATTTCCATTTCAGGTTAAATCTTCATTTATACACATTTTTAGGGTAGGAGTAGGATGTGTAAGGTCACCAATCTTGAGGGAGATTAATTGGTTTAACTTCCATGATTACAATAATATAGAATTCAAGAAATTACTATTTTTAGACTACACTACTAAAATTGAAATTTGGGTTACTTTCATTTGGTGTTTGGGGATAAAAACCCACCAAGTAGATCTCATTCCATCTCATGATGTTTTCCTCATTCTTAGCTTTCCAACAGTTCAAACTGGGAGTTAAACAAATCTATGGTGCAAAATTTATGGCTCCCAGAAGCTCTACCATTAATTAAGGTAGAATTGTCACCTAAAATGTTGCTTAGATCATTCCTCCCTCCTTGAAAATTAATGGTCCCCATTGCATCAATATTTTTCATCAAGTGTGGTAATTATGTTTTGATTTGATTCCTGATGCATACTAAGAATGGACTATGCTTTATGGAGCTATGATTTGTAGCACTGTGTAGGCCCTGATTGTTCATCATTTTTGTCTAACCATTAGTCTATGGATGCAAGGCCTTGAACTTCTTTATCTTGGTATCTATTTGCTTATATTATTGTGTTGTTTGTGTAGTCAAGGCTATAACATCAGCCTTTTATATTTATATGGCTTGACCACCATGAGAATAAATTTTTTGGCACTAATCAGGGAAATAAATGTAAAAGGTGGTACATCTGGTACCCTATAGCATCATTTTTCAAGAGTGAGGGTGACCCTTCTAATTCTTAACTCATATATGCCATGTCAATCATATAAGAATGGCTAACCAAAGAGTACATCACAAACTTCCAAATTGGCCACATCACATAAGACCTCATCTTGGAAAGGTTTTATTGCATACGAGAGAATACATTGGTGAGTGACACAAAGCTTTCTCCCTAGACTCAACCATTTAATACTATATGGATTTGGGTGAGGCTTCACTGACAAGTTTAGGATTTTCATAATATTAGCAAAGATTAAATTCTTTTGACTCATGCTATCAAGAATGAAATGTAGAGACTTACCTTTCACCCATAACTTACAGTGAAACAACCTTTCCTTATCATTTGGCCTCTCTTCATGGGTCTATGATGAAGCAACAATGGCATTAAGCTCAGCATCTACAATCTTTTCTTCATTCTCTTCAAATACAAGATGTGTATAAGGTAGATTAGTAGATGTTGGGGATTGTGACTCAAAAATCTAGGACTTGATGGCTTGACATTCTTATTTTGAGTGCATTCTAGATTTGTGATAATAACACCATTTTTCAGTCTTCTCTGTCCTTTGCTTCCAACTTTAGCCTCATGTTTGACCTTCTTTGTCACTTTTCCATTTTGAAGGATGACTCTTCATATTCATTCGTCCATGCATCTTCTCAATCTTCACCATGAATTTGTATGCCTCACCGAGGGTTTCCAAATTGAAGAGTTTCATCTCCCCCCATATATACCATTGTATTCCACCATGATATTTTAGAACCTTATTCTTCTCACTTTCTTGGATGCCCAAGCTTGTTGATAGAGAATGAAAAATGTCAGTGTAAACTTGAACAAATTATTTCTTACCTTAGAAAAGTTATTGCCATGCTATATAAAGATCATCATATGCTCCAATAGGGTAGTATTATTCCTTTACGGCTTTTATGAAATCATCCCAAATAGGTTCTACCTCAAGGCCAATATCATCCATACTAAATCTCTTCTTGTACACTTCCCGCCAATTTTTGATAGTCAATGATGCTTTCAAAACAGAAAAAGTGATCTTCTCTTTATTGGTGAAATTATTTACAAAAAAATAGGAAGATAATTGATCCAACCAATTTTCTATTGCATCAACATTGATTTTTCCTTCAAATGTAGGGATATCAAAATTCACCTGAACCTTGAAGGGTGTTGGGGCACTGAAATGATGTGTGGGTGCAGATGAGGAGCCAAATTTTCCCAACAAGATTTTTTGGAGAATTTGGGTGAATTATTGTATCATCTACACTTGCTAATATTAGATGGATTCATTTACCATTTCCTTAAAAGGATTAGATGTCTCAGTGCTGTCTACCATTTGAAGTCATTTGGATTGAATAGGTGGATAGTTTGGAAGCTCTATTATTTTCCACCCAAGCTTCTTGTAGCTTGACCTCATCCTCAGGATCATACACTTTAAATACAAATTGCTCTAATACCATTGATCAAAAACTCAGAAGCTTTAGTTGAAAGATAATTCAAGAAATAAGAACAACACAATTGTAATAATGTTGTCTCTGAGAAGAGATGTTTTATTGCTTAAAATTGTAGATATAACATATGCCTATCTCTGGGAAGAGATGTCTGATTTCCATTTCAGGTTACATCTTCATTTATACACATTTTTAGGGTAGGAGTAGGATGTGTAAGGTCACCAATCTTGAGGGAGATTAATTGGTTTAACTTCCATGATTAAAATAATATATAATTCAAGGAATTACTATTTTTAGACTACACTACTAAAATTGAAATTTGGGGTACTTTCATTTGGTTTTTGGGGATAAAAACCCACCAAGTAGATCTCATGCCATCTCATGATGTTTTCCTCATTCTTAGCTTTCCAACAGTTTAAACTGGGAGTTAAATAAATCTATGGTGCAAAATTTATGGCTCCCAAAAGTTTTACCATTAATTAGGGTAGAATCGTCACCTAAATTATCACCTAAAATGTTGCTCAGATCATTCCTCCATCCTTGAAAATTAATGGTCCCCATTGCATCAATATTTTTCATCAAGTGTGGAAATTATGTTTTGATTTGATTCCTGATGCATACTTAGAATGGACTATGCTTTGTGGAGCTATGCTTTTGAAGAGTTGTGCAGGGTCTAATTGTTCATCATTTTTGTTTGACCATTAGTCTATGGATGCAAGGCCATGAAATTCTTCAACTTGGTATCTATTTGCTTATATTATTGTGGTGTTTGTGTAGTTAGGGCTATAACATTAGCCCTTTTAGATTTCTATGGTTTAACCACCATGAGAATAAATTTCTTGGCACTAATCAAGTAAATTAATGTAGAAGGTGGTACATCTAGTACCCTATAGCATCATTTTTCAAGAGTGAGGGTGACCCTTCTAATTCTTAACTCATATATGCCATGTCAATCATACAAGAATGGCTGACCAAAGAGCACATCACAAACATCCAAATTGGCCACATCACATAAGACCTCATCTTGGAAAGGTTTTATTGCATACGAGAGAATACATTGGTGAGTGACACAAAGCTTTCTCTCTAGACTCAACCATTTAATACTATATGGATTTGTGTGAGCCTTCATGGACAAGTTTAGGCTTTTCATAATATTATCAAAGATTAAATTCTTTTGACTCATGCTATCAAGAATGAAATGTAGAGACTTACCTTTCACCCATAAATTATAGTGAAATAACCTTTCCTTATCATCTAGCCTCTCCTCATGGGTCTATGATGAAGCAACAATGGCATTAGGCTCGGCATCTACAATATTTTCTTCATCCTCTTCAACTACAAGGTGTGTATAAGGTAGATCAGTAGATGTTGAGGATTGTGACTCAAAAAGCAAGGACTTGATGGCTTGACATTCTTCTTTGGAGTGCATTCTAGATTTGTGATAATCACACCATTTCTCAGTCTTCTCTACCCTTTACTTCCAACTTTAGCCTCATGTTTGACTTTTTTGTCACTTTTCCATTTTGAAGGTTGACTCTTCATATTCATTCTTTCATGCTTCTTCTCAAT
Source organism: Torreya grandis (assembly GCA_037957365.1). Lineage (NCBI taxonomy): Eukaryota > Viridiplantae > Streptophyta > Pinopsida > Cupressales > Taxaceae > Torreya > Torreya grandis. The sequence continues at coordinate 3,051,432 of JARHVA010001632.1, read as the reverse complement.
CTTCACCATGAATTTGTATGCCTCACCGAGGGTTTCCAAATTGAAGAGTTTCATCTCCCCCCATATATGCCATTGTAGTCCACCATGATATTTTAGAACCTTATTTTTCTCACTTTCTTGGATGCCCAAGCTTGTAGATAGAGAATGAAAAATGTCAATGTAAACTTGAACATATTATTTCTTACCTTAGCACAATTGTTTCCATCCTATATACAGATCATCATATGTTCTAATAGGGTAGTATTATTCTTTTATGGCTTCTATGACATCATCCCAAATAGGTTCTACCTCAAGGCCAATATCATCCATACTCAATCTCTTCTTGTACACTTCCCGCCAATTTTTGATAGGCAATGATTCTTTCAAAAGAGAAAAAGTGATCTTCTCTTTATTGGTGAATTTATTTACAAAAAAAAAGGAAGATAATTGATCCAACCAATTTTCTATTGCATCAACATTGATTTTTCCTTCAAATGTAGGGATATCATAATTAACCTGAACCTTGAAGGGTGTCGGGGCACTAAAAGGATGTGTGGGTGTAGATGAGGAGCTAAAATTTCCCATCAAGATTTTTTGGAGAATTTGGGTGAATTATTGTAGCATCTACACTTGCTAATATTAGAGGGATTCATTCACCATTTCCTTGAAAGGATCAGATGTCTCAGTGTTGTCTACCATTTGAAGTCATTTGGATTGAATAGGTGGATAGTTTGGAAGCTCTATTGTTTTCCACCCAAGCTTCTTGTAGCTTGACCTCATCCTCAGGATCATACACTTTAAATACAAACCACTCTAATACCATTGATCCAAATCTCAGAAGCTTTAGTTGAAATATAATTCAAGAAATAAGAACAACATAATTGTAATAATGTTATCTCTGAGAAGAGATGTTTTATTGCTCAAAATTATAGATATAACATATGCCTATCTCTGGGAAGAGATGTTTGATTTCCATTTCAAGTTACATTTTCATTTATACACATTTTTAGGGTAGGAGTAGGATGTGTAAGGTCACCAATATTGAGGGATATTAATTGGTTTAACTTCCATGATTACAATAATAAGGAATTTAAGAAATTACTATTTTTAGAAACTTACTATTTTTAGATTGCACTACTAAAATTGAAATTTGGGGTACTTTCATTTGGTGTTTGGGGATAAAAACCCACCAAGTAGATCTCATTCCATCTCATGATGTTTTCCTCATTCTTAGCTTTCCAACAGTTCAAAATGGGAGTTAAACAAATCTATGGTGCAAAATTTATGGCTCCCAGAAGTTCTACCATTAATTAGGGTAGAATCGTCACCTAAATTATCACCTAAAATGTTGCTCAGATCATTCCTCCCTCCTTGAAAATTAATGGTCCCCATTACATCAATATTTGTCATCAAGTGTGGAAATTATGTTTTGATTTGATTCCTGATGCATACTTGGAATGGACTATGCTTTGTGGAGCTATGCTTTGTAGAGCTGTGCAGGGCCTGATTGTTCATCATTTTTGTCTGACTATTAGTATATAGATGCAAGGCCATGAACTTCTTCATTTTGGTATCTATTTGCTTATATTATTGTGTTGTTTATGTATTTAGGGCTATAGCATCAGCCCTTTTATATTTCTATGGCTTAACCACCATGAGAATAAATTTCTTGGCACTAATCAGGGAAATAAATGTAGAAGGTGGTACATCTGGTACCCTATAGCATCATGTTTCAAGAGTGAGGGTGACCCTTCTAATCCTTAACTCATAGATGCCATGTCAATCATACAAGAATGGCTAACCAAATAGCACATCACAAACATCCAAATTGGCCACATCACATAAGACCTCATCTTGGAAAGGTTTTATTGCATATGAGAAAAGACATTGGTGAGTGACACAAAGCTTTCTCTGTAGACTCAACCATTTAATACTATATGTATTTGGGCGAGGCTTCATGGACAAGTTTAGGCTTTTCATAATATTATCAAAGATTAAATTATTTTGACTCATGCTATCAAGAATGAAATGTAGAGACTTACCTTTCACCCATAACTTAGAGTGAAACAACCTTTCCTTATCATCTAGCCTCTCCTCATGGTTCTATGATGAAGCAATAATGGCATTAGGCTCAGTATCTACAATATTTTCTTCATCCTCTTCGACTACAAGGTGTGTATAAGGTAGATCAGTAGATGTTGGGAATTGTGACTCAAAAATCAAGGACTTGATGGCTTGACATTCTTCTTTGGAGTGCATTCCATATTTATGATAATCACACCATTTCCTAGTCTTCTCTTCCCTTTGCTTCCAATTTTGGCCTCGTGTTTGACCTTCTTTGTCACTTTTATATTTTGAAGGCTAACTCTTCATAGTCATTCTTCCATGCTTCTACTCAATCTTCACCATAAATTTGTATGCCTCATCGAGGGTTTCCAAATTGAAGAGTTTTATCTCCCCTGATGTATATTATTGTAGTCCACCATGATATTTTAGAACCTTGTGTTTCTCACTTTCTTGGATGCCCAATCTCACAGATAGAGAAAGAAAAATGTTAATGTAATCTTGAACAGATTGTTCCTTACCTTGGGGAAGTTGTTGCCACTCTATATACAAATCATCATATGCTCCAATAGGGTAGTATTATTCCTTTACAAATTCTATGAAATCATCCTAGGTAGGTTCTACCTCAAGGCCAATATCATCCATATTGAATCTCTTCTTGTACACTTCCCACCAATTTTTGATAGGCAATGATGCTTTCAAAACAGCAAAAGTGATCTTCTCTTTATTAATGAATTTATTTACAAAAAAATATGAAGATAATTGATCCAACCAATTTTTACTACATCAACATTGATTTTCCCTTCAAATGTAGGGATATCAAAATTCCCTTGAACCTTGAAGGGTATTGGGGCACTGAAAGGATGTGGGGGTGCAAGCGAGGAGCCAAATTTTCTCATTAAGATTTGTTGAAAAATTTGGGAAAATTATTGTAGCATCTGTGCTTGCTACTATTGGATGGATTCATTCACCATTTATTTAAAAGGATCAAATGTCGTGGTGTTGTCCACCATTTGAAGTCATTTAGAGTGAATAGGTGGATATTTTGGAAGTTCTATTGTTTTCTACCCAAGCTTTTTATAGCTTGACCTCATCCTCAACATCATACACTCTAAAGACAAACCACTCTGATACCACTAATCTAAAACTTAGAAGCTTTAGTTGAAAGATAATTCAAGAAATCAGAACTCAATTGTAATAATGTTATCTCTGAGAATAGATGTTTTATTACTCAAAATTGCAAATATAACATATACCTATCTCTGGGAAGAGATGTCTAATTTCCATTTCAAGTTACATCTTCATTTATAGACATTTTAGGGTAGGAGGAGGATGTAGAAGGTCACCAATATTGATGGATATTAAGTGGTTCAACTTCTATGATTTACAACAATACAAAATTTAGGGAATTATTATTTTTAGAAACTTACTATTTTTAGGTTGCACTACTAAAATTGAAATTTGGGGAACTTCCATTTGGTTTTTAGGGGTTAAAACCCATTGAGTGTAGCTTTTACCATCTCATGATGTTCCCCTCATTCTTAGTTTTCCAACAGTTTAAATGGGGAGTCAAACAAAGTTGTGGTGCAAAAGTTATGGCTCCTGAAAGTTATGCCACCAATTAGGGTAGAACTGTCGCCCGAATTGTCGCCTAAAATGTTGTTCAGATCACCAAATGATTTTTTTAACTGATTCTTATCCTTCATCATGTTATCCTAGTGTAAATACATCTAACCCATGATTAATAGTTTTCTATAAAATTCCATTCAAAGGTCATTTACAAAGGGAGGTGATAAATCTTACAAAGCAAGCAAGAATATAAACAAATCACTAAGGTAAATTTCCCTATTCTTTGCATACAGTCACCCAACATAGATACAAACATATTAAATACCTCACACCAGTCCTTATCCACCTCAAGCACTCTTAATTTGGCATTTTTACATCCACATTACACTATTGCACAAAGCACTTCAAGTGGGAGAACTACATATGGCTTGATCCTTCTTTAAAGTATTGGTATGTAGGTAGTGTGCCCACACAAGGGATGTGGATACATGTTTAGTTCATCTTACACACACTAACTCTGCTCTTTCTCAAGTTTTATCAAAAATAATTAAGGTCTAGGGTTTCAATATTGAATCATGTCTATAATGAGCTCTGTTGACATTCAACACTTAAGATTTCATAGGCAGGCTCACATAAAGATATGAACAAATCCCAAAAAACTCAAATCTTTATGACTAGTATAAATAATAGTGTTAGGAGTGGACAATAATGTTATAACCTAAAGTGTCCTATTTTTTATGCTCTTATCCTTTTATCAAATAAAAATTAGATTCTAATTTATGACACTATCCCAATCTTATACAGCCAGTTTCAAACCCTGCAACAGTTGTTTCAACCTATTTTAAACTAAATTATATTTTTCCCAATTTATCACTATTTTTAGAAAGGAATAAAAGACAAAAAAATATACAAATTATGACTATAATTATTGAAATATTATTTATTAATTTATTAATCCAAACCCTTAACTAAAATAGGAATAAAACTCCATTATTCCCAAAATTGTTAAATCACATTCCATAACCACATTTACTAAGTTATAATATAGGTCACTATTGTACTTGATTATCACACATTACATTATTTATACACATGTAAACACATAGGGAGAAATACATAAGTTTAAGGCCCTCTTCTGAGTATTTGCTATGTATGCAGTGCTAATTGACAGAGGTATATTTAGAGTAGGTAGACATTATGTGCCCACTAACTCATTTTTCCTATAGCCACTATGAAGATAAAAAAACTAAGGTTTTTTTATTTGACAAGGAGTGATAGTCATGACCTAGATCAAAATACATTAGATCAAAGCTGACAAATAACCTAGAAGCATCTAGGTGGTCATATCCAATTTCCGTAGGTATTCTATATTGGACACCTAAATTTGATTTATACTATAGCATCAATGCAACCATGCCAAGTTGATGAAAATAGAGGTACAATTTCTAGAATTAGGTGGCTGATATAAAATTCATATCTAGTCTACTTTTTGCATGTTCTAGATACATATCTATGTTAGCATCAAGACTACCTAAGTATCTTATTTTTATCATCCTTGTAATTATCTAGCATAGTTTTACTTTCCATTTTAGCATATCATATCATAATAAATTTAATAAATATTTATCTAAGTGTTAAAATTGATTGGATTGATTTATAGATAGTCTACCATCCTTATGTTCTAGGCTATCTCTAGCCCTTTAACCCTAGATTCCCATATCTATATTTTAGGGTTAAACATCAACCTATACATGGCTTTGATAAAACTCCAAAATAAATATTGGGAACCATCATATTGGATTTACTATTGGGCTCAAAAATTATATGTATTATTTTTCAAGTATTATTATATCAGCTACAATATAATATACTCATGGGTTGGCCTTTGATTCAGGCAATGGAAGCTATACCTTATACATTTTATAGATGCATAAAAATTTTACATGATATGCATGAGTATATAATTATAATTCATGATGCACCTTTTCATTATTGTAAAATGACATAATCATAATCCAATAAGGTCTCTATCATGCCATCTAAATAACCAATTCTAATGGCACAAATACATGCTTATGAAGTGGATGAATCAAGCAATGTAAATTATACCCAAAAAAGTGATAAAATTATTAAGAAAATAGAGAAGCCTATCAAGGAATTTATGCCACAAGTGTAAATTCTTAAGAAAATAAAAGAGCTTATCGAGGAAGCTATTACACAAGTGAAAATTTTGAAGTAAGCATAGGAACCTATCAAAGAAAAGATGCAACAAGCACCAATTTCCATAGTAATAGTAGATCCTATTGAGGAACTATTATTATTGGTCAATTAAAAATATATATTATATAATTTAAGATTATTATATCAATGATGATGAAAATACACAAAAACAAATAGATGATCAACTATGCAAGCTAAATTTCAATACCATTGATGAAGATGAATATGTATCTCATTTTTTATTTGCATATGTTAGAATGGGTGAATATATGCATATCTCTTCTATACAAAGTAAGGGTAAATCACCCATTTCCACACAAGTAGATCTATATAATACCTCAAACAACTATAATACTATTTCACAATTGATTGTCTCTATCACTTCTAATGTAGTGATCACATCTCCCAAAGAGAGGGTACAAAGGGAACAATTAAAGACTCATATAGAGCTACATTAAGAGATACAATTACCAAATAAAATTCAAAGTACTTTCAAAATAGTATTTTTCAATAAAGGCATTTCAAATCAAGAGTCAATATTTAACGCTACTCCTACAAATATAGTTACAAAAGTGGAAACAAAACAACATTGTTCTTATTTAGAGCCTTTCATTATCAAACCATTTATGGATGGAAATCAATGCACTAATCTTATTCTTACATGCTTATAATAAGCTAATATATTTAGTATAGCTTTTTTTAGATATCTTAGATATGATACACAAAATCCTAATAAAGATATAGAACCAAAACATTGCATTAAGTATATCACATTACCAATCACTCTTGGTTATAAATCATGTTCAACATTATTTCACATTAATCATATTTTAGATAAATCCTTGAAAGATCATGGAAAATATTAATGGGAGCTACCTTGATTACTAATTATGATTCTTTAACATTTCAACAAGATAGTGCAATAATCACTATTTCAAAATAGAACATAATTGCAACACAAGAACACAAAGCAAGGCACACTATGACAAAGACATATAATATGCATCATACAACACTTTTAATACATTATAATGAATCAAAAATATTTACACAATGACATATTATTAAAATTATGGGTTTATCAAAAAATGAAGTAGGTGGATATACCCTTTATGTAGGAACTCAATGGGAACTCTCCTTTAATCAAGTAATTGGTTAGCTACCTACATTCTCCTTATATATATATATATATATATATATATATATATATATATATATATATATATATATATATATATATATATATATCATTACTTATTTTATCTCATATCCAATAATTATTCAATCCCTTTTATTTATTTTTCACTTTTGGGTTCTTACCCTCTTTATTTTCAAACTAATTTGAACAATCCAAAATACCTATCTTACAATTCTTTAAAAACACATCACTTGTAGCAATCTACTTGTTTCAATATTACATATCTACCATATTATGGATTTCATTGCCCTTATATGATAACATATTAGTGTTTTAACCATTGAGGAACATGTACATTCTTATCTATCAGTCATTTGAGCTACATTACTATGATTCATTTACACATACATTGGGGGCATATCATTTTCCTTCCTTCTTGCCACCACACTTTATCACCTTGTTGAGGATTATTTGAATTCCTATCATTATTATATTTTCAAATCCTTTCTTATTATATCCTTTTCAAACTCTTTAAAAAATTTTAAAAAAAAACAAATATGTAAAAAATCAAAATCAAGACCTAAAAAGCATTTTAAATTTTGTTAGATTACTTCATTACATATGTTATTTATTTTGTGTTCGATAGATAGCATATTTCAATTGTGATACACATTTATTTTCACAAGGTATTTGAGTGTGATAAAAGACATACTTTTACATGGTTCTTTGATGTTGAGATTACCTTATTAACCAATAGCCTTGCTAGGTTGGGGGCATCTCTTTATTCTACATGAATATTTTAATAGGTTGTATCTATCCATAACCACTCTACCATGTTGAGTTATATATCATACAAATGTTTTGATAATCACTCATACTTTACATTGATTTACATGAATATGTTGTTGGTGTACGCTTTTTCATGCTTGTAGTTTTACCTAAGTGGTTATTAGTTAGCTTGCTTACAGTTGTTAAGGTCATTGGGAAAAATATACTTAATGTATTTAATAATAGTTATTTGATTTTTTACCTCTTTGGTGACCTAATTTCTCACTATATAATGTACTTCCTTTATACTTTTTTTATAATCAATGAATGAATATTTTGATCCATTTTATGTAATTTTTATTGTGGTGATTTTGATCTTACATATTCAAAGATATTGGAGCAATCCAACATGGTATCAGATATAATTTAATGGCTATCTTTTCATTTTTAAAATTCTCATTGAGATCCTTCTTACATGCATTATTTTTGGCTTTCCTAATTTTCAATATTTTCAAAGGTTTGGTGGGATTTTATGAAAATATATGTAAACTATACAACTAGAGTCTCAAATCATAAAATGGTTAGCAATCAGATTCATAAGGTTTCAAAACCATAAGATCAGTTGTAAATATCACTTAGTTTATGATATTTAATTTTGGCCATTTTGGAAGGTTTCAAGTTTTTTGGTGATTTCATGTAAATTTATATAGTTAGGTTCTCTAAGGGAAAATACCTTTTTGTATTTTTATAGATTTTTGTAGATATTTCATGGCTCTTTGGTGTTCTTTTAGTGGCATACCAGTTCTAGTGTTTTTTATAGCTTGGTAGAGTTTTTAACATGTTTGTCCTTGCAATAAACCTTGATTACACCAGCAACCCAAAACCCTGACATCAAAATCAACTGTTACGCGTGTAGTCCATAATCTAAATTTTAGGAAGGACCTATAATTTTAACATCAAAACTTTAGGATACATGTGTAGTCATCAATCGTAAATACAATGAGGCTCAAAATTTTAGATGACTATAATCAATGACTGCAACCCTGATAGGTTTCTCCAATAACTATAGTTAATGATTGTATCTATTAAAAAAATTGACAATTGTAAAGGAAGTGCATAGTCCCTAATGAATAGAAAGTTGGTCCAAAACTATGACGACAGCCATGGTGATGTCAAAATTAATCTTAGGAATTGTGACACTATTTTTTTGAAATGTGGAGGCATTTTTGTGTGACATCACTCCCACATAAATCAAAAAAGGGGAGGGGGAGCACCCATCCTGGCCCTTATCCTTTGGTCTTGTGGGATTTAAGACCCTAGTCACTTCCAACCCAAAAATACTTAAATTTTTCTCCAATGAACCTTAATTTTTTCTCCAAGAGGCCTTAATATTATTTTGGGGAACTTAATTCACATTTTTTTCAACCACTATTTCCAACCAGTTTTTTTATGCAAGAAATAATTTAAAACATGCCTAAATTTTGATTGGTAGCTCATATTTGAGTGTCATATTATTTAAAAGTGCTTATTTTTTCATGCTTTACACATTTATAGTCATCTTGGGCTCATTATAGCTCCATTAAAACTAACTATTGTGCTCTTGTGGATATATTAGTAGTTGAGCTTGACATCCCTCTAATTCTTTGTACTTACACACTAATATCTCAAGATGCATTATTAATTATGCTTGATGTCTATATGAGCATGATTGTATTTATAACTTTAAGGGTTGTCACTCTGATAGTTCTTTAGGTACCTTTGCTTCTAACTTGATTTGTAAGCAAGATAAATTGATATAGATGGGCACAATGAAGTCCTCATAATCTCATGCACTTGTTGCTAAGAAAGAGAAGACTTCAAATAGTAAATAAAATAAATAGAATAAAAAGGATCAAGAGAAGGATGTAAATCCTCCCACATACAAATTAAACAATGAGACCTCCTCTTCTATTGTTAAGTCTAAGAAAGATAGAATTTAATGTGATGTAGGTTTTACTTAGGAAATCATGATGAAAGAAAATGTTTTAAGAAGTAGATTGATCACCTCACTAGCATCCTTGAGGAGCACAATATAGGTGTTCCTCAATATATCAAACCATCATTAGAGTGCTTAATCCTAAGTGGGTTTATTGTCTGTTAACCTTGGTAAAATTATTTAATAATAATAATAATATATTATTTATTAACATAAGGTGGAAACTTATTGAAAATATATATTAAAGTTATAATTATTTAATGAATTACCAAACTCTAAATTAATTAGCTTTATCAATATGAATGAACCTATAATTTTTACAGCAAATACCTCCCTTGATATTTCATTATAAATAGGGTTTTACCTTATTGTGAAATTATCTCTCGAATATGAAACATTTATCATATTCAAACTCATTTGAAAGGATTTTTTGAAGCAGAAGAAGAAGAAAAATTATGCATTGGAGTGATTTAGTTTCTCTTATTAATGAATATCACATTAATGGTTTTTCACCTTTTGAGGTTTTCACATGGTAAGTACATATGTACTAGTTCATTGATATGTGTTCACTATTATATGGTTTACCATCATATCCTCATCTAGATATTACAGGTCTATACTTTAAATTATTTTACATGGTAGTAGAGCCATGTGATGGGTGAGTAATTGGTATCATGTTCTTATATCAAATTCAGCCATATTTTGGGTTCTCTCATGACCTGTGGATGAGTTGTATGTTCTTGGGAGTGATAAATTTAATTCAAAATTTGTCTTTGTGGATCTAGAATCCTAGAGAATAATTTTAAACATTCTAAATCTTTTTTATAGCATTATTTAACCCTACCAAAGTAACCAAAATCTTTTTCAAGTGTTAAAATTAGCGTAGGATGCATTAATGATTTGTATGGCCTTCTACATGAAGATTTGTGCTACAAATTATTTGCAATGGCTCTAGATCAATTTTTAGTGTTTAATAATATATTTATCATTTTTTTACCTAATAAAAGCATCTGCCAAAACTCATAAGGAATTAAAATATTCTCCTAAAATCTTCCTCTGTCACAAGGGCATCATAATTAGCTTAGGAAAGTTCAAAATATTTATTTTTTGGTCAAAATTCAATTTTGAAAATTATTTCATCATCAGAAGAAAAAATCTATAATATTGAAACAAATTTCAAAATTTTTGATTGCTTTTACAAGTTTCTAGGCTCTCTAAAACATCTACAAGTAAGCCATTCCATGCCTAGGGCATGAAAGATTAAGTAATAAAGTTTTTTTGATTTATTTAATAAATAATTATTTTACTATTTCCACACAGAGTGTGGCCCCAACTTTATAATTTTTAATCCAAAAAGTAAAAAACCTAAAAGTGTTTTTTACAAATTCAAAATTATATGCCCCATAAATATTAAATTATATTTTTTTATTGAAAAATTCAAATAATATGATTCATATACTAATTAGTGTATAGAAATTCTCAAAAAATCTTGTAGAAGGGTTGGTGGTTGTAATTTTGCTTGAAATTATAGTTTGGGAGATTTAATGTTCAAAACCCCCAAAATATCTTTTCTTATTTTTGAATCTAGTTAAATTTAGTTTAATTTTAACTTTGTTTTTGTTTTGTGTACCAAGTTTCATGTGGTCAAAACCCTAGTTGACTTATCGACCTTATTTCAACATTCAACCTAATGAATGTTTTATCAAGCATAGTCATGCAAATAGTATATCCCTAATTTTGTCACCTTCAAAATTCATCTACATGATCTATTTTTTATTTTTAAGCCTCATTTTATTGTTTTTACAATTTTTTTAATAATAGTGTTTAGGTGGTTATTCTGAGTGTGACTCTTTTGACGCCTAGTCTAGTACAACTCTAGTTTAAATTTTACATTATTTAGCATCAAATTAAGAAATTAATTATAATTGCATTTTGATTTAGTTTATTTTATAAAAATAGTATAAAAACTCATTAAACAAGGTTCTTTTTTAATAATTATTCTTACATTAGTGTTTTTTTGTGACACTTGTGACATCTTATTTTGTCATAATCTTTCACAATTTTCTTGATTTCTCTAGTTTTAATTTGAATAATTATTATGTGTTTACACTTGAAATATTTTTTTAATATAAAATAAAGTGAAATTCATATTAAAAAGGGTTCATTTTAAACATTTTTTTATTGTCATTTTTAAAGTAAAGTTATGGCTTCGTCTAACTTTATACTAGATAAATCACAAATGCTTAATGGATCAAATTATAAAATCTATAAAATTCATGTTAAAACAAAATTTATGGACCAAAAGATATGGAACATTATCATTGAGACTAAAAAATGCCTATTAGGATGGTTTCAACAAAAATTATAAGAAGCCATGTTGATTATCTTACAAAGTGTTAAGAATGAATTCCCACTTCACATTGGTAATCAGAAGTCTCTTAGCAATGCTTGTAAACTCCTTGAGTCCATGTACGAGGGAATTCATCTTTCAAAGATTATTAAATCAATTATTTAATTGATTACTACACCTATGAAAGGTGATGAAAAAGTTGTTAATTTTATTGCTAAAATTAAGAATATTAAATCTTAGTTAGATGGTTGTAACTATAATTTGATTTAAGATCAATTGATTTATTTTATTATTCAACTTAACATTTATGAAAACTTTCATAATTTTATTTCAAATTTGAATTCAAAGTACCAAATAGAGTAATATATCTCAAATCTTACCACCATGTATGCTCTTCTGATTCAGAAAGAGTAAGTTATGTCTAATTTTAATTATAAAGAGAATATCGCCTAGACACTTCTCACTCTCAACCCTATTTCTAAGAATAATATAAACCATAAACTTAACTATAATTTTGTTCAAGTCAAAAACATAAATAAGAGATCCAGTAATAATAATCATAAACCTAAGTTTAATGGGAATTATAATCTGTGTGGTAGATTTGCTCATATAAAGAAAATATGTTATAAAAATATAGAGTTAACAATCAATCTTCTAAAAATAAAAAAGATAAGAAATCTAATCAAAACAAGCATTAAAATCAAAACCTTAATTAGAATAATAATCAGGATTAGAATTCAAATATTATGGCTTTTTATGTTACTTTATTTGTTTTGAATGAAAATGAGTGGATTTTAGATAGCAGTGCATCGTACCATATAAATTTCTTATCTAATATTTTATGTGGTTCTATAAAAATATCTAAAAATATTTACTGAGGAGATAATTCATTTTTAAAATTAACTAAGTAAAGAAAGACAAAATTTTAAAATATTGTTATTAATGATGTTTTCTATGTACCTAAACTTAAAAATAACTTGTTATCTTGTTCACAACTTACTAATGATAATTTCATTATAACAATACTTAAATATTGGTCCATTATAAACCAATTTGGGTCTCTGATTGTTAAAGGCATTCTAAATAATGGTTTATATATTTTCTCTCCTTTTTATACACATTTTATTTCATCGCATAGTAAGAATGAATCTTAATTGTGGCATGAAAGATTAGGGCATGTTAATTTTAAAAGTTTACATGATATGTTTGCTCATAATATTGTTGTTGGACTTCCTTCTATACATTCTCATTATGAAACTTTTTAGGTTTTCTTACATGGTAAGCAACATATTAACCCATTTCACAAGAATATTGATGTGAATTCTTCACATCCTTTATAATTAATTCATAATGATGTTGTAGGACCTCTTAAAGTTATATCTCTTAATGGTTGTTTGTATACTGTTAGTTTTATTGATGATTACACTAGAATTATTTGATCATATTTCATTAAAATTAAAATCTGAAGTGTTGTCTAAATTCAAAAAAATTAAAGTTTTGATTAAAAATACTTTTAATTTTTCTATTAAGAGATTAAGATCTAATAGTGGTGGTGAATACATTAGTAAAGAGTTTGATTTTTTTTGCATTAGTTATGGTATTCAAAGATAACTAACAACTCCATATTCCCCTCATCAAAATAGTATTGTTGAAAGAAAAAATTGTACCGTAATTGATATGGATAGAATAATATTTCGTTCTATAAATGATCCTAAGTACTTATGGGTTGAAGCCATGAATACTATTGTGCATATTTTAAATAGAGTCCTTTTGAAAGCCTTACATATTTCTACTCTTTTATAAATGTGGTCTAAAAAGAAACCCAATGTGGCTTATCTTAATATATTTAGTAGTCATGATTCTATATTTATTCTTAAATTTAAAATAAATAAGCTTAATCCCACTTCCTATTCTTGCATTTTTGTAGGTTATAGAGGTAAGACAAAAGGTTTAAGAGTATTTGATCCATCTAAACATAATATCATTGAGAATAAAAATCTTCTTATTCTCAAAAAATCATGTTGTAAGCCCTTTATGGAACCTCCTCAATGCTTTTATTTTTATGAACTTGGTTCTCATGTTTATCATTATAAAGAAATAGATGCCCTAGAGGAAATTGATCCAATATTGGATAAATTAGAGTCTGAGGAGCCCCCTAAGTTTTATGTTCAATCTAAAAGACCTAAATGGATAGAATCCCTAATCCAAATTTATAATGTTGATTACTTTATTAAATTAATTATATGTCAACATTTTTATCATGCTTTAATGACTATGTATAAATGTGAACCTCAATATTTTTAGGAAGCCACTCAAGATGGTAGATAGAATGTTGCTATGCAAGATGAATATAATGCCTTAATTAAAAATTAAACTTGAGATCTCATCCCTCCTTTATAAAAAAAGTATATTATTAGTTTTAGGTGGCTTTTAAATATTAAATATAATTCAATTGATAAAATTGACAAATTTAAAGCTAGATTAGTTGCTCACAGGTTTACTCAAAAACTCAAAATTGACTATATTGAAACCTTTACTCTTATAGAAAAAATGAGTACTATTATGTTACTTATTTCACTTATAGCCCAAAATAGTTGGGTTATCCACCAAATATATGTCAAGAATTATTTTTTAAATAATGATTTAGAAGAGGAAATCTACATGACTCAACCTAAAGGTTTCACTGACCTTAATAGAGAACATTATGTATGTAAGTTAAAGAAATATTTTTATGGTCTAAAATAAGTTCCTCAATATTGGTATTCTAAAATTAGTTATTTTGTTAAAGAATTAGGTTTTTCTAATTCCTATTATGATAATGATCTATTTTCTAAAGTTGAAAATGGTCATTTAATCTTAATTATTTTATATGTTGATGATCTTTTGATTATTGGCGATCTAACTAGTTTAATTCATGAATATAAAGATAAACTAATTCAAATTTTTGAAATAGATGATTTAGATATTACACATCATTTTTTAAGAATAGATATATTTTATAATAAAAATTTAATTGTTGTATCACAATCTCAGTATGCACATAATATTCTTATTAATTTTAACATGTTTGATTATAAATTTACTTCTACTCCAACTAAAGTTGTGTTGGGTGAATATTTTGTCATCAACTAACTGAAGACAAAATTATTATATCAGTCACAACATGATGAGATAAATCTCTCTGCTCAGCAAGGGGAGGCTCCCTATAAACTATTATAAACTAAACCTATACTAAATACTAACTTAGGGGTAAAATCACACCATCCATTTCTCTTTTTTTAGAAATGATGTTCATAAAATAGAGCACAAACTTCCCAGGTAGTAACTGAATCCACAAGAAACCCATGAAAGCACAAATTCTTATGTTGCTTCTCTTAGTGATTAAGTACCTAGGACACCATAGAATGAAGAGTAGCCCAAAGTCTCCACTGCAAACTACCATAGAATAAGACAATAGAAGAGATAGGTAGTTTAAAGCCTTTCCCAATATCCTCTATTCTAAGGCATGAAAACATAGACTAAAGATAATTATGTAGCACAAAGTCTCCACAATCAGCTTTGGAACATCTCCCAGATTATCTTCACTTGCTCTACTTATTTGATCAGATAAATAAGATGATATAAGGAAAAAGACATAAGAATAATTTCCTATATAACACAAGCTATTTCAACACAAAGTTTGAAAGGTCACTTGCTTTCTCATTCAACTAGTGAAATTTGATTAACAATCTGAGCTCAAAGTTTCAAAAATGCCTTTCAATTTTGGGTAGAGTTTTGCTTTTGATAACTCAAAGATCCTCCTCTATCCAAAATTAAAGATTAAAATATATAGTATTTCCTCTAATACTTGGGAACTCCTTTCCACAAGTAGCCCATGATGCATTTAATGTATCAGAAAGAGAAAGTCCTATGAAGAGGCCACGTTAGAGGCATTTAAATCATATTTAATGTCCCTTCATAGGCATGGGTTGTCTAGTCTTCTGAGAGGCAAGGTCACTCCTATTTATGATACTTACATGACTATCCACTCACCTTTACTCATTTGAAGAAAAATGGACCACACCATTGAATGCTAATGCTCTCTAATATCCACTAGGTGGATTGTTCCACCCACTAAAATAACTCTTCTATTGACACTTTTGGATTCCTATCATATTCCCTCTTTCTTTACTATATTTTGTCTCTTCCTCATGTTATAAGCTCTTGAGGCCATATTCTCACCTTCTACTAGCTTTTCCATCTCCTTTCTCAGTAGGGCACTAAATTTGTCTTTAGTTCTATGCTATTTGAAAATCAATAGTTATTCCATCACTCTAAATTTGACATCCATGGGGACATCACTGGTTGTTTGAACCTCTTGAACCTAGAACCATTCTTTTGGAGTTCATCAGTTCAATGGTTCAATGGCTCAACACTTATTTTTTTTCAAAGAGTTACGTTCATTTTCTCTTCTTATGAGTTCAATGTGTCATTCAAACCAGCCACTTTGAACCTCCTACTCGATCTTTCAGCTTGAATCCTTTGGTTGAACTATTTGGTTAAACCTTGAACCTTGAAGTAGAGTTTAAAGGTTCAAAATGGTTCAATGGTTGGTCCCTATAATTTATTTCATCTCATTGAACCTCACTAATGAACCATGTATAATTTAACTCTGAAGTTGAACCATTCTAAGCAATTCTTAGGAAATGCCTTCAAGTCTTTTAAATTGTTCCTTTGTTCATTTTCCCGACTGAAAAACCCTTTGAAAATGAGAGATTTCCTTTTGCTAAAAAGACTTGGGTAATTGGATAAATTGACTGCTCATAACTTTTTTTTAGAAGGAAGGAAACCATTTTTTGGTCTGCAAGACCAAAATAGTTAACATGTTGACTACAAAGATGAGTGGCTAAATTTGGGGACAACAGTAGGCTCTAGTTAGGGAAATTCTATCAGTTGTACTCTAAAATAATTAGAGGGAGTAGAAACTAGAATCCAAGTGCCTTTTTCCATGCCATTGGGCCATGGAGTCATGCCACCAAAAAGAGAAAGATGCCAAAAAAATGAAATGAACAACACAAAACAAAACAAATGAAGACTATACAAATGTACAAATGAACTTATCTGATACTTCAAGAATTGAAGTGCTTCATATGTTGCCCACTACAAGGTAGTGGGAATGGCATTTCATCTTGATATCTCACTAAGAAACTATTTTCACCTTAGAATCAATGATTAGCAAATGGACCTCTCCACCAGGAATCAAATTTTATATGCATTCTTTTTAGTTCTCTCCTCTTACCCCTCAACAAGACTTGATCTCCAATTTGAAAACCATGAATCCTTTCTCTTTTGATGAAGAGTTTCTTTACCTAGTCTTGATGTGCAGCAATACAGTCTACTACCATGCTCTTCTAGTTTAGTGAAGCACATGATTTAATTATCTCCATTAAACACTTGCCAATGGTTGGCATTATCAAGTACACTTAGTTGAAAGACCAGCTCAATAGTGTACCTGTGCCTTTTGAAAACTTTGTGAGGAATCATGAGGGTTGTAGAGATAGCCAATGAATCTGCATGATTATTGAACTCTCTAGGAACTGTAGAAATGTTGAAAGCATCAAAACTTTCAATGTAATCCCATATGAGGTTGTGATAATGTCACAATATTTCATTCTTGTTTTGATATAAGTTCCTTACCTAACAAACCACTAGTTCAGCATCTCCTTGAGCATGAAGAATTTTAACATCTTTAGTATGAGCAGTTTTCAATCCTAGCAACAAACATTCATAGTCAGTGGTGTTGTTGGTATTGCTAAATTGCAACTTATATGAATAGGGGAAAATATCTCCTTGTAGAGATATCAAAACAATTCTAGCTCTAAAATTGGTAGAAGAGCAGCTGCCATCAAATTCTAAGATCTAAAGATCATTAGGATTTGAGCTTCTTAAAGATTTCTCTTCATCAATGAGGGAAGATCCCTTTTCCATTGAGATTTTCTCCATAGGTTCTTTTGATTTTCTATCTGAATCATCTAAATTGTCACCTAACTTTGGTCTGATGAAACAAGAACATCTTCAGTGGACAAAAAATAATTACCCATCCCTGAAGATTCAAACAAAACTTGAGCCTCAGGGTTTGATGTTTGAGTGACAATATATCTTGACTCCTTTTCAAAAATCAACCTTTGCATGATGCCCTTAACAGGTATCCTCACTTTATATAGGTCCATATTCAACTCTCCACCAACATCCTTGCAAAAATTACATTCGAGCAGAATTCCATAAGAATCTAGAACATCGGCCACTAAGACTGTCATCTTAATCCTCTTATTTGGAAAGGTCACAAATGTAAATTGGGCATCTTTGATTTGACCCAAAAGTGGTACTTGTTTTTTTTTCCATGGAGAAACATCTCCCAAAAGTCTTAGTTAAGGTAAGATTGAGAGAATTTGCTACCTTGGCAGGCATAATGTTATCAGAGGCTCCAGAGTCTATTATATAGTTGCTCAACTTATGACCATTTATCAATAGAGAAACATAGAAAGGTTATATTTTCCCAAGGGTGACCAAAGGAGTAATGATAAGATTATTTTGGATGGATTTGTTCTTCAGTGGATCATGAGTTGCTTTCAAAGTTTCCTGCAGGGACAATTTTGTTTTTTATGCATTCAACCAACTTATCTAACTGCTCAGGATTGGCTTGTAGGTATTCAAAATCAGACATTTAGATCTTGGTATTCTTAGCATGATCAATTATATCAAATGACTGGAATGAAATAGAAATAGAGGAAGGAAGTCCATCCTTCTAGTTTTTATTGGGTGTGGTACTGGTCTGAGAAATAGAAGCAGAAGGTATAGGATTGTTTGAGGTACTTACTTTCTTATTGATCACCGGGTCCTTTGATTGGAAAGGAAGTGAAGTCCCTCATTTAGAAATTGAAATTACTGGTTGAGATTATTCCCCTATTTTTTCTTTATCAACTTGTTGAGTTAACTAATTTTGGGACCTAGTAAAAATACCATATGCTATATCAAACACTTCTCCCTTCTTTCTAGCTTTATCTTGGTAATTCAAAAAACCAATATTTGAGTCACCAGCTAATTCTTCTACTTCTTCCACAAAGATATTAGCATTGTATTCTTGGTCCATCTCAAGTTGGAAAGAGAAATCATGTTTAGCTTCATAGTAACCGACTATTGAGTTGGCTAGTGCTACTTCAATGGCAAGCTTCCCCTGTGTGGGAGGAAGACGATTGGGCTGCCCTTGATTTTTGGTAGCATTGCCTTGATATGAATGGTTAGGAAATGTTCTCCTTGGTATATCCCTATAAGGAGGAGTAGACATACCATGGGATATTTTCCTCTTCAAAGCTAAAAATTCAGTTGCTAACTTTTGCACCATAGGGTCATTGGGGTCTATGGAAGAATTTTTAGTAGGTGAAGAAAATTTATTTCTATTAAGATCTCTTCTTATCTTACCTATAAGGATAAGATCATCTTTGAGCTTGGTAGCCAAAATTTGAGCTGTGGAAAGATCTATATGGCCAACCCATCTTAATAGAAAACTCACTTCAGGGAGCTAAGAATTGATAAAGAAGTACTTGATATTCTTGGGTGTTGGTTGGGCAATTACAGGAATCATGTTCCTCAGCTTATCAAATTTGTCAATGAAGTCTCACATGGGCTCATGAGGTTCCTTCTTCATTTGCATAAACTAGGCCAATAAGGTGTGTGCATCTTTTACTGGTTTGAACCTAGCCTCAAACTTGGTCCTAAGAGTGTCCCAATTGATTACAGTCTGAGCTTGAAAATGATAAAACCAATCTATGGCAGCACCTTTCAATGTTATTATAAATAGTCTTATTGTTATATCTTCATATTCAATGCCTATCACACCACAAGCTGTGTAGAAAGCGGTAATATGCTCATCAAGATGAACCTTCTCATCACCATAAAACTTGGAAAAAAAAATCTTAAACTATGAGGTAGTTCATGTAAAGGTAGGGCTAGATACAGGGGACCAAAAGTGTTACCTCAAGGGCCTTAGGCTGCCATGATATGATGATTGAAAGGAGGGATAAAAAACCTTGGTGAAGTATGTATAGACAAAGCTCTGGTAGCAGAGAAAGGAGAAGCTTCACCTGGTATTGGAGATCTGATGTTGGTAGGAGGGAAACTCCTAGTTCACTGAAGACGAGGTCGAGGAGGAAATAGATCAAAGCTATTTTGCTGCACCAACTCGAATACAGGATAAAAAATACCTTGAGCTCTCTAGCTTCATGTATACTATGGATCTGCTAGAGTGTAGAATGGAAAAGAACTGGAACTACTTTAACTTGAAGTGTGAGGCTTCAAATTGAGTGTTCTTCCCTAATAGAGTTATCAAAAAGCTATTGGGTGAATATTTTATTGTCAACTAACTGAAGACAAAATTATTATATCAATCACAGCATGATGAGATAAATCTCTCCTCTCAGCAAGGGGAGGCTCCCTATAAACTATTATAAACTAAACCTATACTAAATACTAACTTAGGGGTAGAATCACACCATCCATTTTTCTTTTTTTAGAAATGATGTTCACAAAACAAAGGACAAATTTCTTGGGTAGTAACTGAATCCACAGGAAACCCATGAAAGCACAAAGTCTTCCATTGCTTCTCTTATTGATTAAGTACGTAGGACACCGTAGAATGAATTGTAGCCTAAATTCTCCACCATAAACTACCATAGAATAAGACAATAGAATATATAGGTAGTTCAAAGCCTTTCCCAATATCCTTTATTCTAAGGCATGAAAATATAGACTAAAGATAATTATGTAGCACAAAGTCTCCATAATCAGCTTCAAAAGATCTCCCATATTATCTTCACTTGCTCTAATTATTTGATCAAACAAAAAAGATGATAGAAGGAAAAGGACATAAGAACAATTTCCTATATAACAAAAGCTATTTCAACACAAAGTTTGAAAGGTTTCTTGCTTTCTCATTCAACTGGTGAAATTTGATTAACAATCTGAGCTCAAAGTCTCAAAAATGCCTTTCAATTTTGGGCAGAGTTTTGCTTCTAATAACTCAGAGATCCTCCTCTATCTAAAATGAAAGATTAAAATATATAGTATTTCCTCTAATACTTGGGCACTCCTTTCCACAAGTATCCCATGCTGCATTTAATGTATTAGAAAGAGAAATTCCTATGAAGAGCCCATGCTAGAGGCATTTAAATCATATTCAATGTCCCTTCATAGACATGGGTTGTCTAATATTCTAAGAGGCAAGGCCACTCCTCTTTATGATACTTACATGACTGTCCACTCACCTTTACTCATTTGAAGAAAAAAGGGTCGTGCCAATGAATGCTAACACTCTCTAATATCCATTAGGTGGACTTTTCCACCCACTGAAATAACTCTTCTATTGACGCTTCTAGATTCCTGTCATATTCCCTCTTTCTTTACTATATTTTTTATCTTCCTCATGTTCTAAGATCTCAGAGCCATCTTCTCACCTTCTGTTGGCTTTTCCAACTCCTTTCTCAGTAGGGCACTAAATTTGTCTTCAGTTCCATGCTATTTGAAAATCAATAGTTATTCCATCGCTCTGAATTTGACGTCCATGGTGACATCACTGGTCACTTGAACCTTGAACTATTCTTTTGGATTTCATCAGTTCAATGGTTCAATGGTTCAATGGCTCAACACTTATGTTTTTCAAAGAGTCACATTCATTCGGTCTTCTTATGAGTTCAATGTGTCATTCAAACCAACCGCTTTGAGCCTCCCACTCTGAACCTCCCACTTTGAACCTCCTGCTCGATCCTTCAACTTGAATCTTTTGGTTGAACTATTTAGTTGAACCTTTAACCTTAAAACTTGAAGCAGATTTCAAAGGTTCAATGGTCAGTCTTTATAGTTTATTTCATCTCATTGAACCTCACTGATGAACCATGTATAATTGAACTCTGACATTGAACCTTTCTCATCAATTCTTAGGAAATGCCTTCAAGTCTTTTGAATTATTCCTTTGTTCATTTTCTCAACTAAAAACCCCTTTGAAATTGAGAGATTTCCTTTTTCCAAAAAGACTTAGGTAATTGGATAACTTGACTGCTCAGAACATTTTTTGAGAAGGAATGAAACCATTTTTTGGCCTGTAAGACCAAAATAGTTAACATGTTGACTACAAAAATGAGTGGCCAATTTTGGGGACAACAAGTTGGTATTAAGCTTTGATCCAAAACTTGCATATGAAAAAGTTAACCTACTTTATATTGATAGCTTATTGGTAGTTTGATTTATCTAACCATTACTAAGCTAGATATTTCATTTTTTGGTGGTGTTGCTTATAGATTTATGCAAGATTCATATTTAGATCATTGGAAATTACTTAAACATATTTTTAATTATATAAAAGGAATAATTAATTTTAGCTTATTTTATTTTTTCATTGATAATGTTAATTTATATGGTTATTTTGATACTGACCATGTTGGTGATACTATAGATATCAATTCTACTTCTAGATATGTGTTTAAGTTTGGTGTAAATGTTATCAATTAGAGCAGTAAAAAAAACCTACTGTCTTTATATTTTCTACTAAATTAGAGTACAAAAGTGATATAGTAGCTGCCAAAGAAGCCATGTGGCTATGAATGTTGTTGGGATAAATTCATTTATATATTTCTCATGGTACTATCTTTTATTATAATAATTAAAGTTGTATAGCTCAAATGAAAAATTTAGTTCAGCACCAATAAACTAAACATATTGAGGTTCATATATATTTTATCTAAGGATAAGTCCTCAATGGTGATATTGATCTAAAGTTCTATCCTATAGATGAATAAGTGGTAGATATCTTCACAAAACTACTTAGTGCTACCAAGTTTCTATCAGTTTCATGAAATGTTGGGCCTTTCATAGTTTTCATTGAGGGGCAATGTACATAACAATGGTACTTATTGATGACCATGTGTTTCTTCTTCTTTTATATAATTATTTTCATTGCAAAACATTGTAAACTTTGTGTGAAATCTATGTAATTAAAGTAAACTCCCTATGGAAGTTTTTAATTTTTTACCCCAATACATTAAAAGCATACTTTGTAATGGAGGTTCTTATGTTATAAAAGACTTCAAATATGCTTAGTGAGTATTCATGATAAATTGTAAGATGTAGTCTCATGATAATATTAGCCTAAACTTATTTTCAATTAGTTTATAAATAATAATTCATTTTGTTTCAAAAGGTGATGTTTGGCATGATGAAGGTTTTTAAATCCTTCATTTGTGTACATAGTATAATTCCTTTTTAAGATGACTACGACATTTATCTCCACTCAACATTGAGGTGGAGTGTTAGAGAATTTAATCCTAAGTGGTATTATTGTTATTTAGCCTTGGTAAATTTATTAAATAATAATAATATATTATTTATTAACACAAGGTGGAAACCTCATAAAAATAAATAATAAAGTTATAATTATTTAATAAAGTACTAAACTCTAAATTAAATAGCTTTATCAGGATGGATGTACCCATTATTTTTACAATAGTCACCTCCCTTGATATTTCACTATAAATAAGGTTTTACCCTATTATGAAATTATCTCTCAAATATAAAACTTTTATCATATTCAAACTCATTTGAAAGGATTTTGTGAAGCATTGTGTGAAGAAGTAAGAAATATGTATTGGGGTGAAATATCACATTGGTGGGTTTTTTAATTTTCAAATTTTTCCATGGTAAATACCTATGTACTAGTTCATTAATATGTGTTCATTTTTATATGGTTTACAATCATCTGCTCATCTAGATCTTGAATGTATATACTTTACATTATTTTACACCATATTCATTAACTCATGAATCCTCTAAGAAAAATAATGGTAAAGAAAAGGTAAAAGATAATGATAAGGGTAAAGTAAAAGGTAAGGCCCTACTTGTAGTTTTACCTTTAAATATTACATAGGTCATTGACTCTGATGCTTCACATCACATGGCCTCTTCCTAGATAGAATTCAATTCCTTAGAACCATGTGACATGCCTCTATACAAATGGGTGATGACCCTTATAAAAAGGTTCTCAAGAGAGGGTCTATTAAAGTGAGTGGTGGAACATTAAATATGTTTTAAGTGTTCCCTCATTTTCAACTAATCTAATATCACTTTACCATATATCACTCAAATTGGTTTGAGTATGTGAGTTGATTTCACTCTAGATTTAGTGTATGTTAGAGAGTTGTACAATGATATTATATTGGTAGTGGGAATGGTTGATCATCAAACTCAACTGTATAACTTATCATACTTTACTCTTAACTCTTCTTCAAATTCTTCTTCTTTATACTCACCTAAACTTGATGGCATTTATGAGTCTAAACACACCTCTGATATTGATGACTCTTCTTCTAGCAAAAATTACTACAGTAGTGAGGAGCACACACATCCACCATCTTTGTATCACCTTATAAATATTGAGGAGTTGTTTCTTAATCAACCTACCTCTGGACTACTTCATACATTATAGGGAATAGGTATATTGATCCAAGACACATCAAACATTGGGAAGTTTATTCCATAATGACAAGGCATTATACAATCCTTTTGGGCCTTTACTCCCATTACACCATCATTGCATATAATAGTTGGCTCTCTTACCTTGCATGAGGAGAATATTTCCTTAGATAAGAATCATATATTGGTTAAAGATATATTAGGAATTTATTGGATAGACTAACTTTTCTAGGGTGATCCACTCTTCATTTCATCTACTTCTGATCCACAATCAGTATTGATATCTTTGTTTTAGGATACAGGGTGGCTACAAGTAGTTATAGACTCTATGAGTATTTGTAACCCTCTTATCTTCTTTACTCTCTTTTGGGGATGAGTTTTTTCCTAAATGTTCTCATTTTCTAAACTTTATGGTAGTTTCATCATTTTTGGGTAACTCATCATGACTTATTGGTGAGACCCAATTCTCATACCACCTAAGCTACACTTAAGTGGGTATTGGTGTAAGCTTTTTCCTCCTTGAAGTTTTACCTACATAATTGTTAGTCTACTTGATTAACATTATTAAGATCATTAGGGTAAAATATGTTGGGATATTGATTTTTGGTTTTTTCATTGATGTCTACAAGTCATGTGAAATGACAAAGTGGTCGAGTAGGTATAGTGAGATGGAGCATAGTGGTCTAACATGCATGATCTTAGAGCTTAATTCAGTCTTGGTTGCTAGTGAGAGTTTATGGGAGAAGTTGGCCATATGGAGTTTTGTGAGGATGTCATGGAACATGGAAAGAGAATACTTGATATGTCCATGTTTTTTAAAGATCAATTGGAGTCCTTCTAGGTGGTCTTTAAGTGGAGTGCAAGTCATCATATGCCTTGTGTGCTTGACCTTGCTAGATTGCCTAATGAGGTAAGAGGTATATGCATTGTGTATCCTTGGTTGTTGGTTATAGTTATTAAAATTAGTGGATTGAATATGTATAAGTTTATATGAGCTTAGTGGATAATTTTCTAAGTATTTTCAAGAGATAAGTTGGCCTAGTGGTTATAGGCCTTATAGGCAAGGTGGACTAGTGAAGTCCTTATGAGCAATCGTGATAAGATTTCAAGTTGATAGATCTGATGTGATAATGGAATATCGTATATCATGGTTGGTAAGGTTTTTTTAACAATTTTAAAGCCTTGAGGAGGAAGATAAATCAATATGGTACGTTGGGAAGTATTATATGCATGTAAAATGGAGGTTTCTTAACCCGAGAAGAAGTTTGTGATGCTCATTGGCATGTGTAGAGTTTGCATGGTGACATAAACCTTTTGGTAGAGGTATTACATGGACCTAATAAGGATTTCCAAGTATTTTTTAGTGGATTAAGGGATAGATCTTTATGAACATTTGTTAGGAATGTAAATTGGTCAAAACCTTCTATAAACCCTAATAATGGAGGGATTGGAAAGAAATTGCTAGAAAGGACCCAGAATGGATTGGATGACCAATTTTGACTATTGTAAGGTATAGAAGACTCCTATAGGCATCTCAAAGTGGAAGTGGTGTGTTAGGGTAGTGAACAAAAGGTATATAAATATGCTTATTTATAGAGTTTTTGGTGTTATAGGTAGGGTTGACTGAGTCAATGCATACGAGTCATTAGAGCTTGAAGGTCAAGACTTGTTATTGAGGTATATGAAGTCATTTTGTAAATTTATGTGTTCTCTATAAATTATATAAGTCCATCAATTTTGCTAGGTGCTAATCTATAGATAGTGAAAATAGTGACAAAAGGTTAGTATGAGTGAGAATCCATTTAGGGATGGTGTACAGATGAGTACAAATGAGTCCAATGGTTTGGGGTATTTTCTTGAGATCTATATCTCATGTGTCTTTGATTGTAAAATTATTTTTATGCCTATACACATGCAAGAAGTAGTCTTCAAAGTGACATGTCTGAGTATTAATGATAGTAAAGGTGTATGTCTCATGAAATGAACTATATTTTTCTTATTTACTATTATACATCCATGTTTTTGTGAATGAAGTTTATATAAGTTTGTTTAATAATCTCATGAATACTTTTGGAGGTCAACAAATTTATATATGATAGGAGTCATGTTCATCATGACTATGTTTTAAGTCAAGATGACTGTTATAAACATACAAAGAAAAGTGATATATTTAAGATCTTTTGACAAGTGATGATGTATCAATTGGGAATGATGATTTTAATAAAGATATAAATATACTATTTAATCTTTGTGTGATCTGAAGAGATAGGTTATATGAATGAATCATGCATGATAAATATGCTTGTCTAGTTGTGCTAAAATTATGAGACAGTGACCTAGGTGATTGGTCTATAAGGCCAATTAATTATGATAGAAAATGAAAAAAAAACTTTGGAGTTTGATATATACGTCTCATATAATCCAATAATTTGATTTATAAGTGTTGAGATAATCCATTTATGTACAAGAGATAAGCTTTTATATTTTTGACTGAGTATGACCAGTCTGAGTGGTTATCTTGAGAGAGTTGGTTTGAAGCTATTTTGCTTATGTGATGGTGACTAATGGATTTATTTATATTTTTTGGGTCATGAATCACCTATCCATGTTATTTTTTTAGGATTTTTTTGATAAAATCATCTGTGTGCTCCAGTTATAGAAGACAATGTTTTCTGTCTTTAGGCCTATTGACGAGTAGGCTAGAATGGCTTGGTTCAAGGTATGAATTGGTGTTCCAAGTGTTGTGGAACCATGTAAGAGCGAGAAATAATATATTGGATTTATTTTTAATGTGTTTAATTCATTTATAGAGGCTATAGATTATTCAATAGGTTCAAGGTGTAACATGTACTAATGAAGGGCTAATGCATTAGGCCTAATTGAGATCTAAAGGAGGATTGAGATTGTTTTGGGTTATGACCAACATATGGAGATATTTTCCAATTCATGTAATGTGTATGAGGATATATTAAAAATATATATCAATCATGGAAATAATCTTGTCTAATTAAGATGGGTTAGATGAGAGTATGGTATATATACTAGGCCTAATTGGCCTATTTTAGGAAGGAGAGGGTATGAGTAGATAAAAGCAAGGAAAACAAATCAATTAAGGAGTAGAGATAGGTCATTAAGGACTATTATATGTTTAATATGATCAGCCATGCTTTTATAATTAGGTTCATGAGCTAACAAGTCATTAGACCTAACAGTCTAAAGGGTGACTTGGTTGAGCGAATGAGCTAGGAGTGCTTGCCTAGAGAAGATAAGTGTATTACAGGTGTTAGAGTAAGAGAAGGCCATCATCAGGTATATAAGACATAAAATTATTGGTTTAAATCAGATATAAGGTTGTTTAGTGGGTACTTAATTACCTAGGGGGTTTTAGACTCCTTGCTAGTTGGAGCTAGCTAAAGGTCTAGTATGTGTTGGACTAAATTGAGGGGCGGATGCTCCTTGATCAGTTGGTGCTAGTCTAAAGTCTCATGTTTGTGATATCTTTATAGGAATTTATTCCATTGTGTTTTAGACTTGAGAGTAGTTTTTATCCCCGTAGAGGGTTTCCCACATAAATGATGTGTTCATATGATGTATGCTCTTGTTCATGCTTTGGATGTATAAGCTTTCATGTTCATGTTGCTAGATTAAATTGATGTATGATGAATGGGTTTTGGAATTGAATGTTCATTATTGTATACTAATTTACCCCCCCCCCCCACATATTAATATCTAATTCTAATAATTTTTATTAGAGTAGGACCTTTGAAGGAGGCTTGACAACCTACATGTGATCCTAAGTAGCTTAAGGTATGATGAAGATAATGTTCATATTATTTGTAGTGATGGATAAGTTTTTGAAGATTAGAGTTGAATTATACATAGAGGTATACATGTTGACTCTAGAAATTTCAAATAATAAATACTATACTAAATCCAAATACAATTTCAAACCTATGTTGAATGATAGAGCTTATTAAAGATGGTCTCTTGATCAGCTAACATGAAAGAAGAGAGAGATAGGCAGTGGTTTGATTAGAAGCTTAGAGTATGAGACCTAATTGAGGAATATCTAAATATTTTTTAATTATAAATTTATGATCATGTTATCCTATTTATAGTTTTTTTAAATTTACAAGATCCAATGAAGGAGCTCTAAATATCACTTGAGGTCATGACCTATTTGCATTGATAAAGAAGTCAAGAGGATGTTCTATGAGTTTATGATAGTTGTACAAATCTTTGAGGGTGTGGAGGATGATATGATAGGTCATATGAGGTGTCAATAGTTTTTAGGTAACTTTTGAAATTTAAAGGATTTAATTAGAGAAGTTTTGTATGAAAATATGACCCTTAGAATTTAAAAATTCAAGTTTATCAAAGGAAACCAGTTTGCAAAAATTGAATTATAGATGCCATGGATGAAGTCAAATCAAGATAAGGTAAGAAGCAAATTTGAAGAGGAATATATGTATAAGATCCTCCAAGTGATGGTTTCTTTTAATTTTCCATATATGTGCAATAAATATGGATCAAATTTTACTATTGCAATCTATGTTTGAAATGGTGAACTTAGTTTGAGCAAAAGAGGATTAGAACTCATATAATGATCTAGTTTTGATGTTATAATAATTTAATGATGATTTTAACACATCATAGTACTAATCCATGCTCTAAGAGTAATTATATTGATCTTATATTTGAATATCTATCTCAAAGAGGTGAAAGATAGTGATCTTGAAGGTTTTATGGGTTCTGAGTATGCTTATTATAGAGGTTGAAGAGTGTTGTTTCAAGAGTTGATATGGGTCTATGCCTAGTTGATGAGATGTTTCAAAAAGGGAGAATGATTTGAGGATAATTGAATGATTTTAAGTATTTTTTTGGTCTCATTTACATATCTAAAGATGTCATAAGTTCTGAGTTTTCATAATAGGGTCTTAACTGTGAGGGTGAGATTGATTCTTTGAGTATATATGAAGGGTCTTCAAGAAGAGTTATAAGGTCTAAAAGGTTGAATATGGTCTTAGGATCATGTATCTTAATTTCACTCATTTTTATATTATATATTGAGTGTTTTCAAGGGAATAATGCATATCAGATGTCTAGCAAAGATCAAGTATATTCTCAGGTTCAGTTGGTTATGTGTCACCATATGTTTCCATAAAGTACTTTGAAGAGTTCTTAGCCATAATGACTTGTGGTATCTGAAGGATAGATAGTTGATGTATTAAGGATTATATGGGATATTTTATTTATTATCTCATATTTTCAATTTAACCCAAGAATATAGTTGTAAATAAGAATGCTTTTAGAAGGTATGCTCAGGCCTCCTGGTCCTAAAGTGTCATTTTGATCATTTTTGGATGCTTGGTATGGAT
Organism: Torreya grandis; assembly: GCA_037957365.1. NCBI lineage: Eukaryota > Viridiplantae > Streptophyta > Pinopsida > Cupressales > Taxaceae > Torreya > Torreya grandis. The sequence goes on along the minus strand of JARHVA010001632.1, from coordinate 3,021,496 downwards.
GTTAATTTGAATAAGGATAATGAAATGGATTATTTAGGAGAATTAAGAAGGTTTTAATATATTATTTCTAGGTGGTTTTAGGTTTTATGGTGCTCAAATGTGTATTTTGTGGTCAAAAGTGTGCTTTGACCATTTTTAGCAATGTTCACTGCCTAGAGTGTGCCTAATATGCTCTTATGGTGATTTATGATGGCTATAAGGTTTTAAATGAGTGATTAAAGTTTTTTTTATAATTTAAAAATATGTAAGATGTCTTGGAGATGTTTATGAGGTACTCATATGTGATTTTGACCATTTGGTCAAGGTGTCTGCTGTAGGTTTTGGTCTGTATGTATAGAATGCTTGGTTTCAAGGATCACTTAAAAGATGAAGATGTGTATTGAAGTTTTTTTTTAAATAAGGTATTTACATGTTTTTAATACATTTTATATATGGTTTCATAGGTGGATGAATGATTTTGTGCGAGGTGGAGCGTTTTGAGTGGCCACTAGCTTCTCTTCTCAAGAGCATGTCTTTGGTGGCTTCAAGGAATTCATGGTTCCCAAAGGTTTGAAGGATTTAAATATGGAATGGTAGTGATTTTTGGTGGTCTCTAGGTGTGGTATCCATCTCAAGTGTCTGTGTTGATCAGAGGTTAACTTTTGACCAAATGTTACTTTAAAGGCCTAGTGATTTGGGCATGTTTGGAAAAGTGGTCAAACTTTGGATTTGGAGGATAGAATATTTAAAAGTATTTGAATGGGAAAAATGGGTATCTGAATAAACTTTTAAAATGGTCTAAAAGTGAGTATAATTCACTTTATTCAAGTTTTAGCTCACTAGGAGGCCCAATTGGCTTGTAGGCTAAAGAAGGAAGTATGTTAGAAAGGATGATTTGGAAGATCATTATTGGTATGTCTAAGGGGGAATGGTAGTGAACTTTATATATGTAATTTAATGGTTTAAGAAGATTAGGGTTGAGATTTATGAGGTTTACATTGGACAAATAAGGCTACAAGGAGTCCAAGTAGGCCTAGTGAAGAAAATGAAGATTTTTTAGAAAGTTTTCAAAATATCGTTGGAATTTTTGGTTATATTTGAGAATTTTTTCCTATTATAAGTATGTCTTAGGTATGGTGGTGTGACTTAAATGCCTCTGGTGGTCTACAGGGTGCCTTGAGTGCAAAGGTATGTGAGCTTGCATAGTATTGTGGTGCTCATATTATTGTTTGAGTTGATGGTAGATGTTTTTTAAGGTCTTTTAGGTGTGCATGGGTTGTGAATACTAAGGGGGAGCCTTAAAATTGGATATTTATCTTAGGGGGGTCTATGTTTCCTTGAAAATTGGTGACAGGTCTAAGGATCTTGATGGTTCAAGAGCAGTTTTTGAGTGAGATCATCTTCCAAGGGGGATTCATGCTTATTTAAGGTATAAATTCTCCATTTTAAAATTTATTATTGAAGGTTATCTTGATTCCATGTGTTTCCTATATCCTACTTAGTTGATTCTATGGTGCCTAGTGTTGAAGAGAATCCACTTTATCATTTTGACAAATTGGGAGAGAGAAAATGAGTGTTTTCATCAATGACAAAGGGGGAGATGTTTTGGATATTTATGGTAAGTGTTTTAATATATGTATAAAATTCATTTATAATGATGAAGTGGTCTATAAATTATAGTGAGATGGAGCATGGTGGTCTAATATGCATGATCTTAGTTCTCAATTCAGTCTTGGTTGCTAGTGAGAGTTTATGGGCGCAGTTGGTCATATGGAGGTTTGTGAGTATTTCATGTAACATGGAAAGAGAATAAATTTTATGTAAAAGTGTTTTAAATATAAATTGGAGTTCTTCTGGGTGGTCTTCAAGTGGAGTGCAAGTCATTTTGTGCCTTGTGTGCTTGACCTTGCTAGATTGCCTAATGAGGTAAGAGGTATTTGTCTTGTGTATCCTTGGTTTTTGGTTATATTTATTGGAATTAGTTGATTTAATATGTCTAATGTGTTATTATCTTAGTGTATAAGTTTCCAAATACTTTCAAGAGATAATTTAGCCTAGTGGTTCTAGGCCTAGTAGGAATGGTAGGCTAGTGAAGTCCTTGTGAGCAATCATGATAAGATTTCAAGTTGATAGATCTGATGTGATCATATAATATGGTATATCAGGGTTTTTAAAGTTTTTTTACCTTTTTTAGGCCTTTAGGAGGAAGATAAAGCAAGATAGTACGTTGGGAAGTATTTGTGCATGCAAAATAGAGGTTTCCTAACTCGAGAAGAAGCTTGTGATGCTCATTGGCACATGTAGAGTTTGCATGGTGACCTAAGACTTTTTGGGGAGGTGTCACATTGACATAATAATTATTTAAAATTATTTTTTAGTGGATTTATGGATATATCTTTATGAACATTTGTAAAGAATGTAAATTGGTCAAAACCCTCTATAAACCCTCATAATGGAGTGATTATAAATAACTTGATAGAAAGGACCTAGAATGGATTGTTTGAAAAATTTTGAATATTATAATTTATAGAGGACTCCTCTAGGAATCTTCAAGTGGAAGTGGTGTGTCAGGGCAATGAACAAAGGTATAGAAATATGCTTATTTATAGAGATTTTAGTGCTACAAGTAGGGTTGACTGAGTCAATGCATGGGAGTCATTGGAGATTTAAGGTAAATACTTTTGATTGAGGTATATTAAGTAATTTTTTAAATTTATGTGCTCTATTTTAATTATCTAAGTCAATCAAGTTGACTATTCAATAATCTACAGATAGTGAAAATAGTTACAAAAGGCTAGTATGAGTGAGAATCCATTTAGGGATGGTGTGTAGATGAGAAGGGATGAGTCAAATGGTTTTGGGTATTTTTTTTAAACATATATCTCATTTTCATTTGATTTTAAAATTATTTTTATGCCTATACAGATGTAAGAAGCAGTCTTCAAAGTGACATGTCTGAGTATTAATGATAGTGAAGGTGTATGTCTCATGAAATAAACTATATGTTTCTTATTTACTATTATACATCCATGTTTTTGTGATTTAATTTTAAATAATGTTATTTAATAATCTCATTAATAATTTTTTAGGTCAAGGAAGTGATTCTATAGATGATAGGATTCATGTTCATCATGATTGTGTTTTAAGTCAAGATGACCGCTACAGGCATACAGAGGAAAGTGATATGTTTAATATATTTTGACAATTTATGATGCATAAATTTGGAATTATTATGTTATTAAATATATAAATATACTATATAATCTCTTTTGGAGCTGAAGAGATAGGTTATATGAATGAATCATGCATGACAAATAGGCTTGTCTAGTTGTGCTAAAACTATGAGACAGTGACCTAAGTGATTGGTCTGTAAGACCAATTAATGATGCTATAACATGAAAATAAAAAAATTTAAGTTGATATATAAGTCTCATATAATCCTATAATGTGATTTATAAGTGTTTAAATCATCTTTTTATGTACAAGAGATAAGCTTCTATATGATTGTATTTTGACTGAGTATGACTAGTCTAAGTGGTCATCTTGAGAGAATTGGTTTGAAGTTGTTTTCCTTATGTGATGGTGACTAATGGATTTATTAATTTTTTTGGGTCATGTATGACCTATCCATTTTATTTTTTTAGGATTTTTTTGATAAAATTATCTATGTGCTTCAGTTCTAGAAGACAGTGTTTTCTGTGTTTTTAGGCCTATTGGCGAGTAGGCTAGAATGGCTTGGTTTAAGGTATGAATTGATGTTCCAAGTGTTTTGGACCAATTTAGGAGTGATAAATAATCCATTTGAGTCATTTTTTATGGTTTTTATTCATTAATAGAGGCTAAATATGATTCAAGAGATTCAAGGTGTAATGTGTACTAATGAAGGGCTAATGGATTATGCCTAATTGAGATCTAAAGGAGGATTGAGCTTGTTTTGGGTTATGACCAACATATGGAGAGATTTTCCCATTAATTTAACATGTATTATTTTATATTCAAAATATATATCAATCATTTAAATCATCTTGGAAGACTAATATGGGTTAGACTAGAGTATGGTATATATATTAGGCATAATTGGCCTATTTTAGGAAGGAAAGGGTGTGTGTGGACAAAATCAAAGAAAATATATCAATAAAAGAGAAGATATAGATCATTTAGGACCATAATATGGTGAATATTATCATTTATATTTGTCTTATCAGGTTCATGATCTAACAAGTCATTAGACCTAATAGTCTAAAGGGTCACTTAGTTGAGCAAATGAGCTAGGAGTGCTTACCTGGAGAAGAGAAGTAGATTTCAGGTGTTATATAAATATAAGGTCATAATTAGGTATATAATACATTATATTAGTGGTGTATATTATATATAAGGTGTTTTATTTAATTCTTAATCACTGAGGGGGTTTTAGCCTCCTTGCTAGTTGGAGCTAGCTAAAGGTATAATAGGTGTTGGACTAAATTGAGGGGTGGATGCTCCTCGATCAGTTGGTGTTGGTCTAAAGTATCATGTTTGTGATATATTTTTAGGATTTTATTCCATTATTTTTTAGTCTTGAGAGTGGATTTTCTCCCCTAGAGGGTTTCCCACATATATGATGTGTTCATATGATGTATTCTCTTGTTCATGTTTTGGATATATAAGCTTTAATGTTAATGTTGCTAGATCAAATAGATGTATGATGAATGGGTTTTGGAATTTAATTTTCATTGTTATATACTAGTTCACTCCCCCCCTTAGTAACCAATTCCAATAAAATGCATTTAATATATTTTATAATAGTGAGGTTAATTGTTGCCTCTTTGGTGACCTAATTTCTCACTATATAATGTACCTCCTTTGTACTTTTTGGTTAATTGATGAATGAAGTTTTTGATGAATTTAATGCAAATTTTATTGTGTTTATTTTACTTTCACCTACTCCTAGGAATTTCATTCAATCTTGGACATTCAGATATCTTGTATAAATCCAACATATGTTACTTGCTAACAATGACATTGATACATATGGTTGATGTAGACTAATTTCATTTATTTAATTATTTCTCATTATTACCTCACTACATGATAAGTTAGGACTTGCTTGTTTAGTGTGTGTGGCCCTTAGCCTTTTATATGTAAATTCTTGAGTATATGTCACCATCATGTCATTTTTATGTATCCCTTATATTTTTTTTATGCGACATTCACATGTCCCTTGTATGTGGCCTTTGGGTCTTATGTGTGACGTGTTATCACATATATTTTTCACCCATTCTTGATGTTCTAAGGTCTTATGTGTAGCCCTTATGTTTATGTTTATCTACACAATTGTAATTTAGATTGATTAGGGTTGTTAAGGTCATTAGGAAAAAATATATTTGATTTATTTTATAATAGTGAGTCAACTGTTTGCCTCTTTGGTTACCTAATTTTTCACTATATAATGTACCTCCTTTGTATTCTTTGGTTATTCAATGAATGAATTTTTTGATGCATTTAATGTAACTTTTATTATGGTGATTTTTATTTCACCTACTCCTAGGATTTTCATTCAATCTTGGATTTTATATATCTTGTATAAATCCAACATATGTTGATAATAATTACATTGATACATATGGTTGATGTAAACTAGTTTCATTTGTTTAATTCTTTCTTATTCTTACCTTACTGCATGATAAGTTAGGACTTGTTTGTTTAGTGTGTGTGGTCATTATCCTTATATATGTAAATTCTTGCTCATATGTAATCATCAAGTCATTTTCATGTAGCCCTTATCTTTGTGTTTATGTGACATTCATATGTCCCTTGTATGTAGCCTTTGGGTCTTATGTGTGATGTGTTATCACATAGATTTTGCACCCATTTTTGATGTCATAGCTCATTGTGAGAAAATATAATGATACAATGGGATCACCTCCAAGTTATAAGACCTTGGATAATTGAGGTGAACCTCCAAATAAGTTTAGTTTCATTTCACTAAATTTGATGCAACTGATAAATTATCAGCATATGGAAAAAATTTGTTTCTAAATGATCTTGTTCCTAAATTAGGGTTTGATTGGGGAAAAGAGTTTTAAGAATGAAATTTCAAAACTGAAAATGGTGATTGCACCAAATATTTTTTAGTGTATTTCAATGATTTCTTGAATGAGCACAATATGACAAAAAATAAATTGAAATTTATAGGAGCACAAACTCATGCAAATGTGAAATCCAAGGCAATATTGGGTATTTTTTTATACAAGGGACAATATTCTTTATTTTTAATCAAATAATATTCCAAAAGGGTAAAAGAATACCATAAGTTAAATTTCATGAATGAAATAAGAATTAAAACATCCATAATTATTTAAATAACCTTGCATACACAAATATTTCTCAAATAAGAAAGGCAAATCTTCAATTTATTCTCATTCTCCAAGTTATAGCATGTAGAAAAGTTATTCAAAATGTAGAATATTATCTCTAGTAGAAAAAATATAGATGGTTTATGCCATACTTCCCATATTTATACAAAAAATCTCATAAAAGATATTCAATTAACAAGGAAATCTATGCATAGTACAAGAACATGCAAAAATATGGAAACTCCATGAAAAAAGGCATGATCTTCAGCTACTAACATCTTTGGTGAAGTGAGCAAGAGTTTGTAAAAGATCATGAAAGAGCTGGGCATGATCCAAATTGATGGAGGCATGGTGTAAACTTCATGCAATGCCTTTCTTCTTCTCCAAATGATCTACAACTTCATCTTCATGCAATGAGGCACCAAAGTGGAACTCTAATTTTAGAACAAAAGATAACTTTAGATAAATTAAGTTTATTTTTTACAAAACCCTACTTTATAATTTTCAATTGGGACTTTTACAACATTCAAGTCACACAATCTTGTCAAAACTAGAATTACATTTTACAATATGTGATTTTATAACTTAAGCAACTTAAAACTTGTTAAAATGAAAATTTTAATTTTCAAGTTTACTTTTTAAAACTTTCAAACTATCAAAAAGGAATATGGAAATTACATGTGGCTCTTTCTCAAAAAGAGTTGTCAAAATGATAATTACAATTTACAAGTTGTGTTTTTGCAACTTTACAATAGTTTTACTATAATGAAAATATAATATACAATAATGCTTTTAATATAAAGAATTAATCTAAAACAAAAACATATGTTGACTCTTTATCCTTCTTGTCTTATACATTTTCAATATATGCATCAAAAATCTTTAAGATCTTCAAGATTCCATCGTCATCATGACCAAAAGAGTAGAGGTTGCTTATCTCACATTCTAATATTGTATTGAAGAGTTTCCTTATAAAGGCTTAGTATGCTTGAGTCTCTTTACCCATTTGATCTAATGTGTTATTGTACTTGATGAAATGGTGGATAGAACTCAAGCTGAAACTTATATCTCTTGTTGATTCTCCTTCAACCACTTGTTTGAATTTATCTTGAACTTCCTGCACTGAAAGGACATGATCTTAATAATTTGTTGATTGAAATGACAATTTATTCAATAAATATTCAATGTCATATAGCATATCTATGTCTTTTTCATGTAAAAATTTAGACTTATAAGCACTATTTGTAAGTATCTTTATTTAGAATTGAGTTTCTCTATCCGATTCCTCTTGCTCTCCATCATTTTTAATATCTTTTTTATCAAGGAGGATGTCAACATCAATTGAGTCCAAAGCTATAAATTTTGGGTATAAAAGTTTTAACCTTTATGTCTCTTCCTCATAATTATTGATCTACTCTCTCAAAGTGACCCTTCTCTCCTTTAGAGTTGTATAGTGATCCATTACCAAATCAATAACTTTGATGCCCTTTGAGATGAGTTCTTCTACCCATTCCTTGATGGCCCTTCCCATGCTACCAATTTTTATCACTACATCAAGTGATGCTTAATTTTTGATCTGAGTAATAGTTTGTGTTGGTTGAATGGTGGGCTCAATTAATTTACTGAGTATAGTCATTAATTGTTTAACCTTGTTCTTCAGCTCATCCTTAGTGGCCTTGTCACTGTCTATTTTCTCAAACAGAGATTTAATGCTAGATTAAACATCATATTTCAATCCCTCCCTCATAGGACATCCAAGGTTAAATTTTGATACCTATTAATCCCCTAACATTAGATTTATTTATGTTTGTCTTATGTGGCGACTACAATCTCCACATACTTTTCCCCTACTAAATCATATAATATTGTTGAAGTGGTCCATGGAGTTGTCTTAGATTTCTTATGTGCATCTGAGAAACCAAAATTCAATGTATTTAGGGACACCATTTGCTTGCATTTATTCCCCACTATCTATACTAATCAACTAAGGGTAGAATCCTATTGTGTTGACACTGTCACTTGAGAATCTATAGTTGAAGATGTTGCATTGGTGGGCACAATGACAAGGGTTGTATCATATACTAATATTGTCATTGATTATTTAGTATATGTATTTTCCACCTCTTCCCCATATTTGGGTTGAGGTTTCACATTTGTATCAATGTCTATCTCATATTTATGGTTTGGGGTTACTATAGAAGTGGAAGAGGTAACGGCAATGGAAATAGATGTGTCTACTGGGGGTGTGGAAGATTGAAGTGATATCAATGGAGGAGTAGACATGGGGAGTTAGAATTGAGGAACTAGTGGAAGTGTGGAATCCAAATCCATAAATGAGTCAATCAAATTGGTAGGGACACTCAAGGTTGGTAAAGTAGGAAATATGAAGGGGGATGATGATGGATTAATAGTTATCCTAGGGGTTGGGATGGCCAATAAGATTGTAGTTAGAATGACTGAATCTATAGCTATATATTATTGGGTAGTGTTGGTGATTAATGGAATGGAAGGAATTATAGATGAGATGGATGGAATTATGGAATGGGGGAGTGAGATTGTGAAAGACGAAGGTGGAATAGAAAGTTGAGTGTCCAATTAAGGGGAGACCTGAGTGTCCAATTGACTTGATTGAATTATTGGTAATGGGTTGATTGACATAGGTAAACTAGAGGGAATAGAGGGTGGAGTCACTTGAGGTGAAGGAGTGGAGACATGAGGATGAGGTGTTGGATTTGTAGAAATGACAAAAATAGGTGGGGGATGTATCATAGAGATGAGAGTTATAACTATAACTGAGATGGTGATTGAAGTTATGGTTGCTTCAACCACAGTTGTATCCTTAGATGAAATGATTATTGGTTGATTTATTAATGTTCTCTAACTACTTGATTGTCCCTTCTTAGCCATTGATTTCTTCTTTCTCTTATGTGATATTTTTGGCCTATATGTTTATTCTATGAGTGCTCCACCACTAAAACCTTCTATTGATGGTGGTACTCCTTTTTCCTTGAGCTCTAGTAGTTTACCATTGATGCTTATTGTTTCTTTGATCACTTGGACCCCTTTACTCCTAAGCCAACTAAGTGTTTTATTTATTACTTTGGTGGTTTTATCCATTATAAAGAAAGACTCAAGAATGGACCACCTTACTGTTGGGAGGGATTACAAGTAGATCTTATTATCACGGTAGACTTTGTCTACTAGGGACTCATCATCCACCAAATCCTTGAGGACTAGTGCCAAGTTAAAAGCTTTAACCTAATCCAAGGTCATTCTTGAATAGTCATTTAGTCTTACTTCTTCCTCATCATCCAATTCCTCTCAGTAGTATTCAAAGTAGGGGACATGGGATTATGTTAAAATTCCTAGTGTACAAGTGATGTTGCTATGAACATCATAGAATGGTATTGCTTCTAAATCCGTCAAGGTCATTTGTGTGATTTTTGCATCTTCACACTTGGATTTTTCTAAGGAGGGACACGTGTACCTACCTATGTTGATGGGGAAATGAATTCCTAATTTGTGTTTGCTAGATAATAGCTTGTCAGTTTTAACTAGTTTCATAAAAGCACATTTGTCACTCACATACCTCAGAAGGGTGTAAGTACAATAGTTGAATCTGCATACTCTGAGTATGTGGGGAACTTGATGAAATAAGAACCCCAATCATTAATCTCTAAAGTGGTATCATTAGAGAATATATTCTTCTCTAATTTTTTAGCAAACATAAATATGATGCAGTAGATGAATGCATCATTAACTCTCCTAAAATTTTACCTACTAGCCTTAAGAGTGAGTTCAAGGTAATAATTGAACACTTTATTTGCCTAGTCAGCCACTATGTTGAGCCCTGGGAAAGTTCTTCCTTTGGATAATATCTATACTAGATAAAAATTCATATAAAATTTCCCTATGGTTTAGACCTCCATCAAATACTTGTAGATGGAGTCACTGATGATCTATGCCTAATGGATGTATTGTTTGTTCTTGTAGATAACCCATATATATTGATACATCTAGTCTTTGAAGCTCTTTGCATCAGGGCTACTAATGATCCTATGTAATAATATCATTATATCATGTACCTCATCCTTAAAATCAATTCTTGCTAATGTTTTAGGCAATCTAGTGGATGCATCCCTAGGGATCCTTAGCCATTATTTGTTCATTAATCTCTAACATCCTATGTTGTTATCTTGATAGACTTTCTTTGAGTATTTTGGAATTATATCTAAGTAACTTTAAAATTCTTGTATCAATAAGATGGAATCTATGAAGTCTCAATCTAGATTTAGAATCATTTCCTCTTTGTCATTTAGCACCTCTCTTATCAACATCATAATGTTTTGCTAGCATGAGTACCAACATAAGGATTTTCATAGTCAAGGGAAAAGCTACTGCCTGGGGCATTTTGGAGTCATAGATGTTTAGGATCCATTCATTCTTGAATTTTCATTTATTTTGTTCCAAAAATCACTGAGGTCAATGTGACCTAGGTCTATATCTATAATCTCAATTGTATAGATTCTAGACTAAGAATAACATCAGGGCCTTTAGATTTAAACTTCATCTCTTTCTCAGACATGGATTCTATAGAAATTATTGGGGGAAAACCAACTAGTTGGTGGAATTTGTAGGTATAAATGGTAGGTGGAAACTTTGACAAAGATTGGAGTTACTCTATGTAGTGGAAAAGTCTGTGGGGATCTGAAGTTACAAATGTAGGTAGAAATCTTATATGAAGATAGGAGTTACAAAATACACTTGTATTTCACAGTGGAAACTCTAGCATATATTGGTATTGTTCATAGCAATGGAAAAGTGTGTGGGGGTTATAATTTATAGCTACAAGTTAAAATCCTATAGGAAATTGGAGTTTTTATTACAAATTGAAAGTCTGTGAGGAATGTGAGGGAATATACAAAAGAATATTCACTAGTTTTCTAGGATATCTCAGGAATATTCACCTAGTTTTTATGGAAACTTGGGGAAACCCTAGGTTTTCAATATTCAAAGAAGAACTTAGAAAATTAATTCATGAGATGTTTGATACTATCAAACCAACCTAAACCCTAAAATGCCTAAGAAAGCAATAAAAACCTCTATTTGTAACTAGATTCTCAATATAACACAAAAAAATGGAAGCAAGTTTGATTTACATAAAAATATGGATTTAAAACACATAAGTTCCAAAGTAATACCATGTACGGAGGGGTCAATGGCATCATACATTTCTCAATCATATGGGTTATAGGGTTAAAGGCATAGAAGCATTGTTTCGTAGGTTTAAGGTTTGAGGTGAGAGCTCTAAATTAGATTACCAAACTTAAACAATGATTTATTTAAACCCTAATTTTCTTTATATAAGACCCCTTAAAATAATTCCATAATGGTGGTCGTTGGCAGATTTCCAAAGTCTACAAATAACTTTACAACTTTGTAATTTTGATAATTACATTTTAACCACCAGATTCCATGGGCTTGGCTTGTTTGACCCTTAAAAAATGAGAAGGTGAGAGTTGGGGAGAAATTTTCAATATTTCAAGTTGAAATTTGCACTTGGAGTTTTGTATTCTACAACAAATGTGGTCAGTGAGAAATGAAACTTGGATTGTAATTTGTAACTTTTCAAGTTAAAAATTGTAACCAGAGTTCTAATTTTTTATTGGAGTGTTGTGCAAGAAGCAGATGTTGAGAATCAATTTACAATTTTGTAAATTTTAAATTAAAGTCCAATCTCTAATTTTTATGGGGTGTTTGGTTTGTGGGAAGTGGAATTTTGCTTGCAATTTGCAATTTTACAAATTACAAATTGTGAGTAGGTTTCCAATTTTCATCGGCTACTATTTTAGCAAGAATTGGAGGTGTGGATGAAATTTTAAATTTTGTAAATTGTAAATTACACCCCAATTTCTAGTTTCTATCAGCTAATGTATTATAAGATCTGAAGTCTAGGAAGCAATTTACAATTTTACAAACTACAAATTGTAATCCAATCTCCAGTTTTCATAGGCTTAGGGAAATGACTATTTTGGGTCAATTTAAGGCATTTTTCCAAAAAATAAATGGGTCTCCCTTAGGGTACTTGATATATTGACATTTTTGGGATAAAAATATCAACATTTTTGGTAACCTTTGTGGGGTGATTTCTTGCTAATCAGTTTCTTTCCAGTAGCCTTCTATTTCATTAGGCATGGAGTCATTTTAAGCTTAACACACTTTAATTAGTGAAGAAAAAAACTAGGATTTTCCTAAACAAGAAAAAAATAGGGAAAAATAGAACAATCTAAGGAAATAAAAACTCCTAATGAGTTGACTTATGTGAAATCACTTATTTATAAAACACAACCCTATTATATACAAAAATTTATTTTTTGGAATAAATTCTAACTTCAAAAGCAAACTTTGAGGTACATATCATTGACTAAGATAGGTAGTTTTGATCTATCGAGCTTGGATGTTGGAAAGCATTAGCTCCTTTGTATTGAGTTATAATATATGGAGTGTTTTCCTGGTTTAGCCTTGACTATATCCCATTTGAGAACCATGTTTCCTTTATTAAAGCTCATGTCAAATTATTTTTTGTCAAAATTCCTCTTTATTTGAGACTAAATTACTTCCAAAACTTTCATTGATTGGTTCCTAACTTATTTTAGTTTCATGAGTTTTGTCAATCTTACTGTCATTTCATCATTGTCAATCATAACCAATTGATGATTAAGTTCTAGAGATGGTAACTCAATTAATAGTGAGACTTAGGCTTCCCTTCCATATACCAACATGAATGGGGAGTTGCCAATGGATATCTTAGGGTAAATTATATCAGCCCATAATGTTGATTTCAACTTTGTGTGCCATGTCCTTTAGTTGTCCTCCTTTGTTCTTTTAAGAATTCTTATGAGGTTCTTATTAGTAGACTCAGTGAAGCCATTACCCTATGGGTAATAATGGAATAAGTAATCAGGTATAAATTATGATTCACATCACATTCACTCACTTTATTACCCATAAAATCTTTCACATTGTCTGAGATAATGGTGTGAGGAAACCAAACCTTGAGACTATGCCATCCATGAATTCTAAGATAGATGCCTTCATGGCATATTTCAATGTAAATGCTTTGGTCCATATTGTGAAAAAGTTTGTTTTTGTAAGGACTCATTTTAATCCTGAACTTAATTTTGGATTGATCATACCAATGAAATCCAATCCCCATTGAGCAAAGGGTTGGTCAACTTATATTGGTGTAAGAGGGAAAGCTACTAATCTTTGCTTTCCTGTGAAGTAAGCACACTTCTCAAAGTTCTTTACCCATTGGTGGGAATATTTGAATATTTCAAGCTAATAATATCCCCCTATAATTATTTTTATGGTTATGGTTATTAAAAATAAATTTCTAACTGACAGTCCATCATGAAATTCTTTGAGCACCTTGGGGACTTGATTGTGCTCGATACATCTTGGCATGAGTCCATTCATATATTTTCTAAATAATTTTACATCAATAAGAATATAAGGAATGGATTGGAGTCTAAAATACCTTTTCTTGGATTAGTTAAAGTCATATAGAGACTCACTAGTCTGTAAGAAAATGATCATGTCACAGATCTGGTTGTTGAAAAGAGGTGGATTGGCTGGTTGAGATGTAATTTGAGAATATACTGCTTCAGATACCTCTTCAAAACTCTTGATATTAGAATCTAGTTGTTCACATAATCCCTTTTGCCTTATAATGTTTGTAATTTTCTTATCTACATCATATTCTATGACTTTTGTAATCCATCCTACTCTTTTGTCATTTATCTCTCAACTTAGCAAGAACTCTTTGACACTTTGGTGACTAACAATTAGATGAATTTTATTTTTGGAGATCATATGCCTAAAAAGGTTTAGAGCTTTAATGACATCATATATTTGTTTCTCCATGAAACTATAATTTTATTCATAATCCTTCAAGGATTGTCTAAAAAAAATATTAGCTATTCTAATTGGTATTTATTCTATTGGGTTAGAATAGCTGAGATGTTTCCTTCCCCTCCAAAAACATATAAAATGAAATGTTTCTCATAGTTGGGGCTGACTAGGGTAGGAGCCTGAGAAAAAGCCTACTTGATGGCTTTAAAGCTATCTTTTCCTTCCTATGTCTAGCTAAAAATGATACCCTTCTTAAGAATTTTAGTAAGGGGATTGGCCATAGAGGCAAATTTTAGAACAACACTTCTTACAAAGTTAATTTTTCCTAGGAAACTCTATAATCCTTTCTTATGGCTTGGAAGTGTTAATGCAGATATAGCACTTATTCTTTCTAGATATATTATAAGACCCTCTTTTGAAATAATGTGTCATATTAGTTCCCTTCATGAATTATGAACATGCACTTTTTAGATTGAGGGAAACTTCAAATTTTCTACACCTTTAAAAAAAACTCTAAGGTGATCTAGGTGTGCAACAACATGTTTTGAGTAAATAGTGATGTCATCTAGGTATACCAAGATCATCTCATTTATCAAACCTCTGAAAGTGATATCCATGGCTCTTTGGAATATTACACCAACATTAGTTAGACCAAATGGCATATTTTTATATGCATAAATACCCCATTTTGTGTTGAAGGTAGTCTTGAACTAGTATAATTCTTGCAATAAGATTTGGTTATATCTATAATAACCATCTAGAAGGGAAAACCTTTCAGATCCTGATATAGTTTGTAGAATTTGCTCCATGGGTGGAAAGGGATAATGATCCTTTATATATGCTTTGTTTAGATCCTTAAAATCTACCCAAAGCCTAATTTCATTTTTCTTCTTTCTTATAGGGACCAAATTAGAAACCCAAGATGAGTGTTTGATAGGGAAGATGATGTTAGCCTCTATCAGTTTGGATAGATCACTCTTTATCAAGGGTTATATATTTAGATTAATTGGTCTCTATTTCTATCTAAAAAGCTTGGTATTTGGATCAAGCTCTATTGTATGTTGGGATAATCTAGGGTCAAACCCCCTTAGATCATGAAAAATCCAAGTCAAGTTATCATCAA
Organism: Torreya grandis; assembly: GCA_037957365.1. Lineage (NCBI taxonomy): Eukaryota > Viridiplantae > Streptophyta > Pinopsida > Cupressales > Taxaceae > Torreya > Torreya grandis. The sequence goes on along the minus strand of JARHVA010001632.1, from coordinate 3,006,145 downwards.
ACTCTTAACACAACTCAATAAATTATTATTTTTTAGCATCATTACATACCTTTCCTATCTTTAGTAATTTCCCTTCTAAGATGATTATTGGATTATAGTCTTCTTCATTTATCATGATATTCTTATTTTTACCCTTCAATCGATCATCTAAGTTGAAGATGTTTTCTAGAGTAACAAAACCCATGGGTAGTTTATTTACATTTAATTGGATGATTTGATCTCCATATTGATCTTAGAGTCTTGACCGATTTCTATCATAGAATTTAGCTTCTTCTCTCAATAAATTGATAATTTTCTGATCACTATCAAAGACTTGCCAATTGGTCACATTATCAAGAACATATGGCCTTACTATAAACCTTACATGTTGGTTGTTTTTCTTCTTTATTTCTTTAGGTAGGTTATATTGGGAGCCTATCGAATCCATACAATTAGCATCTTTGTTTTGTGCTCTTGGTACCACTTGAATGTTTAAAGTAGTAAAGTCTTCTAACATGTCCCAAACCTTATGTTTGTAATATCACAGCAAATTATTTTTAGTTATTTTTTTGGATCTTACTTGGTGAACAATCAACTCACTATCACCAAATATTTGTAAGGATTTTATCCCTCTCTCCTTGGCCAATTATAGACCTTGAATCAAAGTTTTATGTTTAGCTACATTATTTGTGCATCTAAACTAAACTCTAAAATAATATAAATAGATCTTATTTTGTGGATAGATCAAGATAATACCTGAACTTACACCATTCCTACTTATCAAACCATCAAAGAATAGTTCTCACTTTGCTTGAATATCTTTAGCTAGTTTTGCAAGATTTGAGATAATTGCATCATTTTCATGAATGCAATATGTACCCAACCTTATTTCCTATATGTAATCATAAGGACAAAATTGGAGAACTGATCCCCATTCATATAGATGAGTGTCTAAAATCTCTTCTACGAGTGTTGCAACTTCATGATCAATTTCCTCTTCCTAGTCTTATAATATGTAGTTCATGTTTATAGGGATATGAGTGTATGATTAAATATGGTATTTATCTATTGGATCATCTCTTATTTTTACTCTTGTTGTATATCTTATCGTAAAAAAAATGGGAGACCAATCTATAAATAGATATCCTCCCATTTTTGTAGTGAAACCTCATGAAAGATAAATGACAAAATAAAAGGGAAGATCTATAACTTAGATATCTTAGAAAATTTACAAGTTTGGACATATGTGGATAGTGATATTTATCCCTTTTATCATCCCTATTATTTTAATAGTAGTTTCATCCAATTATACTACACCTTTTGAGACAGGTGTATACTTAATACCAAGTGCATCAACTATTTTCTTGGGCATGATAAAACTATTAGCCCTTGAATCTACCATATAATAATGAATGAGATGCTTCCCTACTATGAGTGAAAGATATAACAGGGGAGGCTTATCATTTTTTTCTCATTTTAGTGTCAGTTTTTGGTTGACATAAATTAATTATAGTATTAGGTCCCTTGGCTAGAACCTTATCTGTTATTTGGAAGTTTTTCAAAGCCTCTTGTAGAAAATATCTTTGTACTAGAATGGATAGTGCTTCCCACATAGTGACATTCAAATTGTTCTTCTTTGTCTAATCAACAATGTTGAAAGGAATGTTAAAAACCTTAGTTGGTGCCTTTCTAGGAGCTATGTCTTCTTTTACAATATTTAGAGTCAACACTTTTACTTTGGACTGGTTTGTGGGCATAAAGAGTGGCCTTTGTAAAGTGTTTCTCTTTGTAGGTTATTATATAACTTCAGAAGTTTTAGCTTGATCCACCCTGGGGGGATAATCACTTTCTATGGCTATTTTCTTTGAATGTGTATTGGCTACCACTGAACCTCTACCATTGAACAATTCCTCCTCCTAATTTACACCATAAAATTCCTCTTCTTAATAGTTTAAAAGAGTAACCTCACCCTGAGTAGGTTCTTATGTTTTTTCTCATTGGGAAGTGGCTTCTTGTTGTTGTCCTTATATGTTTAATATGCCTTGGACCATCAAGGCTTGACTAATAACACCATTAGTATAAGTATTCTAGTTATATGGCTGAGAACAAGGGTAACACCACTCATACTCTTGAGCCATGTTATTTTAAACATGTATAATAGCTTTGGAAACACTTGGTGTAGGTATAGTACCAATGTTTGGAGGTTTTGATTGCATATTTTGACCTTACAACTATGAATTGCCTTGATATGGCTACCTATTGGGTTGGTATGCTTGGTTAGCTTTTTGATAAGGCTTATAGGTTTGGTATTACTACCTCTTCATTACTACTAACTCATTACCAAAACTCTTAAGTAGTGACTTAGCCTCATATAAATCATTTGTAGGAGTAGTATTTAAAGTTGGTTCTTTATTCATAGTAGGAATTGGAGCAATTACAGGTGGTGTAAGAGGTATTTCTAGGAATAGAGGTAATGGTGGCCTTAGGGAAATTTTTTTTGCTTGAATTAAATAATTTTTTGCCCTTATTGTAATTTCATAGGCATTGGGAAGAGTGATGCCACCCATTGACTAAATCATAATAGCTATATCACTATTTAAAGCTCTTAAGTAATATAGGAAAGTATTATTTCAATTTGGCTTGACCAAGACTAGAATTATATTCCATGTCTTTTGAAAAGGGAAATTGAAATCAATTATGTGATCATGAAGATCCTATTGAATAATAGTTAACTATTCAACCAAGGAGAAGTGTTCAATATTGTCTTCAAATTGAGTACATAGTGCAGTGCCTAAGTCATCCCAAACAAGGATGGAACTGGGAGGCATGTCTCTATACCATTGTAATGTTTTACCCTTGAAAGAGGAGACTAAGAGTCTGACTACAACATTATCTTCTACCACATTGTGGACTGAATAAAGATTGGCAATGTTATGTATATGTTCCATTTGAGTGGTGTGAGTTTTAAAGCTGAGGTAGGTATATCATCATACTAGGCCACCTAGAGTGGATTGCCTCCATTGAAAGCTATGAAATTTAAATTTTTAGCCATAATGGGAGGGATGAAAGTGATAGGAATATTTTAAGGAGATGCAAATAAATTTTTAAGATATACTCTAGGGTAAGGTATAACTAATCTTGATCTCTTTTTAGATAGAAATGACAATTCCAAAAAATTAGCTCTCATACCTTTAGTAGATGATCTAATTTGTTTGCTTGGCATATGTAAACCTTGAATTCCTAAATCCATAAGCCAGTGGAGTTACCAAGTGATTTTATAACATGTATGAGGCTTGTAAAATACTTTTTGATACTATCACTAATCTTTTTTTAATTTTTAGGTCCCACCGGGTATGCCAAAAACTATTATCACATAGATTTTGCACATGTTCTTAATGTCATAGTTGTTGTGCAAAAATCCAATGATATAATGGGATCACTTCCAAGCTATAGGGCCTTGGAAAATTTATGTGAACCTCTAAATAATTCCATATTCATTTCACTAAATTTGATGAAACTGATAAATTATCATCGTATGGAAAAAATACGCTTCGTAGTGATCTTACTCCTAAACTAGGGTTTGACTAGGAAAAAAAAATTAGGAACGAAATTGAAAAAAAAAAATGGTGATTATACCAAATATTTTGTAGTGTATTTTAATGATTTCTTGAATGAACACAATAGAATGGAAAATATATTAAAATTTATAGGAGCACAAACTCATGCAAATGTGAAATCCAAGGCAATATTGGGTATTTTTTCATACAAGGGACAAAATTCTTTATTTTTAATCAAAAAATATTCTAAAAGGGTAAAATAATACCAAAAGTGAAATTTCATGACTGAAATGAGAATTAAAACATCCATAAATATTTAAATAACCTTGCATATATAAAGATTTCTCAAACAAGAAAGGAAAATATTCAATTTATTCTCATTCTCTAGGTTACAACATGTAAAAATGTTATTCAAAATTTATAATAGTATCTCTAGCAGTAAAAATATAGATGGACTATGCCATACTACCCATATTTATATATAAGAAAATCATAAAAGAGATGCAGTTAACAATGAAATCTATGCATAGTAGAAAAACATGAAAATGTTTGAAAACTCCATGAACAGAGGCATAATCTTTAGTGGATGGAATATTTAGTGAAGTGAACAAGTGTTTGTAAAACATCATTCAAGAGTTAGGCATGATCCAAACTGATGAAGGCATGGTGGAAACTTCATGAAATGCCTTTCTTCTTCTCCAATTGAGCTACAACTTCATCTTCATGCAATGAGGCACCAAAGTGGAACTCTAATTTTAGAAAAAAAATATAACTTTAGATAACTTAAGTTACTTTTTTTCAAAACCCTAATTTTCAATTGGGACTTTTACAACTTTCAAGTCACATAATCTTATCAAAACTAGAATTGCATTTTACAATATGTGTTTTTACAACTTAAGCAACTTAAAACTTGTTAAAATGAAAAGTGTAATTTGTAAGTTTAGTTTTTACAACTCTCAACTTGTCAAAAATGAATATGGAAATTACATGTGGCTCTTTCTCAAAAAGCTCTGTCAAAATGATAGTTGCCATTTACAAGTTATGTTGTAATTTACAAGTTGTGTTTTTCCAACTTTACAATATTTTTACAATAAGAAAAATACAATATATAAGAATGTTTTTGATAGAAAGAGTTAATCTACAACCAAAACATTTACTGACTCTTTATCCTTCTTGGCATGTATCTTTTCAATATATGCGTTGAAACTTTTGAAGATCTCCAAGATTCTACTTTCATCAAGACCAAAAGAGTAGAGGTTGCTTATCATGCATTCTACTATTGTATCAAAGAATTCCCTTCGAAAGGCTTGATATGCTTGAGTCTCTTTACCAATTTGATCTAATGTGTTATGGTACTTGATGAAATGGTGGATAGAGCTCAAGCTAAGAGTTATATCTCTTGTTGATTCTCCTTCAACCACTTGTTTGAATTTATCCTAAGCTTCCTACACTAAAAAGACCTGATCTTGATAACCTATTACTTGACATGACAATTTATTCAACAAATATTTAATGTCATATATAATATTTATGGCTTTTTCATGTGAAACTTTAGCCTTATGGGCACTATCTGGAAGTATCTTTATTTTGAATTAAGATGCTATGTCTAATTCCTCTTACTCTCCATCATTTTTTATATCTTTTCAGCAAGGAGGATGTCAACATCAATTGATTCCATAGCTGTCAATTTTGGGTATAAAGGTTTTAACCTTTCTATCTCTTCCTCATATTTGTTGATTTCTTCTCCTAGGGTGACCCTTCTTTCCTTCAGAGTTGTGTAGTGATCCATTACCAAATCAATAACTATGTTGCCCTTTGATATGAGTTCTTCTACCCATTCTTTGGTGTCCTTTCCCATGCTACCAATTTCTATCACTACATAAAGTGATGATTAATCTATCATCTTAGTAACAGGTTATGTTGGTTGAATGGTGGGCTCAATGATTTTATTGAGTGCAGTCATTAGTTGTTCAACCTTGTTATTTAACTCATCCTTAGTGGCCTTGTCACTATCCATTTTCTCAAAGAGAGAGTTAATGATGGATTGAAAAACATATTTCAATCCCTCCCTCATAGGACATCCAAGGTGAAATTTTGAGACCTGGTAATCCCCCACTACTATATCTTCTTTCTATTTGTTTGGTGGGGGACTACAATCTCTACATACTTTTCCCCTACTAAATCATAGATTTTATTGAAATGGTCTAAGGAGTTGTCTTGGTTTCTTGTGTACATTTTAGAGACAAAAATATAATTTATTTAGGGACACTATCTACTTTTATTTCTTCCCATTGTCTATACTAACCAACTATTAATAACATCTTGTTGTGTTGACACTATCACTTGAGAATCTACAGTTGAAGATGTACTGGTGAGCAAGGTGACAAGTGTTGTATCATGTAATGATATTGCCATTGATTTTTTGGTAGATGTATTTTCCATCTCTTCCCCATCTATGGATTGAGGGTCCACATTTGTATTCTAGACACCTAAATTTGGCCACTGATAACCTCCAACCAGGGTTTTGACCAATTTCCACCAAAGTGTACAATTTAGCCTAAAAAAAATAAAACACATTAAAAGCTTTGAAATTGATATATTCAAGTGTTTATTTTTTCCAGATATCATTAAATGGGGAAATACAATTTATGGTCCAGCTAACTTTGATTAGATCATTTTGAGTGAAAATGTTAATTTCATACCTGGGTCCCCTAGATTATTTTTTTTGTTAAATATCTTACATGAGACATGTGAATTGTTATTTTGTGTTGGAAACATCCTAAATGGGAATACATTTCTAACTCATCTAACATCAACTCCCAATTCCAATCCAGTCAAATTTTGAGCCAATAACAAGACATTTTAACCAATTTGATTAATTTGTGCACCAAGGGCCAAAATTTGCACCAAAGTTGACTAGTCATGTTTTAGGATAATTAAAAAAAAATAGGGCCTTAAATTAATTTTCCATGGAATTTTTTGAATAAATTTTTATTGTAAATTGATTTTTATTAACTACATCATCAGGTGACATCATCATATGGGGTGGCATTGATAAGCCATAAATGCATAAAATATCAGGATTATGGGTCTCCCATGCCTCATTAAGACCCTTCATGCCTATTCAATGCCTCTCTATCCCAAATATTAATGGGGATATTTTTATAATGAATTTCATGTTTGGATTTATTCATGGCCACACATCTCAATCTTGAGATGGATGGTCATTATTGATCCTTAAACCATTCCAAAAATCTATAAATAGGAGGTCTTGCCTATTAAATTTTAATCTCTTTTATTCCAAACTTATAATGATCAAATGCATTCAAAAATCATTACATCTTAGTGTTATAATGATAAAATATTGAGCCAAGCCAAATCCACACAAGGTGCTAAGGAGAGATGGAGGTAGTCAAGCTTCCATTGATGCAGACTTCATGAGCACAAACCAAGCAAGCCACTACAACAAGAAATTTGGAGCATCCAAGGAAGGTAAAAAAAGGATTTTTATGCATTTTAGTTGTGTTTTCCATTCATTTTTTGTTAACTAAGCTCCCCCTAGTGACTATGCCTAGAGATGTTATGCTAGTTAGTGTGTTTTTGTCACTTTAATTTCATTTTGAAATTAACACAATACTAACCATCCTCTCTTGAGTCAAATTATTAGTCTAAAAATGGTCAAATTCTCAGTCTTAAGGTTTATGGTGATTCTTAGTTAATCATCAATTAGGTCATAAACTATTTCCAAACTAAAGATGACAAGCTAGTTCCTTACAAAGCTATAGTTGACACTCTAAAATAGTAAATTGCACATATCCAATTTGAGCATATACCAAAGGTTAGTAATAAAACAACAGATGCCATGGCTACTATTGACTCTCTAATTTGACAAATAGACAAAGCTAGAGAGTATCAGTTCCTCATTGAGAATTTGGTTGTACCATCTCATGAACCTTCAACCATGGCAATGATTTATGATATTGTTGGTCTTAATTCTATCTGGTATTCAGACCTTTATAACTATCTTCATGACCAAGTTATACCACCTGACCTATCCCAAAAACAAACCAATGCCTTTATCCATAACTCCACTTATTATACTCTACTTGGATCAACCCTTTACCATTGTAGTTTTGATAAATCTTTACTTCATTGTTTAACTTTGGCAAAATCTACACTAACATTAGAGGAAGTTAATGAAGGGGTATATGGAGCCCACTCTAGTGGGGCCATCCTATCCAAATAGCTCTTACATACTAGTTATTATTGGCCCATAATAGACGTAGATGTAGATGCATATGTAAAGAAGTATGAAAAATGTCAATGACATGCCAATCTGATTCATGCCCCAGCCAAGACTCTAAAACCAATGTTGACACTATGGCCATTTTCTATATAGGGACTCAACCTCATTGATAAAATCAATCCTACATATTTAGATGGCCATAAACATATCCTTACTACCACTAAATATTTCACTAAGTGGATTGAAGTTATACCCCTCACTTATGTGATTAGAAAGCAAATTTTCAAGTTCATCTTCAACCATCTCATTTGTCATTATGGTATCCCCTCTGACATTATATCTAATAATGGAGGATCATTCAAGAACAAGGATGTCAACAAGATATGTGTTGAATACAACATCACACAACATTTCTCTATAGCATATTACTCTTAAGGTAATGGCTAGGTTGAAGCATCAAATAAAACCATTGTCAATATTCTCAAAAATATTGTCAATGACGTTAATCATGATTGGCACCTTCAAATATTCCATGCCCTTTAGGCATATCATACCAATCACTATATCCCACAGGAGCAACTCCATATTCACTTATTTATGGTATAGAAGCCATCCTTTCCATTGAGGTTGAGTTACCTTCATTGTGCATATCTTTCAAGCATGTCTTAGATGATCGTGACTATTGAGTAGCTCACCTGCAAGAGCTAGACTTGATGAAAAATGTACAGATGTGCTCAACAATTTTTAAGAATATCAAAATCAACTCAAAGGCCAATATAATAAGTGTATTAAGCATAGAACATTTGAACTTGGTGATCTTGTTCTTAAATAAAACTAAAAGAATACCACAGTCGAGAAGACTCATAAAGGTAAATTCAAACCAAAATAGATAGGGCCTTTCATCATTACTGTAGATTATGGATTAGGAGCATACAAGGTCACCACACCAATTAGAGATGAACTTCCTGAGCCAATGAATATTATTCACCTCAAGCAGTACTATGCTTGAGTGTTATGGTGTATTATCTATAAGGACCATTTTAGTTGTGCCAAATTATCACTATTCTTCTTTGTGTAAATGTCATTCTTATCATTCCTCTTAATCCTATTACTAATCCATTTTACCATTTTGTTCTATCAACCAACCATATTTTGAATCCTATCTACCTAGACCATTTGACCTTGGTTTCACCTTTGGTTGCACCTTTTTAGCACCAATGAGTCTGATTAGTTTTAGCAATTATTTCAAGAATTCTAGATAGAGATAGTATTTTGGAGCAGTATGATAGAAGTTTTAACAGTTGTATCCTTCATTTTTTGTTCTTTTCTTATTACTTATCTTGCTACTAATTATAACCACCTATAGATAGATTAGTACCATTGATCTCGGCTGTTGTGTCCTAGTTATAACCACCTATAGGCAAACTAGAGGCAACATTTGTTTATGGAGCCTTGACATACCAACTTGCCATTTTCTATGTCACACTATGCCTTTATACCAACTTTTCTTGTTTTGTTTGAATTAACTACTATACTAGTCAAATTCCTCCACTATAGGGTAGAACTATAGTGTCTTGAGGTCTTACTTTGGGACTATGTAGGTAGTGCTTGATACTTGTTGAGGTTAGCTCAGTCACCCTTCCTAAACCATGATATCTCTATTTTATGAACAACCTAAGCCATGCTCTCACCATTTTGTGAGCATCTTAAGTAACACTCTCATCATTTTGTGAGATTGAACCATTTAGTGTCTTATCATTCTTGATTGAGTTGAGATACTCTAAACATTCCAAAAACATTTGTAAAACTATTAGAAAAAACCAAAAACATTGACCACTTCTTTGCCTTAAGGATTTTGGGAACCCTTACCAAGTTATAAGTAAATCACTTAGTTTCCCCATCTTTTTGGCCTTTTTTCCTATGCACTTGCCATTTTTCAAGACCATTCCTATTCTTCTATTACATCCATTATGTTGTTTTCATTAGTTATCATTTTCTTCCCATTTCTTGGGAGAACTAAATTTGGCCTAAAGTTTTTGTTGGATATTACATCCATGGAACTATGTAGGTAATGTCCACTTGCGTAGTGCATATGGAGATAGCTCAGCCACCCCCTTCCTTTTGTTTTATTCCCCCATTTTGTTATTTTATTAAGTTTTCACCTATTTCTAGGGGCAATGTATGTATGGCTTATATTATGTTTTTGTGTGCCTATTTATTTATTTTCAATACTATTGCCTTGATTTAGTTTATGTGTGTTCATTGGGTGGTTCTTTGCCTACACTTACACTTGAATCCATCCATACTCATATGTTTACATTGTCATCATGGTTTTTATCATTGGTGCATTATTTTCTATTGAGTATTGGATTATGGGAGTTAGTCCTTATGTATATTTTGGCCAAGTCCTCATGATGTTATACCATGATGCCTACCAACATGTGCTACAACAAACCTTAGCTTCAAGAACTCTATTCAGTAATGGTGGCATTAACTTCTCTCTAGCACTGACATCCTAATTCAATCCCAATCATATCCCAAATAGAGTAATTAACCATAAAATAATTTCAACGTTTGTTAGTTCAAATGAGCATCTCCTTGCTGGTAAGTTTTTCAAATCCATCATTACCCTCTATGTTAAGTTACCATCATCAATCAGCCAATCAATCATGTTTGCTATAATCAGGGTCCAAATGATTATAACCACATATGGGTAAATCATTAGACACCATCCCACCTGCATTTCTCAATGATTATAACCACCTTTGGGAAAATCATTGTATTATCACCACTTTACTTTTTCTACCCATATAGGGGCATGTTATTATCTTGTTTATCTCTCCTAACTAGGGTAGCTCCATCTTCTCAATTATTATAACCACTTTTGGGTAAATCATTGTGTTTTCATGCCACATTACCACTATTAGGGTATAATGCTTATAACCACCTTTGGGAAAACCATTGTACATCATCCCACTTACATTCTCAATGATTTTGACTACTTTTCAAACTCATTGTGTTTTCACCCCATCATTTTCTTGTCAGGAATCTAGAACAACAAACAGCTCTGATTCCACTGTTAGGACCCAGAAGCACAATTGATTACCATGTACAAGCGACTTAATATGCAAAATTAAACTAGAAGTAACAAGTAACTAGAATTCAAAAATAACACAGAATATGAGAGACAATACCCAATTATATTAATACTCTTCTAGAAAAGAATTACAAATAAAGAGACACCACACTCTTCCCACCTTACAGGCTTCCCACACCAAGTGTTCAGTAATTCACCTTCAAGAGCTCACTCTCTCAATTACGGTCCCAACACACAACTCAAACATAGAGTTGGTGTTCACCTCCACCAGCCAGTAACAACACTGCCAGTCAACCAATTAGTAATAATAATGCTAGTACATCGAGTATACACACATACTCAAATCGAGTATACAACATACTCCAAGTAGATCTCCCATGAACTTGCAATAATCTGTAACTCAAATGATCTTATGTTGGAAGGATCTACCTTGACTTCCTCTATAGCTCTCCAACGGAGTACACACCATACTCCAAGTAGATCTCCCTTGATATTGCTCCATGTTGTGTTGCTGACCTCCCTGATCTTGCACACCTGCAAATCAATCTGGTTTTGCACACCTGCAAACCTATATCTCACACACACATACACCTGCAAATCAATGATCTTACTTACCATGTAGATCTCCAAATGTGGCCTTGCACACCTACTGACCAAGATCCTACATACATGAATAATCCTTCTGATTCTCCAAACCAGCACCCACACTTGGCACTGTGGCACTAGGAGGAACACACCATGCTCTCTTCACTCTGAAGGAGCTAATTTTGCTCTCTTACTCTCTAGCACACTTTACAATACAGCCCATGAGTCTATTATATAAATCTCATGCAAACAATAATTAGACATCTAATTACAATAATTAGATCTGTAGCTTCAAGTTTATAATTGGCCTTCTACATGCAAACAATTGGTTTGTTAACTAACTGTTCGTGTAATTGATAGTTCCAAAATCACACAGGCAACTGACGTCGGTCCCTGTCTGCCTAGAGGTGATCGATGTCGACTGATTCCTGATCGATGCCAGTTGCTCTTCTCACTATATATGATCGATGTCAGTTGATCAGATCAATGTCAGTTGCTCTACAACTCAGTAACCTCTCAGCAACCTCCTTCCCTGTTTGCATTAGTGAAGCTTTTAGCTCCATAACCTAACAATCTCCCACTTGGAGATAAATAGCTACACTGTACTCATACCTATACACCATCTAATATGTTTCTTGGTTTGTATCCCTCTTCAAGCTCAACCTTGAAGACCAACCACCACAAATCTTGTGGTGCACCTCCTGTCATCCAAGTAACCTGCCGCATCTGCATCTACAAACCCATGTAAAAAATAACTTGACCCTGCATAGCATGTCGACCTACTGTTGGTCCCTCTTAGATACCTGAGAATCCACTGAACTGCCCTTTAGTGCTTCTTTCCCAGATTGGCTCCAAACTTTTTGATAGCTCCCACTACTGGGGCAAAATCAGGGAGTACACTTGTACTCAACCTCATCATGTGATTGGGGACCCTGTTCTGTGAACTGTCCATCCATAGGTGTGCTGCCTAATTCTGTAACTTGCACTACCTTCACACAATCATCCTATGACAACATCAACTTATGATCTTCCCTGTCTCTAGAATTACTCATGCCAAAGAATTTTGCTGCTCCCAAATCCTTCATGGCAAACCACTGAACTAACCTTACCCTTAGCTCAGCAAAACCCTGTATGTCTAAACATGTAGCTAGCATACCATCCACATATAGTAATAGGATAATGTTACAATCATTATCCAACCTAGTAAGACAAACACAATGGTTACACTGACATTGACTAAAGCCTTACTTTGTCATCCACCTATCAAACCTGTACCACTGTCCTGCAGCTTCCTCAAGACCATATGACCTGGCCTTCTATCTCACGTATCCATTCTCTCTATTCTTTAACTAAGGTATCCATTCATCTTTTAGTGATTTCTTTTAGCTGGCAACCCTACCAAATCTCCCATTTGGTTTTGCATCCTAATCATGCCATGCTCCCACTGTTTCCTAGATCCTTCCTGCTCTATAGTGAGCAATGAGTATAAAGAAGAGGAACAATGAATTTGAGGCTTACTTACCCTTTCAGTCTTCCACATGGGTGTCTGAGACTCTTTAACAGCTTGCTATCCACCCAAAATCTATTCCAGTGACTGACCTCAGTCACCACATAGTCTGCATCCAATCGACGTCAATTCCATGCGACTGTCTAGGTCATTGATGCTGATTATCTTGTCGATGTCAGTCTCCAACTGCTCGACACCACTGACTCCTTTGGTCTACACATGACCGATGTTGGTACCTATCTATTCAATTTCAGTTCCTCCTGATCAATGCTGGTACCTGTGTTCACCTATGAGTGATGACTTTTTACCTGCGAGCTCTCTTTGGATCAAAACCCTATCCAAATTGCCTTGCTCAGAGTTACTCAGCCTTCTCCACTAATCTCTATCCATCATCTCCTCCATAAACACTAAGGCTTTCCAGTTCTTAAGTCTATCAAACACATATATCTCCCGCTTAAGAATATGCATCTCCTTCTTACTCTTGTGACCAAGCCTACAAAGCCACGTCCTTGCAACAAAAGCAGAATCAATAATACAAGCAAGTAGATAAAGAGTACCTACTTTCCTACCACATGCTAATTCAAGTGCATCCTTGGTAACATTCCAAGAATCCACTGTGAGAGTTTCTGTGCATCTCTCATCACCCAACTTTCCTGAAGAAATTAGCCGCATCTCCAAGACTGGGACCTGTATGACCTCCTTCAACACCCATGTGTTGGCCACCTAAAATTTCAGCCACACTTCCCCTTTGCCAAAACTTTGACAAGGCTCACCAACCCCTCTATTTTGGGTTGCGTGGAAAGAGGCAACATAATCTATAAACCAAGATTCTACTTTATCCAAGGAACATCCCAAAGCATCCTGTTCAATAACACCTACAACATCTGCTTCTTTAGTTCCTTCATGCTAATCTTCTACCAACCAACAATATTTCTTTACCTACTCTTTCTTTCCATAACACCGTAATTGACCATTCGTGCTTTTCAATTCCTCCATTCTTAGTGTACTTTCTTATGCCGTTACTATACTCCCACTCAATCGAAAACCCCTAAGAGTGACCTATAATCAAACACAACCCTGCTCCCTAAAACCTTAGCTTTGATACCACTTTGTCAGGAATTTAGAACAACAAATAGCTCTGATTCCACTGTTAGGACCCAGAAGCACAATTGATTACCATTTACAAGCAACTTAATATGTAGAATTAAACTAGAAGTAACAAGTAACTAGAATTTAGAAATAACACAGAATATGAGAGACAATACCCAATTATATTAATACTCTTCCAAAAAAGAATTACAAATGAAGAGACGCCACACTCTTCCCACCTTATAGGCTTCCCACACCAAGTGTTCAGTAATTCACCTTCAAGAGCTCACTCTCTCAATTACGGTCCCAACACACAACTCAAACATAGAGTTGGTGTTCACCTCCACCAGCCAATAACAACACCGACAGTCAACCAGTCAGTAACAATACTGCCAGTACACTGAGTATACACACATACTCAAACCGAGTACACAACATACTCCAAGTAGATCTCCCATGAACTTGCAACAACCTGCAACTCAAATGATCTTACTTTGGAAGGATCTACCTTGCCTTCCTCTATAGCTCTATGATTGAGTACACACCGTACTCCAAGTAGATCTCCCTTGATATTGCTCCCTATTGTGTTGTTAACCTCCCTGATCTTGCACACCTATAAATCAATCTGATTCTACACACTTACAAACCTAGATCTCGCACACACATACATCTGCAAATCAATGATCTTACTTACCATGTAGATCTCCAAATGTGGCCTTGCACACCTACTAACCAAGATCCTACATATATGAAGAATCCTTTTAATTCTCCAAACCAGCACCCATACTTGGCACTGTGGCACTAGGAAGAACACACCATGCTCTCTTCACTCTAAAGGAGCTGATTTTGCTCTCTTACTCTCTAGCACACTTTACAATATAGCCCATGAGTCTATTATATAGATCTCATGCAAACAATAATTAGACATCTAATTACAATAATTAGATCCACAACTTCAAGTCTATAATTGGCCTTCTACATGCAAACAACCAGTTTGTTAACTAACTATTCATGTAACTGATAGTTTCAAAACCACATAGGCGATTGACATTGGTCCCTATCTGCCTGGAGGTGATCGACATCGGTCGACTCCTGACTGACGCTGGTTGCTCTTCTCACTGTATATGACCGATGTCAGTTGATCAGACTGACGTCAATTGCTCTGCAACTCAGTAACCTCCTTCCCTATTTGCATCAGTGAAGCTTTTAGCTCCACAACCTAACATTTACTTTCTTTAGTCCCCTCATTTTGCTTCTTTCTTTTCGAGGGACCATTTATCAACACCTACTAATGCTAACCATTCCCTCGAGGGGGCATCATGCATTTAGCTCATCATCATTGAATTTTTAAGCATACAAGACCTTTTTATTATTTGAGAAGATGTTATTGTGCTTATATCTTACAACACCTTCCCAAATAGGGGCAAACTATAGACATCTCAATCTAACTATCGATAACCTCCAACTAGGATTTTGATGAATATTTACCAAAGTGCATAATTTAGCTTAAAAACACATTTAAAACTTTGAAATTGATATATTCAAGTGCTGATTTTTTCTAGGATATCATTAAATGGGGAAATTTAATTTATGGGCTAATTAACTTTGATTAGATCATTTTAAGTCAAAATGCCAATTTCACACCTAGGTGCCATGGATTGCTCTTTTCTATTAAATATCTTACACAAGACATGTTCCTTTTTTATTTTGTGTTGGAAACACCTTAAATTGGAATATGGTTCCAACACATTTAACATCGAATCTTAATTCCAATCCAGTCAAATTTTGAGCCAATAAGAAGACATTTTGACCAATTTGATTAATTTGTACACCAAGGGCCAAAATTTGCACCAAAGTTGACTAATCATGTTTTAGTCTAATTAAACCAAATCAGGTCCTTAAGTTAATTTTCCATGGAAATTTTTGAATAAATATTTATTATAAATTAATTTATATTAACTACATCATTAGGTGACATCATCATATAGAGTGGCATCCATAAGCCATAAATGCATAAAATATCAAGATCATGGGTCTCCCATGCCTCATTAAGACCCTTTATGCCTATTCAATACCCATATATCCCAAATATTAATGAGTATATTTGTATAATGAATTTCATATTTGGATTTATTCATGGCCACATATCTCAATCTTGAGATGGATGGTCAAGGTTGATCCTCAAACCATTCCAAAAATCTATAAATAGGAGACATCACCTAATGAATATTAATCTCTTTTATGCCAAACTTATAATGCCCAAATGCATTCAAAAATCATTGCATCTTAGTTTTATAATGATAAAATATTAATCCAAGCCAAGCCAAACCAATCCAAAGCCATACAAGGTGCCGAGAAGAGATGGAGGTAGCCAAGCTTCCATTGATGTAGACTTCATGAGCACAAACCGAGTAAGCCACTAAAATAAGCACTTTGGATCATCTAAAGAAGGTAAAATAAGGTTTATTTTTAATTTTAGTTTCATTTTCCATTCATGTTTTGTTAACTAATCTCCCCTAGTGACTAGGCCCAGAGATGTTATGTTAGTTGGTGTGTTTTTGTCAATTTGTTTTCATTTTAGAACTAACACGATACTAACCATCCTCTCTTGAGTCAAATTCTTAGTCTACATGTATCATTATATTTCTCCTTATCTATCTCCTCTAAATGGTTTGGGGTTACTATGTAATTGTAAGAGGTAGGGTCAATAGAAATAGATGTGTCTACTGGGGGTGTGGGAGATGAAAGTGATATTAATGGAGTAGACACCAGGAGTTAGAATTGAGGAACTAGTGGAAGTGTGGAGTCAAAATCCTTAAATGAGTCAATATAATTTGTAGGTACACTCAATTTTGGTAAATTAATAAATATTTAGGGGGATAAATATGGAGTATTAGTTATCCCAGGGGTTGGGATGGCCAGTGGGATTGTAGTCAGAATGACTAAATCCATGGCTATATACTATTGGGTAGTGTTGGTGATTAATGGAATAAAAAAATTGTAAATGAGATAGATGGAATTATGGAAGGTGGAATGAGATTGTATAAGAGGAAGGTGGAATGTAAACTTGAGTGTCTAATTGAGGGGATACCTAAATATCAAATTGATTTGATTAAATTGTTGGCAATGGGCTAATTGACATAGGTAAACTGGTGAGAATAGAGGGTGGAGTCACTTGAGGTGAAGACTGTGTGGAGACAATAAGAGGAGGTGTTGGAGGTTCAAGAATGATATAAATAGGTGGGGGATGTATCATAGAGATGGGAGTTGTAATTATAATTGAGATGGGGGTTGAAATTGTGGTTGCTTCAACTGTAGCTGTATCCTTAGATGAAATTATTATTGGGTGATCTCTTATTTCTCCCTAGATACTTGATTGTCCCTTATTAGCCTTGGATTTATTCTTTATCTTGTGTGAGATTATTATCCTATCTACCTATTTTTGTATTTTTCTATCGCTAGAACCTTCTGTTGATGGTGGTACTCCATTTTCCTTGAGCTCTAGTAGTTTATCATTAATGCTTACTATCTATTTGGTCACTTGGAACACTTTAATCTTAAGCTAGATGAGTGTTATATTTATTACTTGGGTGGTTCTATCCATTAGAGATGACTTATAAATGGACCACCTTACTATTGGAATGGGTTACAAGTATA
Organism: Torreya grandis; assembly: GCA_037957365.1. NCBI lineage: Eukaryota > Viridiplantae > Streptophyta > Pinopsida > Cupressales > Taxaceae > Torreya > Torreya grandis. The sequence goes on along the minus strand of JARHVA010001632.1, from coordinate 2,988,428 downwards.
TATATTATCATGGTAGACCTTATCTACTGGGGACTCACCATCCACCAAGACTTCAAGGACTGGTGCCAAGTTAAAATCTTTGACCTAATCCAAGGTCATTATTTAATATTCCTTTAATCTTACTTCCTCTTCATCATCTAAGTCCTCCCAGTAGTCTTCAAATTAGGGTACATGGGAATGTGTTAAAATTTCTAGTGTACTAATGATGTTACCAAAAAAACCATAGAATTGTTTGCTTCCAAATCCCTCAAGGTCATTTGTGTCATTTTTGCATCTACACACTTGTCTTTTACTAAGGACGAGAATGTGTACCTACTTATGTTGATGGGGAAATGAATTCCCTATTTGTGTTTGATGGATAATAGCTTTCAAGTTTCAACTAGTTGCCTCACTAGCTCCATCAAATCCCATTTGTCACCCACATACCTTGGAAGGGTGTAAGTAAAACTACTAAAAATTCATGCTTTGATGTATGTGTATGTGGGGAATTGGATGGAATAAGAACCCCAATTAGTAATATCTAAAGTGGAAACATCATAGAATCTCTTATTATCTAGTTCTTGGTCAAACATAATTATGATGTAGTATATGAATGCATCATTGACTCTCCTAAAATGTTGCCTACTAGCCTCAAGAGTGAGGTCAGAGTAATAAGTGAATGCTTTATTTGCCTGTTCAACCACTATGTTAAGCCCTATGAAAGCTCTTCCTTTGAAAATATATAAACTAGATAAGAATTCATATAAATTTTTCCTATGGTTTGGACCTCCATCAACTACTTATGGATGGAGTCACTGATGAGTTGTGCCCAATGGATGTATTGCTTTTTCTCATGGATAACCCATATATATTGATACATCCAGTCTTGGAAGCTCTTTGCATTAAGTCTACCAATGATCCTATATAGTAATGTGATTATATCACTTACCTAATCCTTAAAATAAATTCATACCAATTTTTAGGAAATCTAGTGGATGTATCCCTATGTATCCTTAGCCATTGTTTATTCATTACTCTCTAACATCCTATGTTGTTGTCTTGATAGAATTTCCTTAAGGATTCTAGAGTATATCTAAGTAACTCTCAAATTTTGGTACCAAGAAGATGAATTATATGAAGTCTTGGTATATATTTAGAATCCTTTCCCCTTTGTCATTTAGCACCTCTTTCTTATCAGCATCATAATACTTTGCTATTATGAGTTCCAACTTAGGGCTTTGTATAGTTAAGGGAAAATATATTGAGTAGGGTAGTCCAAAGTCATAGATGCTCTAGATATAGTTGTTCTTGAAGTCCACATTTATTCTGGTCCAAAAATCACCTAGGTTAATGTGACCTAGGTTTGTGTCTATAATCTCATTTGTATCAGATTCCAGACAATGAGTGACCTCGATTCTTTTAGATTTAAACTTCATCTCTTTCCCAGACATGGATTCTAGAGAAATTGTTGGTGGGAACCAACTACAAATTTGGTGGTATTTTTAGGTGAAAAATGTAGGTGGAAACTCTAGTAGAGATTGGAGTTATTCTATGTAGTGGAAAATTCCATGGGAATATAAAGCTGCAAATGTAGGTATAAATCTCTAGTGAAGATGGGAGTTTCAAAATAAAATTATGTTTCCTGGTGAAAAATCTAATGGAGATTGAGATTGTTCAAATCAATGGAAAAGTCTATTAGGGTTATAAGGTGTAGTTATAGATTAAAATCCTATGGGAAATTAGAATTGTTATTACAAATGGAAATTCTATGGGGACTTTGAGGGAATCTTCAAAGGAATATTCACTATTTTTGGGGGATATCTCAAGAATATTCACCTGGTTTGTATGGAAACTTGGGGAAATCTTATGTTTTCAATATGTAAAGAACAACTTGGAAAATGAATTCATGAGCTTTTTTATACTATGAAACCATCCTAAACCCTAAAATTCCTAAGCAAGTAGTAAAAACCCTATCTACAACTAGATTCTCAATGGAACGTGAAAGATCATAAGCAAGTTTGATTTGCAGAAAAGGATGGTTTTAAAGCATAGAAAGTCCAAAGGAATGTTGTGTAGGGATGGGTCAATGGTGTCATGCATTACTTGATTGCATGGCTTAGAGGTTTGAAGGCATGGCAAAGATCTAGAGTCTAAAAATAATGATTTATTTAAACCCTAATTGTCTTTTTATAAGACCCCTATAATTAATGCCATAATGGTGGTGGTTGGTAGAGATCTAGAGTCTATAAATAAATTCACAACTTTTTAATTTTATTATTGCATTTTGACCTTTGGATTCTGTAGGCTTGGCTTGTTTGACCCTTCAAAAATTGGAAGGTGGGAATTGGGGATTAATTTGTAATTTTTCAAGTTGTAATTTTCACTTGGAGTTTTGTACTTCATAGCAAAGGTGGTAGGTAAGAAGTGGAACTTGAATTACAATTTACAACTTTGAAAGTTACAAATTACAACAAGAGTTCTAGTTTCTAATTGGAGTGTTATGCGAGAAGTAGAGGTTGGGAAGTAATTTTCAAGTTTTCAAATTACAAATTACAGTCCAATCTCTAGTTTTTATAGGGTATTTGGTTTGTGGCAATCAAAAAATTTCTTATAATTTACAATTTTATAAATTGCAAATTATGAGTGAAGTTCCAATTTTCATCAGCTAGTGTTTTAGTGAGAAGCAAAGGTCTGGATGCAATTTTCAATTTTGTAAATTGAAATTTTCACCTAGATCTCTGGTTTCATCAGCTAATGTATTATGGGATCTAGAGTCTTAGAAGCAATTTATAATTTTTCAAACTACAAATTGTAGTCCAATCTCCAATTTTTACAAGCTTAGGGAAATGAGTGTTTTAGGTCAATTTAAAGCATTTTTATAAAAACTTAATGGGTCTCCCTTTGGGTACTTGAAATTTTAACATTTTTAGGACAAACATATCAACATGACATTATATACAAATAATATGATATTGTGTGACATTACTTGTCTAATCATTAAATGTTACTACGTGACATGATTCATATCATGCATTACTCCTAATCTTTACTCTTAATTTTGTGCCATGATACATAGCATTCACAAGTTGATAATTTTCTTCAATGTTATATTCCTCTAACACATGTTTCATATACAACTCAATGTTATATTCAATACTATGATGAAATCTAATTCACTTATTTAAAGTACTACTACATGATTATATCTCTCACATATACTTTATTTTGAGATAAGTGATCTGAAAGTGATGTATCTCATCTAAAAAAAGTGTCATGACAATGGGATTTTCTTGATAATTCAAGCCTCATGATAATAAATTTTATATTTATGGCAATATACAATTTCAAAAATTACAGCATGATCCATAATTTTCAAATTATGGGGAATGTGATATGCATGTGTACTCACTTTTATAGTTGCATCAATACATTTTTTCAATATATATGCATGGGCATGTGTAAAAATAGTTACAAGGTGAAATATTCATGTAGTTACAGTTACAATTTTTTAAAACAATTGCATGTTCAAATGGAGATTCAATGTCAATTCAATACAAGACAAGGGGCATGATATTCATTCAAGTTCAATTTACTACTTGGAATTTTCAAATTTCTTAAGTTTAATAGTTTTTAAGTTGCAAATTTTTAGATATAATCTATATTTTTCTATAGCGGTGTGATTCATCTTCATGTTACAAGTGGGTCACATTATAGTCTAGTGACACTCAATGCTTATGATTACACTTTTTTAATGTAACGAGATGTATTTTGTGATTCCACCCCTTCAATTATTTTTATAGAGTAATTTGCATCTTCAAATGAGAGTTAGAGCATACAATATTTCCAACTCAATATCTTTCAAAGGTTTTGAAATTGAGACTTATCACTCTCAATTCGCCATAGGTTCAACATTTCTCCAAATGCCTCAATGAGGGGGCATGCACTTATCCATTTCCAAGTTACAAGGTAATTAGATTTCATATTCTTTTATATGTGTATTTTCCTTACTCTCTTTTCAAACTTTAATTACAAATTCATATTTTCAATTTTCAAATATGAATAATATCTACTTTTTGTGGAATTATTGTAGGTTTCGTGTTGATAAATCATGCATGATCAAGCTTCACATCAAAATAAAAAGTGTGTATATAAATTTAGATTCTAATATAATTTAATCTATTAATTTCAGTTCATTGCATCACTAGAATAAATTTGGGGGAAATTTAGACACATAAATTTAATCATTAAGTTCTTAACAATGTTTAATCTTGGTATCCTTACCTTGCTTGGCTTATTGGCCATTTTGTTAACTCAAAATCTCTAAAAAAGCATACATTACTCTAAAAAATACATTTAAAATACTTAAAACATCATTTATACATCCATATTCTACTTATAGACTCATGTTAGACTAGTTTTATTAGTATTTGTCCTTCTAGGATAAGACAGCACTAGGTCAAAAAAGGCCACACTATGGCCTTATCCACTGGTGTAGCCTTGTCCTCTGCACCTCAATGGTAATTTTTTAATTTGTATACATTAAATGAACCCATTTCAAAATTTTATCAATTTTTTTTAGTATAAATATTCAAAATATTACTCTATATAAGCACATCAAATTTTCTCCAAACACATCTAGCAATCACTTGGCAATTCTACTATACATTGATCAAAAGAGCACTATTTCTTCCAATTATAAATTTGAAGAATTATAATAGTCATATTCCAATTTTAAATATGTTTTATTTAAATTAAATGGAATTCATTATCAATCAATAAAATCAATCTATCTATCTAGTTTCATTCATATATCAAAGGCAGAATTCACACACTCATTGTAGGAGGGAAAACTACATCAGCTTGAGGCCATTTTTGGCTATATAAGTAGCACTCAGATTACATGTGATTTTGTGAGGGTATCTCATCTATTCCTATAACCCTATTCACCCATTTTGGCATTTAATCTCTATTGTGTTTATTGTATATGAGATATGGTTTTGTATTTATAGGTCTCTATGTGGTAAATTAGCACATATAGAAAACCAATAAACCACATCAGGCACACATACCTAGATCAAAAAATTAGTTGAAAATTCAAATACATGATAGTATTCAATATAAAATTATACAATATGGCCCTATCTTCTTATCATGTCCTTATTTCAATGTATTTTAAATTCTTGTTTTCAGACATGACATAGTTTGTAAGCCTTTTCAAGCAATTTCTATTCATAGTCAACCTACACAATCAGCATAAGATCTATTTGATGTAGGTTTACATATCTCATATCTATTGATCAATTTAATATTTTTATCTCATTTATAATTTTGTAAATTATGTATTCTACTTTTAGATTTCTATATTTCCTATATATCAATTTTAATAGTTTAGATTTATTTATTTAATTATTTTCAATTCAAATAAGAGTACACACACACACATGTGTGTGTGTGTGTATGCATATATATATATATATATATATATATATATATATATATATATATACACACACACACACACACACACACATATATATACATATATATATATGTATATGTGTGTATATATATATGTATATGTGTGTGTGTGTGTGTATATATGTATGTATATGTATATATATATATATATGTATGTATGTATGTATGTATATGTATACATATATATATGTATATATATGTATATGTATATATATATGTATATGTATATATATGTTTATATATATATATGTATATATATATATATATATATATATGTATATGTATATATATATATATATGTATGTAATATATATGTGTGTGTGTGTATGTATATATATATATATATATATATATATATGTATGTAATATATATATGTAATATATATATATTTATGTAATATATATATATGTGTAATATATATATATATACATATATATATATATATATATATATATATATATATATATATATATATTCAACAAGATTAGACCTATCATTTTTAAATATATTACTCTTTGAGTTGCTCCTAATGCCACCAACATGTGGAATGTATAGGCTAACCTGTAATGATGATTTGAATTTTGAAAATGAGCATTGTTAGGTGCACAGAAAAGTTTTTAAAAGTGGATGGTTTCAAAAATATAGTCATTTGAGTATGATCGGAGTCATATATAAAGACATTAATAGTGATATGATGATCATGAGATAGTATGATTAGTCTAATAAGAAAATTATATATAAACTAAGTAACTCATGTAGGTGGTTAATATAAAATCAAGAAGGCCAAGACCATAAAAGGTAAATAGATAGGAGAGGAGAATGTGCAAGATTCATATGTGTATACACAAGTCATATAAGGTAAATATATGTAAATAATAACATTATCAAGTATCTAATACCATATTTATGTGTCTAGAAATGTCCCTATTTTATTCTAGTCTTGAAAATGCTAGATCAAAAGGATAAAGAGATTGTGTACCATAATGAGTACACTTTGTATTTGGGAGAAGGATCCAAGTTTCTATCTTACTTCATTCAACCTTAAACATAACATACAAACATCAATGTCCAAATATAATATGAAATCTTAAGTAAAATAGATCAATGAAATATTTGAAATTTTAAGAGCAAAGAATACACATGTAAGTAGACTAACCATGTTCCCCTTGTAAGCCTTAGATATTCAAGTGATTATTCCTTAATGGATAATGTCATAGGGTTATTATGCCTTGAGGCATATTTCCCTTGTTATAACCATAGTTTGGGAAGATAAATTCCCCAACCCTCATGAAAAAGTAATAGTGATAGGTCATTGAGCGATGCAAAACTTCAGCTGTACTACTCATTTAATTTATTTTGAACCTCAATATGGAAGGTGGAGCCTCATACTAGGATCATATGTAAACTAAATCAACCATTTTATACATATTTTAGATACAAAATTTTACCTTCATTACCAACTTGAAAATAGAAAAGTGTATGCATGAACAATATCCATGCCCCATAATCCAATCAATTATTCTAATACAAACCCTATAAATCATGTATTATGTCCCAAAATATAAATAATCTATGTATGTAGGCTTGAGTATCTATGAAAATACCACTAATATTCCCCCCTTTTGAGGTGAGAAATTTAGTCTATGATTTACTTGTCTACAAATAAAATAGTTAAGTGCATGGTGTTATATGAAAAAATGTAAGCATTTAAATCATGTGGAGAGTATGTCATCATAGTTTGATTAGATAGTTAGATCATATATGAAACATGTAGCCTAATGCATACAAGTGTCATATATATATAAGTAATGAATAGTAACCTACGTATCAAGGGTGCATGATATAGATCATAAACCACACACAAGTAAAAAGGTGTGTGATATGGATCATGACACCACAATCTCAATAAACCATACTATATTCATAAACTCATAAGGACACAATGTCATGGCCACAACACACTCAATAAAATCATATTCAATGTCATGCAAAAGAAGAGGCATATATAGTATACTCTATAAATACACAATGTCACACAAGGCAAGAGCCACACATAATGAGAAATTATTTCTACACTATGAAAAATCAATGTCACTAAAATAAAATAGTCATGCCATGACACACTCAATCAATAAATGTCATTCACCAAGGTAAGAGCCACACAAATAAAGAGCCATATATTGACACACTCAACCAAGCAATGACATACACAAAGGCAAGATCCACACAAAGAAAGAGTCATACAATGATAGACTCAATCAAGCAATTTCCCAAAATAATACAAGAGTCACCCAAATTACAATCAATGATTAGACTATATAAAAATAAATAACAACAATGAAGGATAGAACAAATCAAGCTAGTCTACACCATCAACCCATGTTAATGTGATGGCATATAAAAATAGCATATCCATGACATGTAGTACTAAATAAAATATAAATAAGATCAAGTGATATGTAATAAATCAATGTAGTTCAATATCATCAATGTAAAAGTCATATAAAGATGTAACATGTAATAATGTGACCTATAGAATGAGATACCCCTAGCATTGGCACGACCCTTGGGGGTAGGAATGTCCCGTATATGTTCATCCATATCAAGTATAACCAATATGGCCTAAATCTTACTCATATATCTTAAAATTCATTTACATGTGGAAATGGATACGTATTCTACCAAATGTGTGATAAATAACATAAATCAATATAATAAATAAAAAAACATGTTATGTTTTGGTCCAAAATTTTTAATCTTTTGAATATTTGAAATATATGAAATTTATAGCCCCAATAACACATATAAAAGATGTGGATATTCAAGTTTTGTATTTGTTGTAAGATTTCTTAGTTTTGGATATATAATCATGTAAAATTCTCACATATCATCATCATCATTGTCATCATATCTCTATTTGTCTATGACCTTCACCTTTCCCTTCATTATTTCCCATATTATATGCTTACACACCACATATTTTTTTAACTACATATTGTTGTCCTTGAAAAATGTCACTAATTTTTGGGACAACCTACGGACTATTTTGGCCCTGCACAGACCAAAAATCATCTCTCCCCTTTTAAAAAAATTGTTTTGAGCATTCGGGTTCTTCATTTTTCAAAGCTTGTCTAGAAATCTATTGACTCTGCAGGCTTGAATCTATGGACTCTATAGGCTTGAATCTATGGACTCTGTAGGAAGAAATCTATGAAATCTATAGGCTTAAAACTATAGACTCTGCAAGCTCATTTCTATGGACTCTTTCAAGGCTCGAGAGAGAACTTAGAGAAAACTACGGACTTCATATGTTGATTTCTACGGACTCTACAGGAAAGAAACAATCTCTCAGCACTTAGGCAATTTCAAGGTTGGTTCAACGATAAGGTTTAACCAAAATGTCCATCGGCAAGCTTTTACGCAAGGATTAAACCATTAAACCATTAAACCTTGAACCATATTGGTTCAACGGGTTCAATGGGTTCAAAGGTTCAATGCCATCAACAATAGTTAAGTGCATTTGTCAAGATTCAAATTTCAACCGCTTCAAGGTTCAATGGCTTCAAAACACTTATCAAAGAGAAGAAGGCTTGAACCATTGAACCATTTTGGTTCAAAGGTTCAATGGGTTCAATGGTTCAAAGGTTCAACACATGGTTGGTTCAAGTAAACAAAGGACTTAGCCAAATAAAGGGATTGAACCGATTAAACCATTGAACCCTTGAACCAAAGTTGGTTCGATTGGTACGTTCAAGGGGCTGCCCCAAAACCAAAGGAACAAGTGCCCTTGCGAAGGGCGGTGAACCAAGGCCAAGAACCCTTGTGGAGGGCAATGAGAAAAAATAGACAAAGTGAACTCCTTTAGAAAAATGAACAAGGCAAAAGGCAAAGTAGAGTCCTTCAGACAAATTGTCTAAAAGAATTCCTTCAAACATTTTGTCAGAAGCAATTCACCTGGGAAGAGAGCCCAATTAAAGAGAAAAGCCTACAGAAAAGCACCTGATGGAAAAATACAAAGTGCAGTGGAAGCCACCACATGTCCATTATAAAGCAGAGTGGAAGCCACCACGTGTCATCTTCCGCAGGACCCTCAAAAGGTTTCTAAAGCTCTTATAAGTTAAGTGAAATACGTCACGTGTCCTGTTATGACTCAGCAGAACATGATAAGTGTTTACATCTGCGTTCCCCTTTTGAAGTTGCTCAGGCAAGATGTGTCATGAATCCCATTTTCCATAAGTTTCTAATGAGTTTCATGATAGTAGAACTTGCCACTTGTCAAAGACGCAGAAAGGACCCCCCAAAGACATAGACAAGAAGGGCTAGAAAGGACAAAGAAGCAACATGGATGATTCCAGAGGCAAGTTTAATTAAATTTATGGTTTAACCAGAGAACAAAGAAGTGCTTAAGTAGTGAAGAGAGGAGCAAGACCAAAGGACCAGAAATATCTTCAAAAGAGTTATTTCTAGTAGGTGAAATAGTGGATCAAGTAGACTTTTGAGCACACCAAATCAAGGACGCAAGCCTATTTTTCTTCCATGAAGTAATGGTGAATTGGATAGCTATGCAGACATCAGGAAAAGAACTAGATAGTCCATACTAAGAAGAGACATATTAGAGGAATGGACATGCCATAGTTATGGAAATGCACTATTCCCATCATGGTCCCTCCAGATAGAACTGAAGGCACATTAAACACATTCAATCTGGCATGGACCTTTTTCATGAAAACAAGTGCCCTAGTCTTTCTTGGAGCACTATATATTGTAATCTCTCATTTGTTACAAGGGAGATCTTCCTGAATATAGAAGCAAAACTTTGCCCAAATTGAAAGGCGAATACTGAGACTTTGAGCTCAGATTGTATTTCATATTATTTTATCTGAATGAGAAAGCAAGTTACTTTCAAACTTTGTGTTGTTATAGCTTGTGTTATTTTAGGAAATTATTCTTATGTCTGTTTTATAGGAGCATTCTTGTTTATTCGATCTAACAATTAGAATTAGTGGAAGTGACAAGGAAGGTGTCCTGAAGTCAGCTACTTTCAGACTTTATGCTGACATAGTTGTTTTCAGTGTGTGTTTACTTTATATTTCTATGTAAAGGACCTTGGGACAACTTTGTGCCCCCATTATTCTTCATATTTCACTATTGGGCAGTTGAGGTGGAGACTTTGTGCTACATCTCAAGCTGTTGGTTACTCTACACTTTTGGTTACCAGTTACTTACCAAAAAGATTCCTGTTATTTGCAAGAACAAGCACTTTGAAAAGAAGATAAGTGCCTTCTATCATTTCACCAAGATTTATACTATCTAAGAAGGGATTTGGCTCTTGGTTGAATGTTACTTCTAAAAGAAGATAAGTACCTTCACCAATCACCCAAGATTTCTCCTCTGTTTTTTAACATCATCTCTGAAAAAAGAGATATGGATGGCTTATCTCACCCCTGTGTCTTACTTTTTGTTTATATATATAGTATATAGCCTCCGTATATTTAATAGGGAACCTCCCCTTGATGAGAGGAGATATTTGTCCCCTTTAGATGTGGTAAACCTACAACATTGGATGAACAATATCCCTATGCTGTGGTGATAGGAACTATTTTGGTCACCAGTTAGCTAGCTAACAAAATATTCACCCAACAGTTTTTGGCAACTCTGCTGGGGACACACTAATTTTGTGCAATTTGGAACCTCAAGTTTTAGATTGAAACATCACCTATGTCTTACCCATTATCATTTTAACCTTATCCATTCATTCTATTGTGGAAGAATGAACTACTCTAGTGCTTTCCCATTGTTAATTTTTCCTCCCCAGCCTCGCACAATAGTTTTTGGCGACTCTGTTGGGGATGAATGTGGAATCTAAAGCCTCAAGTTTTAGATTGAATCAGTTACTTCCCTTATCCATTATACAAACTTTGGTGACTATGTTTTTTGTCTTACCCATTATCCATTTCTAGCCTTACCATTTTCTTCCATCACAATTATTTTATCTAGTCTACAAAACCAGAGCTGCTAGAAAAGAGTGCACAGTTTGAAGCCTCAAGCCTCAAGCTAAAGCAAGGCCAGTTCTTTTCCATTTTTATTTTTCAATCTAGCCACTCCACCTAGATTTTTTATCCCTATTTTTCATAATTAAATCATGGTAGTTCAAGGGCCCTGGGGTAATTCTTTTGGCCCACTCAACTTGACTCCACCTCTACATGAACTTCCACGTAGTTCAAGAAAGAATTTCCCCAAATTATTTGGTGATGGGAAGGTTCATCTTGATGAACACATTATAACTTTTAGCATATCTTATAGTGTAATAGGGGTGGAATTTAAAGGCATAGCGGTCAGGCTATTCATGGAGACACTACAAGGCACTACTATAGACTGGTTCTACCATCTGCAAGCTAGATCAGTGACTGACTGGGATACACTCAAAGATAAATTTGAAGCCAGGTTTAAGCTTGTAGAAGATGCACATGCCTTGTTGTCCTAGCTCACATAGATGAAGAAGGAGCCCCATGATCCTATGAGGGATTTGATTTCTAGATTCGACAAACTGAGGCACAAGATTCCCATGGTTGCCCAGCCAACACCTCAAAATTTCAAGTGTTTCTTCATCAACTCACAACTACCTAAAGTGAGTTTCTTTTTGAGATGGGCTAGACACATAGACCTTGAGGCTACTCAAGACTTCTCTACTGAGTTATAAGATGACCTTATCTTGGTAGAAAAGATAATGAGAGATCCTAACAGAGGTAAACCCTCTTCATCTTTTGAATACTCACCCACAGCCACCATTGACCCAATGGTATAAAAGCTGGCAAATGAATTGCTAGCCTTGAAAAGGCAAATGGCACAAGGTATGTCTTCTACTCCTCTATATAAAGATATACCAAGGAGGACATTCCCTAATCAGCCATATCAAGGAAATGCTACCAGAAGTCAAGGGCAACCAAATCTTCTTCCTCCCCCATAGAGGAACCTTGCCCTTAAAGCACCTCCAACCAACTCAGTAGTTGGATATCTGGAAACAAAACATGTTTCCTATTTTCAACTTGAGTTTAAGCAAGAAAATAGCACTAATCTCTTTAAGGGGGATCTAGAATAATTAGCTGGTAACTCCTACATTGGTTTTCTAAATTTTTAGGATGAACCTAGATGTGAAGGTGAAGTAGTCGAAGGATCATACGCAGTATTCACCAGGTCTGAGAATCAGTCAGCCCAACAGGCCAACAAAAAGAAGATAGAGGAGTGACCCCAACTAGCAATTTCAATTGCTGAGTAGAGAACCCCTCTTCCTTTCCAGTCAAAGGACCTAGTGATTGCCAAAGAAGTAAGTACATCGAACATCTCTGCACTTTCTACTTTAAATTCATAGATCAGTCCTCCCCCTCCTAAAAACCAAAAGGATGAACTCCCATCCTCTATTCCAAGTCCATCTCAGTCATTTGCCATGATTGATCATGTCAATAAATCCAAAATTCAAATGACTGAGTTTGAATCCCTGCAAGCCAATCCTGAGCAATTAAACATTGGTGGAGAACCAGGTGCGGACCTGCCTGAGGCAAAGATTATGGTTACCCAAATATCAGCCACTACTTGACCACAAAGGTGCTCATGTCTTAGCTAATGAAAGTCTCATAGCTGGCAATCTAGGATTTGATCCAAAAAAGGCATCAAAAGAATTGGTAGGGTGCAGTACAAATGAAGAAGGATCTTCCATCTCTAATGAAGAGAAATTTGATAGAAGATCAGCGTCTGATGATGCTTGGATCCTAAAATTTGATGGCAACAATTCTTCCACTAATGCTGGAGCTAGGATTATGTTGATATCTCCTTAAGGAGATATTTTTCCTTCATGCAAGTTGTAGTTCAGCAACACCAACAACACAGCTAGATGTGAATCTTTGTTGCTCAAATTGAAGACTACTCAAGATGAAGATATCAAACTCCTTCACACCAAAGGAGATGTTACGCTGATGGTTTGTCAGGGGTTTGGTGCTAAAAATCAAAGCATGTGTTGGACTGAACTAGTAGAATAGCAAGTTATGATGGTGGACCATACCATTGTATTCCGAAGTCAGCAAAAGGAACTCTTCATAGAGAGAGCAAGGAGTTATGGTTTTTAGTTTGAAGACCACATCCCACCATGGGGCAAGAAGAAGAAAAGGCCAAGAGGAAGACATAAAAAATTGGTTTCCTGGTGGAGAGTTCCATTTGCTCATCACTGATTCTGGGGACAAAATGGTTTCCTACTAGTTTATCAAGATGGAACACCATTTTCATTGTCTCATAATGGGCAGCATCTGAATCACTTCAATTCTTGAAGTGTCAGATAAGTTCACTAGTACATATGTACATTTGTATAGTCTTTGGTTCTATTTTATGATTTTCATTTTCATTTTCATTTTTTAGAGCCTTTCTTTTTGGGTAGCATGACTCCATAGCCCAATGGCATACTTTAAGGCACTGGAGATTTTGGTTTCTACTCCCCTCAAATATTCCAAGTTTTCAACTGAAGGAAGTTCCCCAACTAGAGCCAGCTATTGTCCTTGAAAAATGTCACTCATTTTTGGGACAAACTATGGACTATTTTGGCCCTGCACAGACCAAAAATCATCTCTCCCCTTTTCAAAAAAATGTTCTAAGCATTCGGGTTCTTCATTTTTCAAAGCTTTTCTAGAAATCTACAGACTCTGTAGGCTTGAATCTATAGACTCTACAGGCTTGAATCTATAGACTCTGGAGGAAGAAATCTATGAACTCTAAAGGCTTAAAACTATAGACTCTATAGGCTCATTTCTATAGACTCTTTCAAGGCTTGAGAGAGAACTTAGAGAAAACTATAGACTTCACAAGTTGATTTTTATGGACTCTATAGGAAAAAAACAAGCTCTCAGCACTTAGGCAATTTCAAGGTTGGTTCAATGACAAGGTTCAACCAAAATGTCCATCGGCAAGCTTCTAAGCAAGGATTGAACCATTGAACCTTGAACCATTTTGGTTCAATGGGTTCAAAGGTTCAACGTCATTAGCAAGAGTTAAGTGCATTTGTCAAGGTTAAAAGTTCAATTGCTTCAAGCTTCAATAGCTTCAAAACACTTATCAAAGAGAAGCAGGCTTGAACCGTTGAACCATTGAACCATTAAACCATTTTAGTTTAAAGGTTCAACGGGTTCAATGGTTCAAAGGCTCAACACGTGGTTAGTTCAAGTGAACAAAGGACTTAGCCAAATAAAGGGATTGAATCATTGAACCATTGAACCGTTGAACCAATGTTGGTTCAATCGGTAGGTTCAAGGGGCTACCCCAAAGCCAAAGGAACAAGTGCCCTTGTGGAGGGTGGTGAACCAAGGCCAAGAACCCTTGCGGAGGGTAGTGAGCAAAAATAGACAAAGTGAACTCCTTCAAAAAAATGAACAAGGCAGAAGGAAAAGTAGATTCCTTTGGACAAATTATCCAAAGGAATTCCTCCAGACATTTTATTTGAAGGAATTCACCTAGGAAGACAGCCTAACTAAAGAGAAAAGCCTACAGAAAAGTGCCCAATGGAAAAAGATAGTG
Source organism: Torreya grandis (assembly GCA_037957365.1). Taxonomy (NCBI): domain Eukaryota; kingdom Viridiplantae; phylum Streptophyta; class Pinopsida; order Cupressales; family Taxaceae; genus Torreya; species Torreya grandis. The sequence goes on along the minus strand of JARHVA010001632.1, from coordinate 2,973,415 downwards.
CAGCAGAAGCCACCATGTGTCCATCATAAATCAGAGAGGAAGCCGCCATGTGTCATCTTCCACAAGACCCTCAAAGGTTTCTAAAGCTCTTATAAGTTAAGCAGAATATGTCAAGTGTCCTGTTATGACTCAGTAGAATGTGACAACTGTTTGCATCCACGTTCCCCTTTTGAAGTTGCTCGGGCAAGATGTGTCATGGATACCATTTTCCATAAGTTTCATGATAGTGGAACTTGCCACTTGTCAAAGACACAGAAAGGACCCCCCAAAGACTTAGACAAGAAGGGCTAGAAAGGACAAAGAAGCAACATGGATGATTCCAAAGGCAAGTTCAATTAAAGCGATGGTTCAACTAGAGAACAAAGAAGTGCTTAAGTAGTGAAGAGAGGAGCGATACCAAAGGACTAGAAATATCTTCAAAAGAGTTATTTCTAGTAGGTAAAATAGTGGATCAAGTAGACTTCTAAGCGCACTAAATCAAGGATGCAAGCCTATTTTTATTCCATGAAGTAATGGCAAATTGGATAGTTGTGCAGACATCAATAAAAGGACCAGACAGTCCATACTAAAAAGAGACATATTAGAGGAATGGACATGCCATAGTTATGGCAATGCACTATTCCCAGCATGGTCCCTTCAAATAGAACTGAAGGTGCATTGAAGGCATTCAATTTGGCATGGACCTTTTTCATGAAAACAAGTGCCCTAGTCTTTCTTGGAGCACTATATATTATAATCTCTCATTTATTACAAGGGAGATCTTCCTGAATATAGAATCAAAACTCTACCCAAATTGAAAGGTGAATACTGAGACTTTGAGCTCAGATTGTATTTCATATTATTTTATCTGAATGAGAAAGTAGGTTACTTGCAAACTTTGTGCTATTATAGCTTGTGCTATTTTAGGAAATTGTTATTATGTTTATTTCCTAGTATCATTCTTGTTTATTCGATCTAACAAGTAGAATTAGTGGAAGTGACAAGGAAGGTATCCTGAAGTCAGCTACTTTTAGACTTTATGCTGACATAGTTGTTTTTAGTGTGTGTTTACTTTCTATTTCCATGTAAAGGACCTTGGGATGACTTTGTGCCCCCATTGTTCTTCATAATTCACTCTTGGGTAGTCAAGGTGGAGACTTTGTGCTACATCTCAGGCTGCTGGTTACTATGCGCTTTTGGTTACCAGTTACTTACCAAAAAGACTCTTGTTGTTTGCAAGAACAAGCACTTCTGAAAGAAGAGAAGTGCCTTCTATCATTTCACCAGGATTTCTACTATTCATGAAGGGATCTGGCTCTTGGCTGAATGTTACTTCTAAAAGAAGAGAAGCACCTTCACCAATCACCCAAGATTTCTCCTCTGTTTGTTAACATCATCTTTGAAAAAAGAGAGATGGATGGCTTATCTCACCCCTGTGTCTTACTTTATGTTTATATATATAGTATATAGCCTCCGTATATTTAATAGGGAACCTCCCCTCAATGAGAAAATAGAATTTCCCCCTTTAGATGTGGTAAACCTACAACATTGGATGACCAATCTCCCTATGCTATGGTGATAGGAATTATTTTGGTCACCAGTTAGCTGGCCGATAAAATATTCACCCAACACATATGAAGACTCATGTTTTTTATTAATAAATACTATAATTGGATTTGTTCTTGGATCTCTTATTTTATGATTATCATCATTTCCATCATGGAAAATTTTTATTATACAATCCTCAAATTTGAATGTAATGCCTTTATTAATTATATCAATTGTAGCCTCCATCTATTCTAGCCATTATTAACCTAGTCTATATTGTGATTGGTATATTGTACCCATCATAAATATAAGTGTGTCCATATATGTTGGGCCACAATCTAATAAGACCATAATATGTATGATTGATTCTTCATAATGTATGAGATGTTTTAACTCATTTGTATCATTACCCAATTATTGTAGAAATGTAACTATGAATGTATTTGGCCCAATATGTTTTACCTTATTTTAGATTAATATTTATAGATAAGATATAAATTTTGAATACTTATATTGTCTAAGTCATGTATAAATAAATTAAATATGATTTCTATAAGCAAATGTTCAATTACATTTTCCTATTTATAGAATAAATAAGAGGACTAGGGTAAATAACTTGGTATTATTTTGTATGAATCTATAAAAACTAGATGCCTATGTTAGATGAATTAATTTAAATCCTAATGCATATGTTCCTATAACATGTTCCTAATTATTTCATCATATATTATTGTGCCTACTTGTAAACCATTATTTTGTACAATATCAAAAGTTTTTTGTGTGCACAAGTCTATAAATTTGTCCTTCACTTTGAATGCATAGATCTACTTTTGACACTATGTTTGGGCCTATAAAATAGGAATAAATATGATTTTATTATACTCCAACCACCCTTACTTATTTGTTAATTATTACTTATATTTTGAATACTCTGAAGAGGGCTCAAACCACACATAGTTCTTTAGGTTAAGTGTGTGTGTTTAATAGTGCTCCTTTAGTATGGATGCAACTTGTAATCTATCTTTCAACACTTGATAATTGAAAACTTGACTTGGATATGGTACTTTAAACTTTATAGGTATTTATTGATTTATGACTTGGAAGATTCAGGTTAGTCCTTCTAAATGTGCAAGTGATACATAGATGCTTGATTAATACTTGCTATATTGGCACTAGATAGTGATAGGTTTACACCTACTATGTATAAATATATGAATCTTTGGGTATATTCTCACACTATAGGCATATAAAATGTAAGGTCAAACCCATAATGATGATTTTAATTTTTAAGATGATTGTTGTTAGGTGCATAGACAATTCTAGGACATGTGAACATTTTTTAAATTCTAGAGTCATCTAAGTATGACCAGAGGCATCTAGAAAGATAGGGTCAATGATATGATGATTAGGAGATGGTTTAATTAAGATAATAAATGGATTATGCACAAACTATTGAATTTTTTTAGGTGACTAATAGAAAATTGAGAAGGCCAAACATATAGAAGGCAAGTGAATAGGAGAGAAGGGTGTACAAGAGTCATATGTGTACATACATATCATATAAGGTAAAGATAGTTCAACAATAATATTGTCAAAAGTGTTTAAAAAAAAATTGTGTCCATAATAATTACTATAATTTTTACAAGTATCCTAAGATTAGCACAGATACAGTTACAATGTAGTACCATGAAAGGGGTTTGGGATCTTATTTTACAAAAAAGTTATAAAATTATAATATAAAACCATGCAATAATATGTGCCCTAATTTTTTATTATGTGATGAGCTTAAATTGGTCTTTAATTTCACATATTTAGTATTTGAATATTTATTTGATAGATAATTAAGGGTTAGGGGGTCCATCACTCATCTTTTAAAAATAAAAAATATACAAGAAAGCAGTAGCTTATTAAAAACCTCCATGACAAAGCTGCCCAAAAAAGGCCAATGCCTTAAAGTTTTAGAAAAACACAAAATAAAAATCTAGAGGGATAGACCCCATATAATCTAAAGATAACGTCAAAAATTAAAAAAATTGATCATACATCATGGTCCAAAGAGTGTGAGAAATAAAAATAGCAAAAAATGTATACTTAGACTATGCATAAGACTAAACCCAATCTAATCTAATCACTACTAAAACTATAAACACTTAGGTTCATTAATGCCCAAAATACAAATTTTCACTCATCCAAACTCAAAACCTAAAGGTAATGTTATTGGAAAATTATGGCTAGGGACCCCATATTCAAACATGGCACACTCATCCATGTTAATTATGACATCTCAAAATTTGTTGTCATTACTTCCACTAACAACACCTCGTATACCAACAACTCCACTGCCACCATATCATTGACAACCATGTTGTTTCCATGATAAGCCTCACCACACTTTCCAGCACCTTGCCTACTACCATGACCACATTTCAACATAGGTCCACCACCACCACAAGCACTCAAAAAAAACCTTCATCCTCTTTTTATTTTGGTATGAAATTCTTTGGAGCTACTTTCTTCCATATTCAAAAAAATACACCTGCATGCTGACCCTCTATCTCTATAGGACCAGCTAGACCCACCAATCTTATGAAAATTTTGACTACCTTAGAAGACTTTTCTAACATATTATTTTCCAACATTGAGTAGAGAGAGGTTAAAGTCCCTTTGAGCACCACCAAGTCCAAAGTGTGGAAACCTTCACCCTCTAAAAAATTAAAACTATGGGAAAAACCTTACATTCTCTCTAAAAAGGAGAACACAATGAAAAAGTTATCCTCAATCTCGTAGAAATATTTCAAAGACACAAGCCCTCTATTTTCAACCCCTATGAGAGTGATGAATCTTATTTTATCCAAGTCAACCACCTCTAAGGCCTTCCCCAAACCTCCTTTGAAATAGGGTCTCACAAATTTTTTAACCACCACATGTATCACTTATTTGTCTTGTAAAATCTTCACAAAAATGTTCATGAAAATAGATGGAAGTTTAGAATTGACCTTGACCATTATGTTTATTTTCACATAGTTAATCCCAACCATGTATTAAATAACCCAAATGATTTTACATGTGGGATGCTATAAGACCTTTTTCAATCTAGGTTTTGATGCAACACTCCTAAAACCCATTTTATACTTGTTGATGTAAAGGAATAATAGGTGTTATATGGCTGCAAGCTCCCTAATTGTCCCCATATCCATTAATATAATCGAACTATGAAATCAAATCAAACAAACTAATAAATTTCCATCCCCACTAAATTTTATATACTTCTAAATAAAAAACATAATAATGGTTATGGCAAAGGGAAAATAACAAAAGCCATGCATTAATATCACACAAGAGACAAAAAATCTATTCAAGACAAGACAATCCCATATAATGGAATGATGGCAAAGGAATAAACACAATATTCCAACAAGCAGTGTAACTTCAAGTTATGATGACAAGAAGTGAAGGAATCATGAGATAAAAAGGGAGATAATAGGGAATGGGTGATGGAATAAGGGACCTCCATCACAACCCACCCCATGTCATGCCTTCTAACCCATGCAAAATCTATAAATTATTATCAATGCCCACATCTTGTCATTAGGAGATGCCATGCTTTTCCAAAAAATATACCTTTGAATTTAATTCCCATAAATAATGGGATAAATAACATGTCTCAATACAAGTTATCAAACACCATTATTTATATAATATATTCTTTAACCTCTAAATCTATGAATAAATATTCTTAAAAACATGGATCATAACATAGAATCCCCTTCAATGATCACCTGCTTAATCCACAAAATAATCAAATTTAAGCTAAAAACCAAAGATTGAGCATTTACATCATTCCCTGATCCCATTGACTAACTTCTAAGATGTTTCCCATATTTCCTTTATCTACACCATTAAAATTCATCTCAAATAAACCTAGGGGAGGGGTAACTCAAATCGGTTGATCTTACCTTCATCGAGGGGATGAGTATACTCTTGAACTAGAATATTATTATTATATTTTTATATAAAATTATAATAATTATAATTATAATATTTTTATGAGGATCTCATGATTAGCATAATTACAATAACAACATGGTCCCGTAGAAGGGACTTGGGCCCCTATACCACAACACATCATAAAATCATAATGCAATATCATGGTAATAAGATGTACCCTAATTTTGTATTATGCAATGAATTAAATTTGGTATTTAATTTCATATACTTAGTAATCAAATATTATATTTATTACTTGAATATTATTATTATATTTTTTAATATAAAGTTATGACTCTCTCGTCTATATATGAGGTGAGCATAACAAATACCCCCAATCCCTATATATCTATCTAATTACCTAGAGAGAAGATTCGCATATCTCATTATATTTTTTTTAATGAGTATCATGTGCTTAGCACAAATACAATTACAATGTGGTCCCATGGAAGGGTTTTAGAATCCTATTTTGCATAAAATATCATAAAATCATAGTATAATACCATGGTAATAAGATGCACCCTAATTTTGTATTATGCAAATAGGGAAATCAAACCAAGGTAAATTACCACTCATAAAGGAAATGAAACCCTACATGTGGAGAGGGGTAATAATAATCCTAAAATCATAATATGATATTGATGGGGAAAATTTAGGGGAAAGGGGTACAAACCTTAGGTTGAATGTAAGAGTGTCAGGTTCACCAATATGTTTTACCCTATTTATGTTTTAGGTGAATTACCATTATCAATAAGGTAAAAAATTGCACAAGGAAGATATACCATTTATAAATATAAAAATTTAACATCCACTCAAAAACCATCCTTATTTATTTTTGGACTAATCAGAATGAACTAGCATTCAACATGTTAAACGTCACATTTTTAGTTGCTATATTATGAAACCACTTAGTAGTTAATTAAGTTTAATAGTTTATACCAAATATAAATAGTGGCTTATCCCCTTAATGTTTTAAATGATTTAATATACTCAATGATAATATTTTCCATCCATTCATACCAGTTCAATTCATGAGCCATTTATCCTTGAGATCATGTTGATATAACTTAATTCTTTAGTTATATGTATTGGCATAACCATATGCCTAATTCTCATTTAACCCCACTTTGATTTTTCTATTAATAACTAGTTAACATTACTTAAATAAGTATGAAAACACTAGATTTATGTATTGGTTTTCTTTTTTCATAATTCCATACAATATAGTTTACATCCTTAAGTACTAAAACTCTAAATAGGGTAGTAAAAATAGCATGTTATACAAAATAACTTAACATCAAACTTTAGTTTAAGTTATATCTACTTGAGATTAGTTTACAACTCTTATTAGCTATGTTTACAAGTCTAAGCATATTTTATAGTCAATCAAATTACATTTAGTGTTGTTTACAAAATAAATTTTAAATAACCATTTTAGGTAGCATAAAGACCTTTCAAATAAATATATGCATACAAAGTCTAGGAAATATATACCAAAAAAAATTTAAGTGAAATATTCCTAATGAAAGTAGGTAGCCTTGTGATAATTCCATCAACACATTTTATCAATCATGTATCAATCTCAAATTTATTCATTATTTCAAGATTATAAGTTTACAGGTTCATGTAAACCAAATAAACACAAATCCAAACCACATGTACTTCAAGTCAAATGAATCATCCAACCTACTTGTTCTTAGTACACATAAACAACTCAAAATAGAGATTAAACTATACTTTATCTATTCTAACATGGTACTAAAATTAATTATAGAAGTATTGATCTAAAACCATGCTTCCAATTTTTCCATAGAATTTAGTAGACTTTTATAATAATTATCAACAATATAGTTCCACAAGAATTGATTAAGTACCTTGTAACAAAAATAAACCATTCCATCTTATAACCAAGATAGATGAACTAATATTTTATAAATATTATTCATTAAATCTAGCACAAGGATTGAATAGATACAAGGTTAAATGATATACTTCTTCATACTTCCAAAAATAGGCATGAACATTATTTATTTTATTCATTGACAAAAGTATGTAACACAATTAACCTTAAAATATATATTACAACATAAATAACATATCCACCTCATGTTCTAAGTTTAAAATAATAGGGTAGAATAGAGATAAGCATATTATCAATGTTGTTAAATTTTAAGTGTAGCAAGGATATAAAAATAATACTCAATACATAATTTAGCATATACCATAAGTTTTAGTAGTCTCTTATAATAAATATTCCAAACAATTATATGTTAAATTTCAAATAACTCAACGTATTTATTAGATTTAGCAATCTTTGATAATTGTTCTTAACCTTGTCTAACCTTTTCCATTTAGGACTTATGAGTTAGGTCTTAGTAAAATTTATCTACAACCTTAACCTCTCTTTTTATCTTTTCCTTTAAATGTATTCTCATATTGTCATTATGGTGTTTTCACCAGTGTGAGTTCATTCCCTGGCTAGGGGCTTACTATCCTTGCCAAATAAGACTTATATATTACTTATTAGAAAATTTTGTTTAGAATATATACTTTATGCCTTTTATCTTTTTCTTCAATGCCTAAATTATGCAATTATTAACAATAATTAACTTACCCTTTTGGTGTTTCTCACCAATAACCTATTTTATTTGCCTATTGGAATTACCATTTCTACCACTCGAGGACTTGTAATGGAACTTAGTGAGATGTGTTGTTTACAACCTATAATATCCTTAATATCTTATTTATGATGCCAAAACTCTAGGGTTGCCTATATCGATGCCATAGACCCTAGGATTTAACCTCAAGGTTTATTCCCTAGTTATGGGTAATCCTATAGTGGATGCCCTATTTATTATTATATAAGAGTACATTCTTTGTTATTATGTATAGTCTAGGATTTACCTTTTATTAACACCTTAGATTATCAACCAGGGGTTTCCTTAGTTACCATGCCTTCATCTAGTGGACTTACATATTATGTTAGTTATGGATGAGATTACTTTTAATTAGTCTAAACTATTCCCTCTGGGTAAAGACTTTAGAGTTTTTAGGTATAATTAACCCTACAAGTCACAGTGTTAATTTAGGATCCTTTTTAGGTTATGAAATTTTGGTATAGGTTCACTTAAAACCACTAATGGTTTCATAACAAATAACCTTGTGACATAATAACTAGTGTAAACATAAAGTTATAACTCATATCAGTTTCAACAAATAATTAGCATCAATCATTAAATGAATATCATTATGCAATTCTACAAAAACCATAAGTTTACATAGAATGGACATTTTCAACCAAAGGAGTATGTTTACCTTCAATTTCTTCTAGATCCATTTTTTCTTCTTGCTTTGGCTCATTGATTTCTTCTTTTATCCTGTCAAGTGATATGTATGGCTGCAATTTCTACTCACATTGCTTGAAAACACTATAAACTAACTCATATGTAGCTGAAGAAGTAACTTGATCTTGGTTTAAAACATGTACTAACATGGATAAGATTGGTTTGGAGATATCATAATTTGCTTTCAAATGGCTCTCATACACTCAAAAATAATTTCTTCAAGATTCTTGTTGATAGAAGTTATGAAATGATTAAATATTTTAACAATAATATTATCACAACCTAAATCAATCAAAAGAATACATATTCCAACATTTCACATAAACTTTAAAATCTTAACCTTCTTATTGAAGGAAGGGCTTCTAATATCATCTAAACCATGAAAGCTTCCAACAATCAGTTGAAATATTTCCTTCATTGTGTTATCCTTGTAAAGAAATTTAGGGGTTGAAATTATTATGATTTCACTAATGGAAACTCAAATATTATCTAGTTTTATATTGATGTAGAATTGCCATAAAAAAATCTATGTAAGTAGTTGTTTCATCATGGTACTTTCCCAAGGCACCAGAAGATTGGTTTTCACTATTACATGAATGATTTTTTTTCTACTTTTTGACTTTTGGCATCTCAATTTATTGTATATGAGTGTGAGATGCAGGAATGTCAACACTTTATTTATCTTTATCCAACACTTATTATTGATATATGTGATATTATTATCATGTTTTTGATGTTGGATGTATTTATGTCCTTATTAACTTTGTTGACTCTTGATTGAGACCCCTCCATACATGTATACTAAGTGTCTTCATCACCCATACAAAAGACAATGTTTCACAGGTTTATGAGGTGAAAAGTGGATGGATTTAAGGTTTATATTTGATGGTGATGTATATTACTTGAATGGATGATAGGATCATGGTAAGGAGGTGTGGTGTGTGATTGGGAAGTGGGACTAGCATTCACATATGCCATTGGATGTGTTAGATGTTTTATATTTGATTGGTGTCATTTAACAAAATATTGTAAAATATCCAAGACATTTTGAATTTTTGGTTCATATTTAATCTATTTATTTGAAGTATTATCCGCCATACTAATAGTGATTTTGACAAGTATTTGATCTTTATAATTGATTATATTTTGGTTGCCCCCTAATGCCTTACCTTGGGCTTCACTAGAGGACATTGATTTTTGACTTGATAGATAATGATTATTTTGACTTTGATGGTCCCTTAGTGCCTTAAAGAGGGTTTCACTAGGGGAAGCCACTTGTTTATTAAGCTGATAATTTAACTTTTCTTTATTTTGAATTGTTGGATTAAAGGTGATGTGATCATCGTGAATGACTTTTTGAATATGATCTTAGACCTTTGTATTTTTGTCACATTTTATATTAGTTAGGGAAGAGTCCAATGATGTATGTTCTCATTTATCCCCATAGAGGGATGTGATTAAATGATCATTTATGGGAAGAAAAATATCTATGATGGATGAAGGTGGGAGAGATGGTATGATGAGGTTAATGAGTGGTGGTGGGGTAACATGATCCTCATAGTGGTTTCTAGGAGACCCAATTTTGACATCAAATAAAATATCCTAAATATCATCAAAAGGATCACTAAGACTCACTATAATACACACATCTGATGTAATATCAGATCCATTCTGACTATCTTCAATAGATAAAACTTATAAAAACTTAGGTATGACCTCTACAACCTTATTAGGATCAAATGATATACCTTTTATATTTTCCCAAATTTATAGTGCCTCATAATCCTTTCATATTTTCCCTCTTTCTTTCTTCTTTGCTTTTCAACTATAACTATGTGTCTTCTCTCAATCCTCCCTTTCACATTTATGACTCAATATAGAGTTTTTAAGATATGTAAGAGACTCATATTCCTATTCATACTTTTTAATTAATTAATACAAAGGCAAGTCCTATATTACTTTCATGGATTCTTCGACTATCATGCAAATGGTTTGCATGATATATATATAAATATAAGGCATAATGATAACCTTTATAAAATCAAATGTATGTAAATATAACAAATATTCATTGGTGATTAGCTAAGGTTATTCTAACCCACCCCTTTCACCCATTGTACGCATTTCACATTTGATCCTATAAGTACATAACCTATGTTTGGAGTAAGCATAAAGTAAACAAATGTTTTAATATGGTATTGAAGAGATATATGTGCACAAGAACTCTTAGTAGACACATGCACAATAATCAGAATTATCACAAATTTAGCACAGTCATGTAAGATAGTTATGCACTATAGTATATAGTTCCATGGGAGTAGAACCATCTGGGAAGTGTGAATTTATTCAAATTCACACATATACTTTGTTTCCGTATTTGAGCACTCATAAACCCTTTTATGATAACTAATGATGGTTACATCCTTCCATATACCTACATAAACCCAAAATAAGCTAAGTACCAAATCCCCTTAGTGTTTTCTATAAATAACAAGTTACTATATTCTGATAGTTACACTCAGAGTTTTTTAATTCATTGTATATCTAATTTATAATTAGTTTTATGTTATTTAGGTGATATATAATCCTAGAATTAATAAAAAGGATAGATTGGCCAATAAAGAGCCAAGCTTGGCTATGGTGCAACACTTTATAAAATATACCTTAAACATGGGAATGAGAGATAACTCGTACCCTACTTGATTGTTAGAGTTTATCATGCTTGTATATTTATGTGTTTTTAATTGACCTCTTGGTGCTAGATTAGTGTTGTCATAATATGATAAATCTTGGTTGTTGTGACATTATTCACCTTGTGAAAAATAAGGAACTCTAAGGTTGTATATTATTTGATACCTCTAACAAGTCACAATGAGTCTTTGTTATTAAAATCTTGCTTACTAACATTTTCAAACATATTATACCCATATTATTAGATTTTAGCATCACCATTGGTGATGGATATGACATGTTAATGAATTCATTAAGTTTGTTACTATACTTTGTCCTATGAAAAACATATCAATATTTATAGCTTGGGTCACAAGATAAATATGGTAAGTATACCCTAAGAGGGCTTACCATAAGTTGAGAAAATAATGGCACATAACATAAGCCATGGAACTATAATTAATATAACATTGGCATATGGCTTTAAAGGGTATATAATCTATTGATCATGTTTTAATAAGATAAAATCAAAATACTAAGTAAATATTTTAAATGGAAGAGCATAAAAAACTTAACCCAACCCAAACACACTAACTCAAGGGGGTTGTGAAAGTGTTAAACTAAAGTTAAGTTAGTTATCATTTAGTGTTGAGAATGAATCATTGTTCAAACTAGCAGACTAAGAAGGTTATGTTCAAAAAATAAGTGAAGATGAAGAGGGGGATTCTAGATTGAATATATGTTACATAGTCATACATTTTATTTTATAAAGGCTATCATTATGCCCTATATTGATATATATCATGCAAAATATTTGCATCACATCTAAGGAATCCGTGTAAGTAGTGTAGGACCTGCCTTTGTGTTAATTAATTAGAAAGTATGAATAGGACTATGAGTCTCTTACAGATCTTAGAAACTCTATATTAGGTCATAAATATGAAAGGGAGGATTGAGATAAGACACACATTTATGGTTGACAAGCAAGGAATAAATAAATAGTGAAAATGGGAAAGGATTATGATGCACAATAGATTTGAGCAGTTAGTACCAAGAAGTATGTGCATTCTATTTTACGTAAACTTGTGGATCTTATAGAATTTCATAATGGTATTCATTTAATTATTGATGTTAATTTCTTGTTGAAATTGATGAGTTATAACTTTGTGTTTGTACTTATTATTATGTCACGAGGTTATTTTCTATGAAACCATTAATGGTTTTAGGTGAACCTACACTAAAAAATCATAACCTAAAAAGGATCTTAAATCACCACTGTGACCTATATGGTTAACTATACCTAAAACCCATTAAGTCTTTTTTTATAGGGAATAATTTATACTAATTAAAAGTAATCTCATCCCTAAATGGCATAATATGTAAGTCCACTAGGTGAAGGTATAGTAACTAAGGAAAGCCCTAGTTTATAAGCTAAGGTGTTAACAAAAGGTAAATCCTAAACTACACATAATTTCCTAAAAGGCTCAAACTGCAAGCAATTCTTAAACTAATGTGTGTGTGTGTTAAACCGTGCTAGTGTAAATTTAATTGTAATTTTCCTAGGCCCTCCTTTATATATGCAAGGCTCTTAGAGGAATTCAAGGACATGCAATTATTGTTAAATAAAGGCACAAAATAATAATATAGTTTATTATTATTTCATTTTTCAAGTTTCTAAGATATATATATATATATATATATATATATATATATATATATCTTAGAAACTTCAAAAATGAAATAATAATAAACTATATTATTATTTTGTGCCTTTATTTAACAATAATTGCATGTCCTTGAATTCCTCTAAGAACCTTGCATACATAGAGATATTGATTTATAATTGGGGAACTATTATCTCCACAAAAATTTGACTCAACAAGATTCAAACAATCAAAATAAAGTGACCCACATGAAATGTGACCCAAAACAAACCCATAAGATGCACCTACAAATTTATGAAGTTCAAGGATAGTTTTGCTACTACGAATTTATATGTTACATGTAGACTTTTCAAGAAGCATAAAAAGATCAAAGATAAATAATATATTATAATAGATACCTATGGCAAGGTTAAGAAGATGAACAGAACAAAAAAGAGGATTTTACAATTGCTTAAAATAAGTAAAAGAGACCCAAGACCCAAACAATTATGCCAATAAGTGATTTCTCTACTATGAAGAGTCTATATGTGTAAAGTTGTGTAAAATCATTATAAAAACTAAGTTTATACCAAATTTAGATGTCTATAAATACCCCATATTTAATATACTATTTAAATGGAATAACAAATACATTTTTAAAGGGATAAAGAGAATGTAAACTTGTATTGGAGATCTTGAACTTAGAATTTTTCTTACCTTTTGTGTTTCATAGTACCCTGCATATCTACCAACAAATATGTGTGAAATAAGATAAATCACTATTAAATTAACAAAATAGAATGTCATAAATTAAAATCACAATAATGAATGAATGAATACACCAAAAAGTATGTAGTCTTTTGTTGCTCAAGGAATATGCTCATATAATTGGAGTGGAGATTCTATGAGTCTAAGAGACCTGATAAATATGGATAAGGTGTATCTAGTCTTGTTCATTTATTGTCCAAGTACTAAACAATATTTTGAGCATTTATTATGGAAATGATCCCTATATTGGGCTCGACATATAGAATTTGAGTAAAACCTGAGTAATACCTATGTAGTTCATGGGTTGAGCTAAATATGCCCCAACCCTCATTTTAAATTGAGAAATTAATAGAAGTGAAGTCACACATAACTTTACCCCCACACAAATGACTATAATATGAGTAGGGAATTCATTATGGGTTCTAATAAATAGTAAAAATGCATAAGTAATACTTTAAATCTATGTAATTTTTTAGAATCATCTGATGCAAAAAAATATATAATTCAATCTAAGCAATGCCTGAGTATAATTTATTGTTTGAAATAAACCTAAGTAATACTTGAGCAGAGAATGGCATGAGTTACCATTCCATCTAGTAATTTTTGTAATCTAAGTTATATAACATATGTTAATATAACATGATTTATATGAAATTGTAAACATATATCACGCATATTTGACCATTGTAATAGTCTATATAATCTAAGTCCTATAATATATATAATAACCTCATAATTATTTTTAAATATATGACATATGTTTTGCATATGTCCCCAATCTAAGTCAATTTTTTTGTAACATGTTTAAAACATATAATAATATGCATAAACTTTGTAATAGTATGTGAATAATATATAATAGTCTAGCATAAAATCCAAAATATTTTACATAAAATCTATGCCCATCTAATAGGATCTTTTAGTCACTCAAATTTTTTTACAAATACTTAATACTATTAGTTTTGGCCCTATTTCACTTTAATTTACTTGAGCACTTAATCTAGACCTTTTTTTCCACATCACTCTATCCTAAGCACCTTTATGGACCTATTTATTTTATAAATAGATATCTGATACAAAAAAAACTAATAAAAACCCCTATAATATTTTTTATGGATATCCCATGACCCAAAAGTCACATGTTTCCCTTAAGGACAAAAACATCTGGTAGGGGACAATAAGGGCAAACAATTTTGTCTCCTATGGGATGTTTTTTCCCCTACCCCTTTTAATGGTTACTTTTGAAAAAATTAACCCTCCCTTATAGGTTAGTCTATATTTTTAGGATAGGTAGCTTGAGGTTTCCCCTTTTAATTTCTATAAAGGCACATCTAAGTAATGTATTCTATCACTTGCCAATAACTTGACAATTTCAATATAGAGGCATACCTACACTATTGCACATTGAGAAAAGCTTACCAATTCTTATTCTAATAATTTAAAGAATTCATCAACAAAGTATAAGGCCTATTTCATCCAGGAAAAATTAAACTATGATAAAGTATCCAATCCATATCTAGATGCATTTATATAGTAAAAGGAACACAGTTGCACAAATAACTCTAAGTGGAAGAAGTATATTTGTAGATATGTATGCAATGTTCAATAATCATGGGAGTGATTTGAGTCAAATCAGCATATTACACTCCCTCTTTTCTATTTATAGTTTTTAAATCATTACAATCCCTATTAGGGTTTTCATTTTGAAGAAGACATTTGAAAGTCTTTCACATGTATTTGAAGGTCAAATCTCCAAGTGTAGGCATGATTTAAGCTATTTTAAATGATTGTGACCTGATTTTTATAATTTTTATTAAAGGACATGGTCTATCACCTCAATATAATAGTGTTACTTAATTTTTTTCCCAAGTTAGACAATTATATCCTTTATTAGTTTTGGTCTCAGTCTTTATGCACTTACAAAATTAGTTCATGTTTTGTTGGCTCTAGCCATTTGTTAGTTTCCAATAGTCGGATCTTAGATAGTAAAAAACCAATTTTTCTAGTTTTCATAGTTATTCCTCTTTTCTTAAATTGAACATTATTGAATTTAGTTTTTTTCTTTCATTCTAATTATCACAAGTTGATTTATAGCATTCTACTTTTATTCCATTCAATTTATCTAAATTAGGGTTAATACACCACATTAATTCAAAATTTTAATAAAACATAATGGTGAACCTAAGATAGTCACAAACCTTTATTGGTGAACCCACTTTTTATTCAAACATTGCTTTAAAAAAAAATTAGGTTTTAGACAAGTTTTTAAAATCTGACACTAAAATAGAATTTTTTGACCTAGGATCTAATATCTGACACTAAAATAATTTGCTTTCAACCTTAGATCTAATAATTGACACTAAAATCACTTTAATTTGACCTTAGATATTATATATGGCATTAAAATCACTTTATTTCAGCTTGGAATTCATAATAATTTATTAATCACCATACACAAAAAAATTCTTCCTAGAAACTAAAACTTTGTTTTATGTTACTCTCATTTGTAACAAATCTATAGAAATATTGGATAAGCATTATAGAAATATTAGATGAATTTTATAGAATATATAAATATTGGATGATTTTTATATAATTATTGTATGAGTTTCTATAATTATTGGATGAGCATTTTCAGTTTCAATATTTTATAGTTTCTATTACATGTTGTCTTCCCATAATAATAAAAATCATTAACACTCATATAATAAAATGAAACACCTCACACACTCTCTTAATGATAAATTTTGTAAATTCAGGCATGAAATATGAACAATGTTAGTTATACATTCATAATTTTATACATCTTACTCATAAGCAATGGTGTAATTGAAATCCTATAAGGTTTAAACTCTTTAAAATATCTTGGTCTTTTAATAAGAGTGGTTATACTACAAGTTTGATCTATTGTCTTTAGGTATAATTACTATCATTATTGTACTAAAATCACACAAAAAAATAAAATAAAATAAAATCATTAACAATACTTCATATATCCATTCACTTGATATTCATATCAAATTACATGTTCTAGGCCCTTTTACCAACTGGTTTTTTAAGAAATATGACAAAACTACCTTTGAGCCCTATTTAGGTCTACCTACAGGTCTATCTTATATTATTCACTCTATAATATATTATAATTATATATATAACATGTTTCCACTTACACAAACTCAATGAACACTTTATATACTCTTAAGTGCTTGATGATTCAAATAAAGACTTAAAATTTGTACTTAGAGCCCTATTTTAGGCCTAATTAAACCTGCATAAAAACACAATGTTTTATATATTCAATTATGGAGGATATAAATACTTTAAACACATTTAATTGAGGTCCTTATCCATCTAAATACCAATTTTGAGCAATATTTGATATTTCATTTAAGTTTGATGGTAATTTTAGTTAGTTAAACCCTAAATTAGGGTTTTACATGTCGTGAGCAAAGAAAATAGGATATCTTGAGTTATATAGACTTTAAAAACTTTATTCCATTTTTATTATGTCTATAAGGTGATTTATAAAAAAAAAAATTAATATAATTTAGACCTAATTAATCATGTAAACTTATAGGTCACACTTATTTGTCTGAATGTTATTCTCAAAACCCTATATTAAGCCCCGTGACTTGAGATAAGCATCAAAAAGAATGCAACAAGATAAATTAACATAAACTAAGGTTCATTAACATTTTAAAAAATCATATAATTTATTAATAATTATTTCAAACCTATTTTTTATTCAAATATGCTTTGAATATAATCTTTGTGGTCCTACAACTTACAAGAAACCTTCAACAACCTCTCTCAAAAACCTACAAACTAGTATTTATCTTTGTCTTTACCATTTATTGGATCCTTATATTTTTTAATCTTATCATTTTTCCAAAATTATTTTCATACTCCTATCAATCCTTAACTAACTTATGACTCTTCAAACATTCTTAATATATTCCTTTTCCTACGTTGGAATAAATTTATCAAGATAAAAGATATAGTTTAAAGAATTTACAACTAGGATAATGATTGAAATACATTTAAATAATGTTTATAAACCCCAAGGATCACTCAAATAAGTATAACTAACCTTGAAATCCACTAGAACTGACCAAATAGCCCAAAACCAATTCAAAATTTTAAATTTTTTGGTTTTGGTGAGAAAGTCCAAAACACCTCTAAATAATCAAAAATTCAAATTTGAAGCCTATGTAAGGTTTATTATTGATAAATTAAAACTTATAAGACCTCATAAAACCAAAACTATCACATTTGAGCTATGTATAATGATTCACTTACATCAGACTACTAGGGAACAAAAGACTTGTTGATGAGATCTTGCTCATGAGTCTTCAAAGTTGCTCCCATACTTGTCATTATCAATTGTAGATGCTTATCATGGATCTTATTATTTTCTTAAATGTTATCCCTTTATTTATTATTCATACCCTCCTATATTCCAAGGCCTGCTTAGGAGGGATAGTGGTTGATGTAGACCTCCATTGTCTTCAAATGTATATCTTCCTAACTATACATTGGTATATTTACTTTGAAACTTAAACTCTATTTGAATATTATTCCTATCTATATTTTCATATTGAGTTTTAAAAACTTTAACTTGATCTACATATAATTTTTCTATTTTTCTCTCCCGTACTTTGTATTTTTCTTGTGATTAGACTACCTATAAGGTTGTAGTACTACCTTCATTCATCTATATACCTTTCATTTTTAGTTTCTTTTGATCTTCCTTTATTATACCTTCACATGAGTAAACATATTAAATAAATAAATCTATTCATTAAGACTTTAAGTTCTATTATTATCAACTATGAATATTTTCTTCTTCTCATGTACATCATTTTGTACTTGAATCACTTCTTTTTGTTCCTCCTTCCTAGAAACTTTTATCTCTTATTTCATGTTTTTTTGCTCCTTGATGAAGATTCCTCCCTATATGGACTATTTTTAACATTATTTATTCTTACTATTTTTATCATAATTATTTTCCTTCAATACAACTTTCTTTTCTTCATTTACTTATTATTTATTTGGTAATTTTTTCTTTTTATTGCCTTCCATGGCAATCTCTTTTAACAAAATAGCTTTTGTAATGAACTCCTTGATATTAATTGTGCTTATTATTGATGACATCTGACTTTAAAATGTATTAAAAACCTCATTCACATGATCATTTGACAAAGTTTGAGTTTCGAAGTGAAAATTTATTCCCATAGTATTTGTAACAATTATCTTTGGCTTGACAAACAATACATCACTTACCTATTCTTTCTTATTCTAATGAAAGAACTCCTTTTCAATTTTTAGGAGTACCTTAGTATTTTATTCTATTGTTTCATTCTCCTCTTTCAATGGTATGAGTTTATTCTTCTCTTTATCTTTCTCAAAAGTGTAGGTGTTGCTTCTCCCATCATGTATAGCTTGCTTGTAAAATTGCCAAGGTCTGCCCAATAGGACATGGTAGACATCCACAGACATAACATCACATAAAAATTCATCCTTGTATTTTCCTATCTAAAATTCCACTTTAAATCTATAATTTACCAAGACTTGATATCCTTTTTACAACCAAAACACCTTATAATGAGTAGGTTGTGTTACTTTCTTTAAGCCTAACTTGTTAACCATTTAAAAATATACTAAGTTATTAGTATTTCCAATATTTATAATTATTTTTAAACACTTACCCTTTGAATTTCAATTAGTTTTGAATAATGTCTTTCTTTGTGCAAGCTCCTTAATCTCCTTATTGGGCTTGACCAACACTCTCTTCATGAGCAAAGATTCTCCAACTTCAAGTGCATCTTTATGAGAAGATGATCCCACACTTTCCTCATCAGCACAAATTATTTTCTCACTACCTTGACTTGTATAAGTATTATCTAGGCACTCATAATATCTATGCCCATATTTGTTTCATTTGAAACATCTACTCTAGAAACCTCCTAAATCTTTGCCTCTTGCATATGGTCTTATACCTCTAAATGAGTAGCCTCCACTTGTAATTTGACCTTGATTTTGTGAGTTGTTTTATCCTTAATCATGGGACTAAAATCTAATTCTACCTACATTATCTATTTTGTCTTTAAAATTTTTGCCTCTACCCTTTGAATGTTGACTTTGTTTTCTTGATAATTTCTCCTCTAGCTTGTGGACAAATTGATATGCCTCCTCAACTGATCTATATGATAAAAGGATTATATCATCTTGGATATTGAACATTAATCCATTGATGTACCTAGCCACATTTTCATCATCTTTTTCTATATGCCATTCTCTGATGGTTAGCTTGTATAACTCTTTTTTAGTCCTCGATTGTCATCTCCTTTTGCCTCAAATTTGTAATCTTATTGAAGAGATTATTTTGGTAGTCTTTCAACATGAATTTTCCCTTTAACTTGTCCACTATTATATCCCAAATCTTGATCTTTGGATTCACTTTCCTTATTCTCTTATCTCAAACTTCATCCCACCATAGTGATGCAAGGAAGTTCAATATAGTCATGGAAAATTCCACCTTCTTATCATCATATACATTTTCATACTCAAAATAGTTATCCATAGCACTGATCTAGTCAGCTAAATCATCCACATTCAAGCTACCTTCATACATAGGTACCTCTAATTTGGGATTAGAACTAACCCCCATGACTAATCTGATTACTCTCTCTTCTACTTCCTCTAGTTATGCCATTTCTTCTTGAGGTTCTTCATATTCTCTATCACTAAGATTTCATATCTCAATTCCTCTGATTTGTGAAAGTTTCATGGCTTGTAACCTATCTTGAATGTTTTTCATTTCCTCAATAAATAATGCTTAAGAAGGTTGCCTCCTCTGACCTCCACCTCTTGCTCTTATTACCATATTTACAAAATTAATTCATAACTTCTCAATTAAATTATTTCAACTTGAGATAATCTAAACTCAAATATAATACCACTATGGTGTAAGTGAGTGTAATAACCTAAAATTTAAGAAAGAAAAAGAGATAAAGAAACTATGTTTAAGGATTCCAAAAAGAATTAGCACAAAAAACTTAATGAGAATAATAATAATGTTAAATCTAACATAGGAACTAAACCAAGTCAATAAATCACTAATGACTTCATTAGGAAGTAGTTATCCACTTAGTACTCAGATAGAGGTAGGTCTGTGGATGAACAACACACTCACCCATTCCTATATATGTACTTGATATATGGCCTTCCTAACAAATCCATTACCAACTTATAAACTCACATGAGCACCTGTATAGACCATAAAATAGTCTAAACCACATAGGGTAAACCAAAAAGAGTTCAACAAATAAATACGAAAGGAAAAATGGATTCAACATAAGAATTATCATACTAAGCTTTCTTAGGCAAGATCTACAAAACTTCAAATAAGAACTAGTGATTATTTGGAGTACTATTTCCAAAAATAATACAATATAAGATATTTTTAACAATTGCTTCACTTATTTTGGGTACCATTAAAGGCCCTACAAAAGTGATATTCATATGATCATTGTACCATGATCATTGTAAGAATCACTAAATTTATACCCTCATACTAGTGACCTAACATACATTCAAATTTATCTTGTGTTCACCTATTCATTCTTAGAGTTTAAGAAAGTCTTATTTAATTCATAATGATATATGTAACCACATAAGTATCCATCACATTACTAACATGATCAAATGCATGTTCATGTATGTTTCCCATTAACCATGTTTTAAGCTTTGGTTTAGAGATTAAAATCTTAATTCTAAGTCTTACACGTCACTTGGTAGATATACTTCACACTAATGAACCATGTATGTAATTAATTTATCTTAATGTTTCAACAACCATGCTTAAGTTCTACATGTGAACATTTATAAAATTCACTTAGCCTTTATCGCATTTAGTTTAGTTACCAATTGCACCATTGATAACTTAGCTAAATACATAGATCGAATTCAATTAATTATGATAATATTAGTTAATTTCACACGGTTCATTATGGTCATTAAGTTTACGTATTAATATAAATTATTTAGAATAAATTTGTGATTGACAATAATCACAACAATGATTCATTTTTAGTAATGTCAACTAGATGTTCAACCTGATTGTAAGTTATTCTTTTAAGACCTCACGATTATCTTACAAGTTAAGGCTCAAGTCTAAATCATTCAAAAGAATATATAATTGAAAATGAATCCAATTTGTTTTTACCATTTAAATATATCAACTTAAGTTATAACCTTATACAACAAATAACAATACATGTTTTTATATTAATTCCATTGACTAGTGTCAATCTCTTTCAATTAACAATAAGATCTAAATAGACCCAACTTAGGTAGATAATTATTTTTAAGCAATAAATGTTATCATTTTAATATTTTAAAATATCCAAGTATTTTTATCAATATTTAATACTCAAAAATTTTAATTCTCTTTGCCATTTTCAAAGGAATAATTATAGCATAAAAACTTTCAACTCAATATAAGATTTAAGTAAACTTGAGTACTTCTCTTAAAGTAATATGGTCACATTAATTCAAGTATTTCAACTTAAATCAATAACCATATACTTCTAAGAGAACATGATCTTTTTATTCACAAATTCCTCAAGAATTTAAATTACTAAATGAATGATAATCAATCGATACAAATATAATTAATAAGTGTTCTTACTTATTTCACTATCGAAGAAAACATTAAATGAATGTACATGGTTATATTTATTAACATATAATATAATCCTCTTGCTAATAGTTTATAGTTCAATGTTTTCAACCACATAGTCAATAGCTATGAAAAACATCTTTCCATTATATACATCACACTAAGATAATATTTCAACAACATCTAAATGAAATATCAATACTCCTTAAAAGACTTTATAATATAATGTTCTAAATTAAATAATATTTCTAAAGGATAACAAGTATTCGTTAAGTTATGAATTAACTTGATTCTAAATGAACCCATTTATGTAAGATAAATAGACATAATAATATCACTAATTATGATAACTCAAAGAATCAATTATCATCAATGGAGATAATACTATACAGGTATCAAAATAATTTAATTCACTTTACAACACAGTCTCCAACAATTTTTATTTCAACTTCTAATAAATAATGCACATCTTGAATAAGTCCAAATAATTAAATATTCTACTTGCACATTTAAAAAATACCTACCCTTCTAGTCCCAATCAACCCCCCATTGGTGGTTGTAGACCACCCCATCCATCAATTAGATGTAGAACTTAATATCAGGGATTCAAAAAGAGTAATAGGGAGTAAAATGTTTTGAGACTTATAGTAAAAATATGTTATTATTAAACAAATAAAAATTATAAACTCAAAATAGGGTTGCAACAATCAATTGATGAGGAACGTGTTTATAAGTTACTTTAACACTCTTGTCTCTCATGTAGACTTTATAGGATTGATCTTCATGAATCAAAGTAACCCCACTTGATTCATCAAATCAAATCCATATTGATATATAAATACACCCAATTTGTGTTATTAAAGTAACTCATAAACACCTCAAAACCAATTCGAATCATAAAGATTTAAATCAAAATAACTAGGCTTTCCCAAAACACATAACCAATCATAATTGTATTTTCATTTTAAAAGTCATAATAACAGTTATGCCTTCCCATGATTCTCAAATTAAATCTTAGAAATCATTAAAACCATGTGAAAACATAATAGAAATAAAAAATTGTGATTGAAACCATATAACACAATCATACCAATGATTAAATAATCCTTGCAAACCAAATCGTTACCTATAGTAATCTCTAACTCTAAGATTTAAATCAAAATAAAATCTCATCAACACTTTACCACTGAGTGTAAAATCAACACAAAATTGAAATTAATAAAGCCTTGACACCATTTAAAATAATGAAAGTCAATCGATAGTCCCATATCAACATTGAAAAACCATCAAAGGAATTTAAACATTAATGAAATCCTTTACACACAGTTGTATACATCAATAGTTTGCATACCAATAAACCCATAAAAACCCTTATCACTAAAACCCATCACAAGATTAAAATGATCACTATTATGATCCATTTGGGTATTTTTCCCCAAAGTAAAAACATATTAGTAAACATAATCATTGAACTGTAATTACCTTAAAAAGTCAAAACCCAAAAATGGTGATAACTATAAAACCTGTAAATAATTTTTCAATTTTGTCTCAATAGGAATGTCCCATTTTAATCAAAAAACAACTTAAAAAATGTAGGGTTTATATCCAACATGACAAACATATATCTATGGTATATGCATGAACTCGACATAATAAAAGAAACAACTAGTAACATGAAATGGCTTAACCCACAAGTGTAAAAATATAACTGCAACTATATCGAAGAGCTTGAAAGCATAAAAAATAAAATGGAATCCATTTAATTGTCACCAATACCAAAATATGTGGAGATGAAAAACATGCCACATGATGAGAGAGTTTCCATCTCTTTCTTACACCTTCAAGAGTCCTCATAAATCTTATGCAAGTTGCTACTTAAAAACATGTTTTCCTCTAAATTTCTACCTAGTTATACTAAAACTATGGGCCAAAACATGGCCTTTATTTATACCATTGAAAAATAATTGAAAATACCAAACTCATAGTTTGATAATGGACTAATAGAAAAACCCATGAAATTTGCCCACCCTAGGTTAAAATTACAAGCTCCAAAGATAAAATCAAATGCCAAAATATCTTTTACCTTAGAAGCTACTCAATAAATTTTACCTTGAAAATGGATTTAACCCTAATCAAAACTCACAATAACTTTTTTCCAAAATCCAAAGATAAAATTATAACCAAATCTAATTAGCACCCCTTGACCTAATTAAGGTTAAACATGGGGGTCCTTTTTGCACTAAGTAAGAATGAAACAAATAAAAAACTTAATGACACTTGAATAAATAAAATTGAAATGTCTAGCTTACACTAACAATAATAGATCAAAAATTCAACCAACTTAAAAAAAAGAATAGAAACAACTTCCAATTATGAAATCAACATTAATAACTAGTCAAGTAAATTGACTAGATCAAAATAAAAATTAAGTATAATATAATTGTGGATTCAATCAGTATGTCAAGATCAAAATATAAACATCATAGGCTCTAAATTTCATTTCTATTGAATCATTTATTAATCATCATTATCTATTGTTGTAGAGTTTTCTATCCAACCTAACTCATCAATAATATATCACTGTAATCACCGAAAAGGTGCATCAATAGTATCTAGACTGAAAACAAGTAATGAATGAAATCATTTATTATATAACTAAAAATACATCATATACTATTCAAAATAATCAACATGAACATAATAAATTTATAATATATTTGGATAACACATCATAAACCACATCAAATGTATCACAGCATATAAGTTACTAAAACATAGTAGAAAAGCAATCAATGAACCATGAAAAAGTCCTCAACTAAATCATAACAAAAGTAATAAATGTCAAGTATCAAGGGTTGTGACATCCTCCCCTAATTGAAAAATATCCATCTTGGTGAATAAAATATCCAAGGATAGTATTGCCTAAAAAGACTTTTATCTCCCCAAGTAGCATTTCTTTCAAACAAAAGATCCCATTAAACCAAAATTTGATAAATTTCATGATTTCACAAGCTAATGTTGTGATGGTCCAGGATCTTCACTGGTACCAATTACATATTTTCCTCTTTTTAAACTTGAAGATGAGACCAATCCAAAACATGAGATGGATAAGGTATGTATTTTCTCAATAATGTAACATGAAAAACATAATGAATCTAGGATGGGCTAGTTGGTAGTTAACAAGACTAAATTTCTCAAAATTTTCAAAAGGTCCAAGAAACTAAGGAGCCAATTTGGAAGACTTTCCAAAATTTATTAAACTTTTATGTGATCTAACATGTAAGAAAACTTTATCACTAAATTCAAATTATCATGGTGACCTCTTTAAATCTACATAGCTTTTCTATCTATTAGAGGCAAATTTCATATTTTACCTTATAATTTCCATTTGTTTATCATATTCCTATAAAACATTAAGAAAAAAAATAGTTCTATTTTCTAAACTTTCCCAACCAAGTGGAGTTATACATTTACACCCATACAGAGCTTCAAATACAACCATTTTAATCATAGAATGATATGTGTTATTATATGAAAATTCAACTAAGTGTAAATAATATTTCCATTTAACTTATTGATCCATCACATACATTCTTAACATGTCTTCCATAATCTAATTAAGCTATTCCATCTGACCATCTATTTTTAGGTGGTACGAAGAACTAAAATTCAATCTAGATCCAAAAGCAGTAGTCATTGTTTTCCAAAATCTTGAAGTAAAAAGTTTATCTTTGTTAGAGATGACTTTTAGCATGCAATGCAACCATACTATTTCTTTTATAAAATGTTTAGTAAACACAGATGCATCATCAATTAGATTTTTAGCAATGAAATGGCCAACTTTGATAAATTTATCTATTATATCCAAAATAGTATAATGTTTACTTCGATACTTTGGCAAACCAACTATGAAATCAAGAGAAATAATAGCCCACTTACTTTGTGGAACATCATGAGGATATAATAGTCCTCTTAGATATCAATGTTCAAATTTCACATGCTAACATTATAATCATTTTTCCACAAAGTCAATAACTTCATGTTTCAAACTATTCTAATAATACAATCTTTTCAGCTCATGTATCATCTTCGTGACACCTAGATGAGCATAATGAGGTGTTGTATGTACCAATTTCAATATAATAGTCCACAAATCACCTAATATGGTAACATAAATTCTATTTTTGTACCTAACTAGGATATTAGAATTAATAAAAAAAATCAAAAAAAATATTTTCCATGAGCTCATCAGTTAAACCTACACTTACCTCTTGGTAGAATTCATCAGAACATTATTATTCTAAAATTATTTTTTAGAATAGACATCATAGCAAGATACATGCATTATTTGAGTGCATTATCAACTTGATTCTCCTTACCTTTCATGTATGAAATATCCATTTCAAAATTGCTCAAAAATTCTAGCCATCTATGTTAGCATGCATTCAGATCATCCTAGGAAATTAAGTATTTCAGGCTAAAATGATCATATTTGACCTTAAAATGTTTGTTTAATAGAAAAAATTTCCATTTCTTAAATGCATATACAATGGCAGAAAGCTCAAGGTCATGAGTCATATATATTTTATCATTATCCTTAAGTTTTTGTGACTCATAAGCCACCACCTCACCATCCTGCGTCAACACACCACCAAAGCCTTCTTTAGATGTATCAGCCTAGATCTCAAAATTACCATTTGGATATATCACAATAATTACATGTGTTATTATTAATTTCTCTTTAAGATTCTATAAATCTTGTTCACATTCATAATTCCAAATGAGCTTCTTACCCTTACACTGCATGGAAGTTATTGGATTAGCCAATCTAGAAAAAAATCCACAAATCTCCTATAATAACCAGCGAGTCCCATAAAATTGCATACTTCATGTAAATTTTTAGGAATAGGCCATTCTTGGATAGCCTTGATCTTAGTGGGATCCATAGCTATATAATCCTTAGAAATTATGTGACCCAAATAATAAATTTTAGATTGATAAAAGGCACATTTGGATAACTTACCAAAAAATTATGATGCCTTAACCTAAGCTCAAATGTTTCTCATGTTCAGCATTCTTTAAATACATCAGTATGTCATCAAGAAAAACTAACACAAACTTATCTATAAAATCTCTAAATAGATTATTTATTAGGTTCATAAAGGTAGTAGGTGCATTAGTTAAACCAAAGGGCATTACCGTAAACTCATAATGTCTATACTAAGTTTGAAAATCAATCTTATGAATGTCTTCTTCCTTGATTCTTAGATGATGATAGCCTAACATCAAGCCTATCTTAGAAAAGATAGTTGTATCCTTGATTTGATCAAATAGATCATCTATCCTTAGTAAATGATAACAGTTATTGATAGTTACATTATTAATCATGTGGCAGTTAACACATAAGTGTAAGGTTGCATCCTTATTTTTCACAAAGACCATGGGTGCACTATAAGGAGACACACTTGGTCTAATGCTGTCATTTTCTAACAACTCTTGAAACTAAACCTTTAGTTCCTATAAATTAGCTATATTCATGTAGTAGGGATCCTTTGATGTAGGAGCTTCCCCTAGAATTATATAAATATAAAAATCAAACTCCCTCTGAATGGGCAATCCAATTAGCTTTTTAAGAAACACATCAGAAAAATACTTTAGAAAAGGAAACTCTTTATAAGTAGTTTCATTTTTAGGTGTAGTTTTTGTATCTGAATAGCATACAGTTTTCATCCCTTTTGTACAGCCTTCTTCAATTGTAAAGTTGACAAAAGATTACATATCTTTGGCTTTAGCAAACCTTGAATTTATTTTGTATTTTCTAAGTCATCACAGTAAGTTATAAGATTATTCTAGTAGTCCAACATGGATTTATGTTGCTTCAACTAGTCTATTCCCAAAATTAAAACATAAGATCCAAGGGGAGCTAAGAATATATTGGTTTTGGTTTAAAAACTCCATAAATTTATCGCTACTTTCTCAAGGCATTTGGATACTGGTACCCTCTTGTCTATACCAAATTAGACCTCCCAACCTTCTCTTAATGTCATGGGATTCAGTTTGCATTTATTTGTAATCATAGTATAAATAAAACTATATGTTTCACCTAAATCAACTAGATTAGAAGTTGAAAAGTTATTTAATTTACATGTTATCTCTATAGGAGTGGTTTATTACTCCACATTATAATTATCCAAAGTTTCATATACTCTATGGTTGGTTAATTATCCTAGTTGTAGTTTTGGATAGTCCTTGCAATAATGATAGTCACAACACTCCTAACACATGATAGTCCTTTAAGGTGCTAAAATAATGGTGTTTTCCCCAGTGGTAGGTACATTTTGAAGTCCTTAGGTCTAATTTTTCTTATAGAATTTATTTTTTGAAGAGTTTTGATTCTTTAATTCTTATCATGTCCCTAAAATTTATTATAACCATTAGTAATCCTAGTAAATCTATGATTTTGACCATATTTCTTAAAATTCTTTGGTAAATGGGATAAAAAAATTATTTTAGACTACTATTTATTCTATTTAAAATCTTACCTCACCTTTTGATGAGCTTTCTCTTTCTCTTTTGCAATATGAGTAGATTCAATGGTAGCAGTCAAAGTATCTAGGTTGGTAATATTGACATCATACATCAATATTTCCTACAATCCCAAATTAAACATGGTCACTTTGGTTTATTCATCATGCATATAGTTCACATGATGTAGTAGGTTCAAAAAAAAAATCATACTAAGTAATTGTCATATTTTTCTACTTTAACAGTTATAAGTGAGTTATTTTTTATACCTTGAAATTAGCACTGAGATATCACATCCTAAACTACCTTTCAAAAATAAGCCAAGTAGGATTCATTAACCAGTATCTCTCTAAGGAATATAGATGATTCCAGCATAGAGCTACAACTCCAACTAGTTGATATGTAGTCACCTTTGCTTTCACATTAGATGGAATATTGTGTAAATTAAAGTAATTTTGTAGGTTAACCAACAATGCATCCGTTGTGTCACCATATTCTTCACCTAAAAAGGTTGGTGGAGGAATCTTTTTTAATTCTTTGATAATGGGATCAACCACATTTACATTTTTTATTAGGGCTCTTTCTCACCACCTTGCCCTTCTTTTCAAAGAGGTACTTCTTCAAGTTGAATACCATCTAAACTATTTAATCTACATTCTTGGGTTTCTAGTTTGTTTTGAAGGGAATTTAAAGTAGTTAGAATCTAATTCAAGACTACCTCTTGGTTAGTATTTATAATTTTTTCATCACAGTTAGGTGCTCCAACATTGTTACCAACATTTTTAATGGGAGGTTATTCTCTATCAGGAACATTGGCTTTATGACCTCTACCTCTATCTTTACCTCTACCCAGGTTAACATGTGTCAGGTTTTTGTCTACCACTCCAAATCTTATTCTCACCATCTTGAGGTGAAATAAACAAGATAGTATAAAAATAGTAAATAAAATTCCCCAAAGTTCCCTATATTAGTTAACTTGGCTCTGATACCACAATGTAATAAACTAAAAAAAAAACATCGAGATAAAATAACTATGGTTAAGGATTCCAAAAAGAATTAGCACAAAAAATGTAATGAGAACCATAATTATGTTATAGCCAAAATAGGAACTATACCAGGTCAATAAATCACTAATGACTTCATTAGGAAGTAGTTATCTACTTAGTACTTGGATTGAGGTGAGTTAGTGTATGAACAACACACTCATACACTTTTATCTATGTACTTCCTATATGGCCTTCTTAGCAGAGTCGTTACCAACTCATAAACTCACCCGAGCACCTATACAAGCCATAAAATAGTCTTCACCTCATAGGTTAAACGAAAAAGAGTTTAATAAATAAATGTGAAAGGAGAAATAAATTTAGTAGAAGAATCATCATACTAAACTTGCTTAGGCAAGAACTACAAAACTTTAGATAATAGTTAATGATTGTTTAGAGGACTATTTCAAAAATAAATATGATATAAGATATTTTTAAAAATTGCTTCACTTATTTTGAGTTCCATTAAGGACCATATTAAAGTGTAATCCATATGATCATTGGACCATGATCATTGTAATAATCACTACACATATACCCTCATACTAGTGATCTAACATACATTCATATTTAGCTTATATTCACTTATTTATTCTTAGAGTTTAGGAAAGTCTTATTAATTCACAATGATGTATGTAACCACATATTTAGCCATCATATCACTAACATGATCAAATTCATGTTCATGTATGTTTTTGATTAACCATCTTTTAAGACTTCATTTAGAGATTAAACTCTTAATTCCAAGTCTTACACGTCACTTGGTCAACATACTTGCCACATTAATGAACCATGTAACAATTCATTTATCTTAATTTTTCAACAACCATGCTTAAGTTTTGTATGTGAACATTTATAAAATTCACTTTGCCTTCATCTCATTTAGTTTAGTTACCAATTGCACCATTGATAAGTTAGCTAAATACTTAGACCAAATTCAATTACTTATGACAATATGAGTCAACTTCACATGGTTGATTATAGTCATTAATTTTATGTATTAATCTAAATTAGTTATAATAAATGTGTGATTGCCAATAATCATAACAATGTTTCAATTTTATTAATGTCAACTAGATGCTCAACCTGATAGTAGGTTATTCTTTTAATACCTCAAGATTATATTACAAGTTAAGACTCAAATATAAAGCATTCAAAAGAATCTATAATTAAAAATGAATCTATTTTTTTCAACATATCAACTTAAGGTAAAATCTTATACAACAAATAACAATACATGTTTTTATATTAATTCCAATGACAAGTGACAATCTCTTTCAATCAGCAATAAGATCCAAGTAGACCCAAGGTAAATAACTATTTGTGAATAAAAAATGTTATCATTTAAGATTTTAGAATATCCATCTAAGTATTTTGATTAGTATTTAATACTCAAAACTTCTAATTCTCCTTGCCATTCACAAAGGAATAATTATAGCATAAAAACTTTTAACTCAATATAAGAATCAGGTAAGCTTGAGTACTTCTCTTAAAGTAATGTAATCACATTTATTCAATTATTTAAACTTAAATCAATAACCATATAGGTATAAGAGAACATGTTATTTTTATTCACAAATCCATCAATATTTTAAAACACTAAAAGAATGATAAGCAACCACTACAAATATACTTAATAAGTGTTCTTATTTATTTCAATATCAAAGAAAACACTAAATGAATATACATGGTTTTATTCATTAAATTTTAATATAACCTCTTTATAATAGTTTATGGTTAAATTTTTTCAACCACATAGTCAATAGCTATGAAAAACATCTTTCCATTATATACATGACACTAAGATAATATTTCAACATCTAAATGAAACATCAATATTCCTTAAAGGACTTTGTAATATAATGTACTGAATTAAGCAATATTGGTAAGGATAATAATTAGTCATTAAGTTATGAATGAACTTAATACTAAATGAACCCATTTATGTAATCTAAATACACATAACAATATCACTTATTGTGATAACTTAAAGAATTAGTTATCATCAATGGAGATAATATAATACAAGTATCAAATCTATTTTATTCACTTTACAAAATAGTCTCCAAAACCTTTTATTTCAACTGCTCATAAATAATGCACATCCTAAATAATTCCAAACAATTAAATCTTTTACTTGCAGCTTCAACAAACACCTAGCCTTCTAGTCCTAATGATCCCTCCATTGGTGTCCCCAAACCAACCCATCCATCAATTGGATGTAGAACTCAATAGCAGGGATTCACAAAGAGTAATAGGAAATAAAATGTTTTGAGCCTCAAAGTAAAAATAGGTTATCATTACACCAATCAAAATTAAAAACTCAAAATAGGACTAAAACAATTAATTGATGAGTAACATGTTTATAAGCTACTTTAACACTCTTATCTCTCATGTAGATTACATAGGATTAATCTTCATGAATCAATAGAACCCCGCTTGATTCATTAACTATAATCCATCTTGTTATATAACTACACCCAATTCATGTTATTAAATTAACTCATAAACACCTCAACCCTGATTTGAATCATAAAGAGTTAAATCAAAATAACCATGCTTTCTCAAAATACATAGCCAAGTAGAATTATCTTTTCATTTTAAAATTCACAATAATGGTTATGCCTTCCCATTATCCTCAAATGAAATCTTAGAACTCATTAAAACCATGTGAAAACATAATAGAAACCAAACATTATGCTATGAACCATAAAAACCAGTCATACCAATGACTAAATAATCCTTGCAAACCAAATTGTTACCTATAGTAATCTCTAACTCCAAGAGTTAAATCAAAATGAAAGCTCATTGACAATTTACTACTAAGTGTAAAATCAACACCAAATTGAATATAATAAATCCTTGCGACCATTTCAAATAATGAAATTTAATTGATAGTCCAATATCAACATTGAAAGACCATCATATGAGTTTAAACATTAATGAAAGCCTTTACACATAATTGTATACATCAATAGTTTGCATACTAATAAAACCATAAAACCCTTATCACCAAAACCCATCACAAGATTAAAAAAATCACTATTATGACCCATTTGGGTATTTTTCCCCAAAGTAAAAACATATAAATAAACATATTCATAGAACTATAATTACCCAAAAAAGTCAAAACCCAAAAATGGTGATAATTATAAAACCTGTAAATCATGTTTCAATTTTATTTCCAATATGAATGTCCTATTTTAATCAACAAAAACTTTAAAAACATAGGGTTTCTATATAACATGACAAACATCTATCTATGTTATACGCATGAACTCACCATCATAAAAGTAATAACTAGTAACATGAAATGGCTTAACCCACAAGTGCAAAAATACAACTACAACTATATCTAAGCCTAAAAGCATACAAAATAAAATGGAACCCACTTACTTGCCAATGCTACCAAAATATGTAGAGATGAAAAATGTGCCACATGAGGAAAGAGTTTCCACTTCTTTCTTACACCTTCAAGAGTCCTCATAAATTATATGTAGGTTGCTCCTAAAAAGACCATTTTCCTCTAATTTTTTTCCTAGTTATACTAAAACCAAGGTGAAAGACGTGGCCTTTATTTATGATATATAAAAATAACATTAAAAACCAAACTCACAGTTTCATAATGGACTAACAAAAAACACATGAAATTTGCCTAAAATTTGAGTACAGTAACCTAGGTCAAAACTGAGAGCTTCAAAGACAAAACCAAATTTTGAAAGACCAGAAACACATTTACTATGGAAGATAATCAACCAATCTTGCATTAAAAAGGGATTAAACCTTAATCAAAACTCATGATCATTTTTTTTCCAAATTCTTAAGATAAAATGATAACCAAATCTAATTAGCACCCTTTGACCTAGTCAAGGTTAAACATTAAGGTCCTTTTTTCACTAAGTAAAGAAAAAAAATATAATGCTTAATGACACTTGACCAAATAAAAGTGAAATTACTAGCTTACACTAATAACAATAAGAACAAACAATCAACAAACTTTTAAAAAAAAGAACAAAATCAACTTCCAATTATGAAATCAACATTAATAACTAGTCAACTAAAATAATTAGATCAAAATAGAAATCAAGAACACAACTATAGATTTAATTATTATGTTTGGATAAAAATTTAAAAATCATAGTCTATTAAGTTCATTTCAACTAAATCATTTATTACTCATCGGTATCCTATGTTATAGAGTTTTATATCTAACCTAGCTCATCAATAATATGTCCTTGTAATGACTGAAAAGGTCATTAGTAGTATCTGGACTCAAACAAGTAATTAATTAAATCACTAATTATAGGATTGAAAATAAATCATATATAATTTATAGTAATTATCATGAACATAATAACTCAATAATCCATTTATCATCATAATAGTTTGATACCACATCAAGTGTATCATAGCATATAAGTTACTGAAACATAACAAAAAAAAGCAATTAATGAACCATGAAATAGTCCTAAATTGAATCATAAAAATATTACTAAAAAACATAATAAATTTAAATTATCTATGATTTTGACAGTGAAATCCTAAAAGGTCTAAACTCTTCAAAATATCTTAGTCTTTTAATAGGACTAGTTATACTATAGGTTTGTTTTCTTGTCTTTAAGTCTAGTTGCTCTCATTATTTTACTAAAATCACAAAAAAAAAAAAAAAAAAAAAAAAAAAATCATTAATAATACTTCATATATCCATCCAAATGATATTCATATCAAATGATAAGTTATAGGCCCTTTTACCAACTAGTTTTTTAAGAAATATGACAAAACTGCCTTTTAACCCTGTTTAGGCCTACCTACAAGTTTGCATTGTGTTATTTACTCTATAATAGATTATAATTAAAAATTTTGAGATATTTCAAACATTTTTTTACTTAAACAAACTCAATTAACCCTTTATAAACTCTTAAGTTCTTGATGATTCAAAGAAAGTCTAAAAACATGTACTTATGACCATGTTTTAGGCCTACAAAAAAACATGGTCCTCTATATATGTAATTATGGAGCTCTAAATAATTTTAAAAACTTGGATCATGTAATTTACGTCCTTATCCATCTAACTACCAATTTTAGGCAATATTTTATAGTTATTTAGGTTTTATGGTAATTTAAGTGAGTTAAACCCTAAACTAGGGTTTCACATGTTGAGAGCAAAGAAAATAGGATATCTAGAGTTATACAAACTTTAAAAAATTGATTCCACTTGTACTATATCTTTAATTTTATTTCTAGATTTTTTTAATATAATTTATACCTAATAAATCATGTAAACCTATAGGTCATACTTTCTCATTTTAAGTGTATTTTTAAAAAACCCATCTTAAGCCTTATGACTTGAGCCAAACATCAAAAAGAATGCAACAAGATAAAATAACATCAAATAAGGTTAATTCACATTTAAATAAATTCATTTAATTTATTCACAATCATTTCAAACCTCTTCTTTGTTCAAATATGCTTTGAATATAGTCTATGCAATCTTGTAACTTACAAGAAACCTTTTAAAACCTCTCTCAAAAGCCTACAAACTAGTATTTATCCTTGTCATAACCCCTTATTTTATCCTTAATTCAAGGTTTTAAGCTTATAATTTTTAAAAAATTAGTTACATACTCCTAGGAATCCTTAATTGACTTATGACTCTTTAAACATGCTTGATCTAGCCATTTTCCTATGTTGGAAGAGACTTATCAAGATATAAGATATATTTTAAAACATTTAAAACTAAGATAATGATTGAATAACATTTACATCATGTTACTAGACCCCAATTATCACTCACATTAAGTATCATAACCCTTGAACCCTACTATAACTCACCAAATAGCCTAAAACAAATTCAAAAATTTGAATTTCATAGTTTTGGTAGAAAAGTCCAAAACACCTGTAAATAACCCACAAACAACATCTAAAGCCTATGTAAGTTTTTTTATTAATAAATTAATACTTATAAGACATTTTAAATCCAAAAACTATAATATTTGAGATATTTACGATGTTTCACCTACATCAAGTAACCTCAAGTGTTACTCAATTATTATTGCTTTAATATTCAAACAAAACTATTACTACTAGATGAAAAAGGGAATGTATGACTCCTTTCATTTCTCCTCATCCTATACCTTAAAGTTTTAACAATTACCATCCCACTTGCATTATTTTCCCATAAATTATATTAGATTTTATGGTCTATGATTATATTAATAACTGACGAGGTAGACCACCACATAATGGAGGAAGTAAACATGTTCCTCCTCAACCCCCTTCAGCTCCCACGAGGTAGGCAAATAAATCTAAAGGGTATGATATCATGGAAAAACTAAAAAATACCCATGCAAAAATTTCAATTTTAGAGTTACTAAAAAGTTCATTGGTTTATAAGAATATTTATATATTGTATTGCAAGATAATATTATTTCTAATGATACATAACCTACCACTTTTGATTCTATCCTGAGCACCTCTAAAGATATTTAAAGTATTATTACTTTTGAAGTTGAAGAATTTCCAACACAAAATATAATCACAAAAAATATCCCACTTTTTATCCAAATAAAGGAATCAAGAGAGTATTAATTGATCTTGGGGTTGGAGTAAACATCTATATTAGTCCTTTCTTACAAAAATTGGGTGTTAACATTGACAACATCCAACCAACAAATCAAACTATCAAATGATTCAATTATTCTTCAAGACAAATACTTAAAATGATATCTCTAGATGTAACATTGGGACCTAAAACATTGTCTAATTTATTTCATGTTATGCCTAGTCACTTGTATTATAATTTATTATTGAGGATATCATGGATGCATATGTTGGAAACAATACCATCTAAAATCCATAAGTGTCTTAAATTAATACATGAAATATATTCATATAAATTTTTTGTGGATGATAACCCTTTGTAATATTGTAAAATCTAAACATATTAATCACAGTTGGATGATCCAACCATCATTCCTCCTTCCCAAGTCATCCCTTGGGATCAAAATTACACATGAAATTAGATAATTGAGTACTAATAACAAGAAATCATAAAAATTAAAATTATGAATGGAGAAACAATAATTACATTAAGCAAATCAAGACATTGAGAAATTAAAAATAGCACAAGAGAAGGCTCAATTGTAACTTCTAAAATTACAAGAGGAACAAGCAAGATTTCATAATGAACATTTGAAAAAGAAATAGTGAGAAATTTAATAGTTATAAATTGAATAACTTGAGAAGAATAAATTAAAAAAGGAACAACAACGGTTACAAGTAGAACAATAAAATATACAAAAATTACATCAAGATAATATGGAACAACAAAATTTTATTCCTGATTTACCTTTTTTGGTTAATTCTAAGATAGTATATGGCAATATTTCAGATTATTATGATAGTGGTGATGTTGAAGCTAACATATTCAATATGACATATGATAAAATATGCAATCTAAACTTCAATCCTTTTGATGATTATTTATATTATACTTTATTCACACCCATTAGTCTAGGGGTTTACCATGATGATTCCTAATTAATTGCTAAGAATAGGTCAAATTCAAAGAGTAAATATATTTTAGGTATGCCTAAAGATGATAATGGGAAAAATTATTACAATAGTAGCTCTCATTTGTATTTATGATCAATATAGTGAATAATTTGGAAATATCAGGTGCAAGAGTTTCATATTTATTATAAATAATACCACATCAAAATATACCCATAATAAATTTACAAATATTATTAGATAATAAGCATATCACATTACCTACTATTAGACATCAATCAATAACATGTTTTTTGCATACATTAAAACCATTTTGTGTTTATCATAGAATTGCATGACATGATATAGATCATTGTAAAACATAACAAGATAAAATTCAAAAGTACAAGCATGAAGACATTATCAGATTAATACATATTCAACAAACATCTCTTACAACAAAGGTTCAAAAAAAATCACCCATAGATATGACACGTAGAAAGCATCATCAATAAAAATATTTAACCATCATAGTATATATGAAAGGAACTTATTTTAAGCATAATCACATTTATAATACTAAAAAGGAAAGTATGTGTAGTGTTAGAGGATTACCACAAATAGGATATACTATCAATGACTTACATCATAGTGCAAATTAGGAAGAAGCCCTTGGATATATCATATACCCAATTACTTGTGGACTAAAATATGTCAATACAAAGGTATTGATTATGCCTCATACACATCAATTACCATTTACATTGGGATGATCATGGTTACAATAAATGCAAGATATGATAGATACTAATAAATAGTTCATCATCTTTTCACATGAAGGAAGAATAATTCACATACCATGTGATGGTAAAAATGACTAGGATATTGAAAAAAAGAGGAATTTTCTATGTACTTGCATAAATATAAAAATATAAATCTTGATAATGATGACTTACTTGATTATTCACTACATTTAAAAAACATTCAAATAAATCAAAAAATCAAAAATCTAATTATACATAGCTTCTTGATTATTTATGTTATTCTTCTACTTCTTGCACATGCAATTGGTTTGATAAAATTATTCTAAGCCCTTGAATATTACAAAAAATTTGGCCACTTGGCTCTTCTTTTTAATTTTCAAAATCTAAATAGTCCAAAACATTGATATATCCTACCATATTATGCCATTTACCTCTCTTTTTCATAGTTTGCACTGATAAAATTACATTTTATGACAAGGATAATATTGACCAGTAAGGGATATAAATGACTACGATTAATGTTATCAATTGGTTGATCCTATCATATGAAAATTTTCACACAAAAATAAAAATATGAGCATATAGGGCCTATATATTTCTAGTTTTTTTATATTTCACCCAATTTTGATATGCACAATAGTACTTATTCATGCAAGCTATCTCTTTTCATGTGATATATTGATCATATATGCTACATATATTGACAAGTTTACATTTGATGAAATGAGGAAGCAAAATTAAATATTCCTCTGCATACTTATTCAGTCTCCTATGGGATTTTCAAAGTTACAACACACATATACAGTGAGAGCATATTGCCATGCATGACCATGCCATCATTCCTATTACATGCTTTACATTGACACATGTTTTAGATTGTTTTTATCCCTTCCATTTCTTATACTTTATAAATCCATGGTTATTAATAGTTTCTTTGGTTCTAGGTTCAAAATGAAAAAAAGTATTAAAAAAAAATCAAATATTTAAAAAATGTAAAAAATATTTTAAATATTCTAAAAAATAAAAATTAGGACTTGATCATGATTAGATATATATTTTGCATCATTGGTATATGTTATTTATCTCTTGATTGGTATATAACATAATATATTTCTATCACACATGCATTTCATTGGTATTCATGAGTGTTATAACAAGAGGTATAGATTTTACATGGACTAAGATGTTAGACTTGCCTCTACCCAATATCCTTGCTAAATTGGGGGCATATTTTCCATAGGTTACATTATTTACAAGTGTTAAAATTATATAAATTCTCTAATATTGAGTTATACACACTTTCAAAAATTTCTTATTAACATATTTATCACATAATGTATACATAGATATGATATTTGCAAGAATATGATCACATTACATGTACATGGTGTAGACTATATTTCTAGTTTTGTGTTCCACTGATGTTATTACTTGTAAATAATATATTAGACTTTGTTTGTCTATTATGTATGGCCCTT
The DNA here is from genome assembly GCA_037957365.1 of Torreya grandis. Taxonomy (NCBI): domain Eukaryota; kingdom Viridiplantae; phylum Streptophyta; class Pinopsida; order Cupressales; family Taxaceae; genus Torreya; species Torreya grandis. The sequence goes on along the minus strand of JARHVA010001632.1, from coordinate 2,933,492 downwards.
GTCCCTTGGTTTTAAATTTCTTGAACATCTCTATGATATCTTGTTTGGTATGTGTGCAATTTGAACATGTCCATTGTTTATGGCCCTTGGTCCACTATTTTATGTGGCATTTAAACATGTCCCTTGTTTTGAAATTATATATGTCCTTTTAACATGTCCCTTATATGTGGCCCTTGTCCTTATTATGTGATATTGTGCTTGTTATGTTATGTGCTTTTTGACCTTGTTAAGTTTGAAGAGTTCCATGATCCATATCATGTACTAACTAATGAATATAATTCTAATTTCACAATATACTACTATGAGTTTCATTGATAAATTTCTATAGGCCTTGTCATTATGTTATATACTTGATTTGAAAGGTACATATCTATGTTGAAATAATTTTCACATATGATACATTATTCAAATATTACATCTTGTTATGAATTATACAATTAAATTTTATTTTGAGATTAGTGTCTTTCAAGATATAATTCCCTCACCTCAAAATGGGGGCATTTTGGTAGGCTTTTCATACATGAGAGAAGATTATTCAAGGTAATAAATTAATTTTTAGTACAAAATATTATTTCAAAATTCAATCATTGGTATAGATTATGGAGGCATATGCCATGCATTTGCACTCATATTACATGAACAAACTACATATTCACATAGTTTTAGGTGCATGATATAGATTCATGCATAAGCATCAAATAGAATTTATAAAATTCCATTTATGTAAAGCTACAAATTCTACATTTATCAATGGAAACATGATACAAATTCATACATATTATACTATTTTTCAAAATTCATGGGGCATGATATAGATTCATGCCATGCTTTTCAATAATACTTATTATCTATGGGCATGGTAGGAGCATGATGTTTCCCATTCTCTTTTGATCTTGTATTCAACAACTAAGGAAGAAAGTTACAATCAAATCTATAATCCATCTATAATGATTGATTCAGTTAAAGTTAATAATGAATAACTTAGAGTTTCAGTGCCCTCTAATATTATTGCTTGTGAATCCATTATGGATTCCAACCCATATCATGTCTTGGGTTTTAAATACTGATGCAGGAGCATCTGGTACAAATTTCAAAATTATTGTATTTCCTCTAAAAGATTGAAATTAAGGAGAAAATGTTAAAAAAATAAAAAAATAAAAAATAAAATAAAATTTGTTGTACGGACAGAGAGACGCAGAAGAAAAATGAAGGAGGAATTCCTTTGGATAGAGGAGTCAGTAGATGTTGCAATACACAGACAAATTTTCTAGTAAGTATTAATGAACTGTGTATCCTGTTAAACAAAAAAGGACTGTTTGTAGATCAAAGAATATAATTATGTGCTTGCTGGTGTTCTTGGTTGTGCTGTGTGACGATTGGCTACGCATAGAAATCTGAGCCTGTATATTTATGTTTTCAAAAAATTGTATAGCCATTAGCCATGGAAGAGAACGTGTGGTTATGTATAAGGGTAAAATTCTGCATTTCAACTATTAGTTTGCATGATATTCAGGTTAAAACAGTGCAGTTTAATCCATAGGCGCACATATAATTATTAATCGATGTTGGTGTTGACTCAGACTTAATTCTGTTTATATAGTCCTTGGAAAACTCGTATAACACCTAGTTTGTTACTCGGGTTACGGTTGAATAAACATGATTAGTATATAATTTGTGTAAAAAGAGGAACGGCAGAATCACAAAGGGAATCTAGTAGTTAACAAAGGTGAGAGATAGTTAAGTAGATCTTGAAAGATTTTATCTGCAGTTTGAAACATTTCAATCAAGCATGGAAGTAAAATGGAGACGGTGAGTATCTGTAAACTAAAATACTCCTTGATAGATCCTTGAATTCTGTTTGTTGTTCGATCTGTGATCCAAGCCATCCAACAGTGACCACTTTGACCAGGACAAAGAACGCGACCAACAAAATGAAGAAATGACTTTGTTACATGATGCGCTTGGTTCTGACTGGGCTATTCGCGTCTTTGTGTTCTTAGAAGATAAAACTTTTCTATATTTCGGCGAGATCTTGTTCTGTAAGCCTCACATAGATTAAATACAAATACAAACCTTCTCCAGCAGCAAAATTGAAATAAAGGTCGACAACGTGAACAGAGTTCTTGGGTAAAGGAAAACCGACATTCAAATATTATTGTAGAGTCAGGCCGAGCTTGAGATGAGGAAAGGAGTGATACACTGACTACTTTACCTTTGGATAGCATTAATGGCACAAGAATAACCTGCCATGTATGCAAATCATGCCAGGCCGTTGAGATGGTGGTAATGCCATATGTATTCAGATATTTGACTGTAGAGTTGGCCGCAATGAACACCAAGATGGCTCTCAAAATCTTTGATGCAGCTTGATGATAGCTATTAGAGAATGGTTTCAGTTTTCCAGGAATGCATTGAATGATGCCAATTGTTGTGTTAAATGGGAGGTCAAAATACGTATCCGTCGTGGTCGACATCCCATCATTGATGACAAATTTAGTAGTCGACGTAAGGGAGTCTACTCACAGTTGTGCCCTGATTTTGATATGCCATTTTCAACAGTTACAGGAATGTGTTTAGATCTTATAATGAATGACTATATGTAATCAAGATCACTAGATATTTCTCTTGTCAATCATTCCACAAGCTCAGACATCAAATCTGGCTATTCATCATTTGGTATCAGAGCTGTGCAAGATTAGTTTTCATCATTTGGTATCAGAGCTTGAAGCTCTTGGGGACTTAGAAATGGATCATAAGTTGCTACAGAATTTGGTATAGTTGCATTTGTGAATGATGTTACAGTTGTGAAGGATTTGGCAAAGAGATCAACAGGGGACAAGCACTGGAAGACTCTGCTGGAGAAAAGGTATGAGCAACTTTACTTTTGATATGAGTTTATTTTTTTAAGAAGTAATAGGTGAAGAGGAAGGCAGCCAAGCCATTGAGGCTTAAGAGAAGAAGCCAAGGAAGGCTTAGAGAAGAAGATCCAAGAGGAAGCTAGATTATTTGCCAAAAGACTAAGGTGAAACAGACTTAGGTGAGGTAAAGGATGAAGTTTTGAGCAGAGTGATAGAGGGACTGCCTAGAAGAAGAAGATCCAAAGCAAGGTAAGCTTGGATTTGTAATTTGTGTTTGTTAAAGAGTTGTCTAAAGAGTTGCTGCAGGATTGAGAAGAAGATCAAAAGACTAGGATGCAAAAGGCCTAGGTGAGATCACGTGAATTGTCAAAAGACCAGTCAAGGAGAAAAGGCTTGGGTGAGACAAGGGATCAAGAGACTAAGGTGGAAAAGACTTGGGTGAAGATCTCAGAGATGGAAGCATTGTTGAAATCACTGCAGAGCAGCAAGGTATATGAGGGCAGCAAAAGGAAAACAAGCATCAAAGGTATGGACAGTTTTGTACTTGATAAAGAAATTGCTAATTTGAAGAGAGAGTTAGCTAAGATTAAAGATGAATATGAGTCTTGGATGCAGATGGATAAGCAAGCATGGGTATGGCCAATAAAGAAAAGGTTGAAGTGGCCACTAGATCTCCTAAGGAAGAGGAGAAGGCAAAAGAAGATTGCCATGAAGAGAGAAGTCCATAGAGGCTTGAAGAAGATAAGAAGGTTGCCAAGTGGGCAGCAAGAAGGAGAAGTTGAGAAGAAAGTTCTCATTGAGGAGAACAAGAGAGAAGAAAAAAAAGAGGAAGTGCCAGGAAGAGCACTTGGAAAGATGAGAATGTCCATTAAGAGGACACTCATGGAGACATTATGGTCTCTTGTTTTTGTATCTAATGCTGTTTTTGAATGGGTAAATGCAGGTATGAGCAGCCTATTGAAGGTCAAGAGAAGGGCCTTGGAGAATGAAGAGATTGGTGCAGGAGAAGACACCAATTGCACAAGTGAATGTGCAGGAATGAGAAGAGAGTTTACTGTTGTTGATAAGATGAATTGGTTAATGCATGAGAGAGGAGAGATGGAAGATGAAGATGAATTCCATGATGCCATTGAATGTCAAGAAGAAGAAAGAGGACAGCCAAGCACAAAGGAAGAAGAAATGATAGACAATCAAGAAGCTATGCAAGACAAAGAACTTATGGAGCAGCCCATTAAGGAGGTAAAGTTGAGTTCAATAATTGATTCTTCTTATAAGCATGAAACTATTGAAATGCATGTTAGAGAAGCAATTAGAAAGGTAAAGTTTCCAATTAACCATGGGTATGTGATGCCTAAATGGTGGAAGAAGCAAACTCCCAAGCAAGAAGAGGTGCTGGTACAAAAGCATGGATGCAAGATGCCTACATGGCTTAAGAAGAGAAATGGTAAGAAAGAGAAACAAGTATGGGTGCCTAAGAAGGCTAAGAGTGAAGAAGATGTGAGTGGTGAGACAGCAACACCAAGAAATCAATGGAGAAAGGTGAAGAATGACACAAGTACATGGCAAGGTAATGATGTTTTTGAATCATTTAATAATCTTTTTATGGAAAATAAAGAATGGAAAGTAGCTATGAAGACTAATATGCAGCAAGGAGAGAGTTCCAAATGGATGGATGATGAGGAAAGGGGAGAGTATGCAGCAAAGCAAACAAGATGGCTTCAAGAAAAGATTGAAGAAAGCAAGGAGAGACAAGGTAAGGGTGTTTCAATTGTATTTGATGAGTATATTGATGAAGAAGTTGATTTATTTGAAAACAAGCTAAGAAAAGATGAGATAAGAGATAAAGGGCAAGTAAGCCTTGTGAGTGATCAACCCAAGTTTGATGAAGAGAATAGTGAGATAGATGAGATCTCACTCAAAGTAGAGTTGAGAATGATAGAGGAGCTGTTTGGTAATGGTGAATGCAGCATTGGGAAGAGTGGAACAAGACAAGAGCAAAGCAATGAGACCAAGGCAGTTTTGGTCAAGAAACAAGAGCAGAAATGTGAAGGCAGCCAAGAGGCTTCATGGCCTCAATGTTTTTCTACTAAGGTTGCTTTTGATGTTTTAAATGCAGGTGCTAAAGTTGTGGAGATGAATGAAGTCCATAATTCAATGAAAAAAAATTTGAACCAAGAAGACCTTGAAGACATATATGAGAATGAAGCATGGAAGCAGGTGCTGGCAGCTGAGAAGGAGATGAGAAGAAGAACATACCGGAAGAGGAAGAAAAGCAAGATGAGAGACAGAGACTATCAAAGACAAGCATTGGCATTGACAAGAAGACCGTGGGATCCAGGTATAGAATGAAGGCTACAACATGGAGCAGCAGTTCATTTGAACTAAGGTTCAAATTGTTTCTAGAGGGAGAGTATGATGCAGGAGCATCTGGTACAAATTTCAAAATTATTGTATTTCCTCTAAAAGATTGAAATTAAGGAGAAAATGTAAAAAAAATAAAAAATAAAATAAAAGTAAAAGTAAAAGTAAAAAGATAAAAAGGTAAATGTGGAGCTGTTGAGGAAATGAGGGGAATGGTTGAAAGATTTCAACCGTAAGATAAATCTTCCCAATACAGAATGTGCTGGTAAAATTTCAAACTATTTCTTGTTTTAATCTTCAGCCCAAATTGGGCGCAGAGGTTAGAGAAAAGATTTTTTTGTTTATTAAAAGCAAAAGAATAGTCATTAAGAGAGAGAGAGGAAAGAGTAGTACGTAGAAGAGAGATGAAAGATCTCTCTTTCAAGGAAAAGTTGCTATAAGGGAGAAGAGAAAAAAAAGATAAATCCATTCAGGAAGAGAGAGAAATGTAGAGAAAATGAAGGTCTGCACAAAGGACACAAGGCATTTTTTTTTTTTGGCCTGCGTAGGTATGTATGCCTGTAATATGAGAATATGAGAAATTATTAATACCAGAAATAAATCTTGTGTAAGTTAGCTTCAGTGATGTACATGGTTCTACTGAATTATGTTGGAATTGTGGTGAAGAAGGTCCCACAAATAGTTGTTTGGTTCTGGAAACACGATTGAAACAAATCCGAAATTCTCTTTTCATTTATTTAATATCGCTGGGGTTGCCTGTTAAAGTCCGTTGACAGACATAGCCATGGTAAAAGAAAAGAAAGGCAGCGGAAGCTTCAAGATTGCAATCATTCTATTCTGCAAGAAAACAACATTTGAATCCTCTGGTTATAAATCCTTATGAGCAGTTGTCTCAAGCCTGTGTTGACACATTCTTTGGACGGACTATGGCGCTCATTATGTCAAGCTAGGAGATTTCAAGTGACTAGAAGAGGAAAGATAGTACGTCGGCGAGCTGGAAAGCAACACTCATTGGTCAAGAAGAACACAAAAAGAAAGAACCGTCTCTCTGAAATGTTCTACCAATTTACTGTCTCAGTGTCTCTCTCTTCACTAGCAAATAAGCTGCCCATCCGTGAAGAATTCCCCAATATTGAAATTGTTATTTAAATGAATGCCGCTAGTTTACATTCTGAGCATTTTTTGAGGAGGCTGTTTGGAGACGGTAGAGCTGAAGATTTAACTATCAGCAGGACAAGCGCTATGACACGTGAATGGAGAATAGAAGCGAAGACTTGAGCCATGTAAACACGCGAAGAAGTACTGCGTTTATGTAAAGAGAAAGATCGAGTTGGTGAACTCTATTCTGTTTCAAGGGTAGTTGCATCAATAAGGCATAGAATAATAGTGACTTTTTGTGCTGAGCCTGTGAAAGATTAAAACTGAGTTTCCATCCTCAGTCGAGTCAAACCTGCAGAGGAGAGCTAAATGAAGCAGCCTGCACCTATACAGGAGGATGTAATCACAATTCTAATTAGTGAAAGGTAAATGTTTTAAGCCTTAGTGAAGGTAGTTGTATTGACAAGCGAAACTGAGTCGATGAATGGAAATCATGTCTAATGCCTATGTGCTAAGGATGGATCTTTTGAATGGCATTTCAGTCAGCTATCTTTAAATGATATTTTCTACAGTTTAGCCCTGTTCTACAAAATGATGGTTCCTTTTGACATTAGTTGAACTGTCTTTCGACCAAAACAGAGGCCCTGTCCCAACTAATTTCAAGCCATGTTTTTGCAGGCCCATATCTCATAATTCTGTGTACCACTGTGTCAACAGATTCAATAGATGAAAGTCTCGACCTGATTTAATTGTTTAGTCTATTTATTCAACTCAGGATTTTTAATCTTCTATTATATTTTTGGGCAAATACTATGTGATACATAGGTTCCTTCTGTAATTTTGAAAATTGAAGCCACGAAGTTATGCTATATGTGAAAATTGGCGGCTGGCATGATTTCCCAAAGCTTTCTAAAATCTACGGACTCTACAGGGTCAGGGTGATTTTTATGTGGAAAAGAATAATTAGGTTGGCTGTCATCAATTTGGTATCAGAGCTGTGTAAGATTAGTTTTCATCAAATACTAACAGAATAAATTGATATTAATGTGTCCTTTAATAGGTTTTATTTTATATATAAATTTAATTCAAATTTAGGATTGACCACCCTCAATTTATTCATTGGTTCAACTAAGGAACCAACCTCTCCAAGTGCTTAATGGGAGGCACTAATTATCTAATGCTTCAAGGTAGCATTATCTCCAAGAAAAGTTACAAGAACAACATTGGTTTCACACATATAGGTGTACTCCTTCCTTTTTATTTTCAATATTTTCAAATTTAAGTTACATTTCAATATTTAGTTTCACATTTGAGTATTAACTACTTTTAAATCTTTGCAATATTTTCCATGAAATATCTTACATGATTTGGAGCTTTCTCTCAAAGATAACATTTTTTGTATGTGCATTCAGGTATATATTTCCTTTACTCTAGTAATTTCATTTCTATACTAAGGAGGTGAAAATTTAGTCACTCAAAGTTTGTCACGAATACATAATAATGTCAGTTTGGGCCCTATTTCACTTTCATTGACTTGAGCACTTGATATAAACCTATTTTACTTCCTCACTCTATCCTAAGTACCTATGTGGACCTATTTATTTTATAAATTGTTATCTAATGCCTACATAAATGTTCTAATTGCTATAAACCTCTCTAATCATCTAGACAAGCATCTCAACACCCAATATTCATAATTTTCCCTTAAGTATAAAAACATCCAATAGGGGATAACAGTCGCAAATGTTTATATCCCTATGGGGCATTTTTGTCCTTAGCCTTTTTAACAATTGATTTTCAAAATTTGAGCCTTCTTTTATATGTTGGTATGTATTTTATGATAGGTATCATGAGGTTTCCCATTTTTTATTGTTATGAAATCAAATCTAAATCATGTATTATATCACTTGACAATCACTTGGTAATTTAAATATAGATGCCACTTACACTACTGCACATGGAATAAAGATTGCTTATTCTTCCCAATTCTAATTATAATCATTGGAAGTAATCCTTAGCTAAATCCAAATCCTTTTTTATCCAAGCCAATTAAAATCTTGATCAATTATTCAATCCATATTTAGATGCATTTATATATTTAATTGAGCACAATTGCACAAAGCACTCTAAGTGGGAGAACTACATGGGTTTGATTTCCCTCTTCCTAGTATTAGATACATAGGTAGCATTTAGTCATCACAAGGGTGATTGGGATTAGTTCAAATTATTAAATTCTCTCATTTTCTATTTGTAGATTTATAGTTATTGTAATCCCTATTATGGTTTCAAATTGGAATAAATCATTTACATGTCTTTCACAGGAATCTAAAGGTCAAATATCTACACATAGGAATGATTTAAGATGTCACAAATGATCACAACCTAAGTTTATTGATTTTCAATAGAGGAAAAGATCTACCAACTCAAGACAATAGTGGTGGTCAATCTTTTCCCAAGATGGATGATTTTGTCCTTCATTAGTTTTAGTTTCAATCTTGGTGCACTAGCAGAATCAACTATTGTTTGTTAGTTCCAGTCATCTATCAAATTCACACCATCAAATATCAGACAATATACAACTAAGTTTTACATTTTGTTTAAACTGATTCCTCTTTCATTTAATTATACTTTATTTAATTCTATATTTTTATTTCATTTTGCTTGTCATAAGTTGATTTACAACACTATTTTTATTCCATTTAATTTATCTGAATTGGGATTAATACATTACATTAATTCAAAAATATGATAAAATAAATCTGACCCAATAGGAGTTATATGATTTGTGTCATTCTAATAATCTTTACAATCTAAATCTAACTCTATAAAAAAAATTCCCATGTATGCTTTCATTTTGATAAGAGGGATGAAGCTATGCAAATTATTTATATAAAAATAGACATATGTAATCATAATGTAGTATAAATATTATTATGTGAATTATGTTCATTCACATGTGAAACTCTGACATCATAGAATAATTTGGTCATCTAAGAATCATATATGACTATGTATAATCCCTCATCAAAGATTGATTCATAATGTTATATGTAATTAATGTACTATAGAGGTGTCGATATATTGAAGTGGAAAATGTATGTTATCAATTATTAATACCAATAAATTACTTTGAATTATATGATATTTATAGTTGACATAGTTTTTCATTGTAAAATATTGTATTTTTCTTTAATTATATTTATTACCCCATATTAGGTGAAGAACCATAGCGAGTATAAAATTACCATAGTGATCATATATCTGGGTTACAGATGGACTTTCATAGGTAATATTCATTATTATTATTGTATTTTATGCACTTATTTTTCCCCAATCACTAGAATAGAGGCCAAAATCATATATAATGTATAGGAAGATAAAAAATATTCACCTTATTTTATTGCACCTAATTGCTATGAAAGTGTTACCATACAGATAGTTGTCTTGTGTGATTTTCAACATAACTTACAAGAGGATAAAATTATGGGGATTGCAATATTTTGTGTACCATATTATTATGTATTAATATTTAAAATTTGATATAAAATGAAAATTTGAATTTTGGGTATAAATAGGATGACTTTTCAAATTTAAAAGTCATCTAGAATTCATTAATTTTTTTACTAAGCTCTAACTAACACCATGCCTCTAAGATAAAATTTTATATTAACATGGTTTGATTAGTTAGAGGTTGCACTATAGAAATATGCATATCCACCACTATTATGTCATAAAAAAAAATTGAATTATCTCATGCATTTTTTTGATATTTTTTATTATTTGTACTTTTGTTTAAATTGATGCATTTTAGAATATCTTTTATGTTTGTTGGGGGTGTCTAATTGAGGGCATAAGTGTCCAAAATTCCAAAAAACAATATTTTCATAACCCAAACCTAATGGTATGAACCATTACTAAGAATGTTAGTGACTCTAGATTGCTTGCACATCCCTAATGGATTTATTTTTCTCATGTGATTGCATTGATCTGAGTAAACTAGGTGGTGTACATGATCTTAAAGAGAATCAAAATACTTATAATATGGTTTTAAATATGTTTTTCACGTGTGGATATTAATTAAAATGTATTACTATCTCATTTTTCTAGTAGAAGACTCTATTAAAGTCTACAGACATTGTTTTCAAAATAACAAAGCTTATCTTCTTGTATTGGTTTAAGATCATGTACACCACCTAGTTTACTCAGATCAATGCAATCACAGAAGAAAAATAAATCCATTAGGGATGTGCAAGCAATATAGAGTCACTAACATTCTTAGTAATGGTTCATAGAGCACATATAACCAATACTATCTGGACACAACTCGCCAATCAGAGGTTTGAGTATTTTAAAATTTCATTAAATATTGGCTTTATTTGAGTTACTCTCCAATATTTTTTTGGATCAATGGTCATTTACATTAGATCGATGGTTCAATTGATATTGACATGCGAGCATTGTTTACTTTGTAGTCTTTGTAGAGACTGCATTATGCATTGATCGTCCTCCTTGAAAAAATATTTTGAGAGTTTTTCCCATCCACTAAAGATCCCAAGATCCTCCTTCGGCATTCACATTGTAGATCATGCATATATTTTTAAGAGTCATGAGATCAAACAGGTCGGTGATAGATAGAGATAATGTCCATTATGTTATAGACCTATCTAAGTTTAAATGCATGTATAATACTATATTGATTTTATAATAACTGTTATTTTTTGTTGAATAATTTATTAAATAATTGATTTTATATTCCATTTTGTCATTATAGGGTTATATAAGAGCTAGAGAGTTTAGACATAGTTGATTAATGGAGATGGTATGAGCATTAACATCAAGCAATGATAAGAGAGATATTATCGATCAAGTCAGATTAGGCCATGTGGGTTGTTTGGACTTGGTGCCATATGACATGTGTATGATGATGACAATTGAAAAGAGGTGGGATTTAGATACATTTAATTTTTATATCCCTATAGGGGAGATGATGATGATGACACTTGAAGGTGTATGGAGGATTATGAGACTACCTTGGTTGGTACTTGAGCCACTATACAAGCTAGAGAGGGACAACACCTAAAAGGGAAGGTTCATGTGTTTATGACTAGTCATTTTAGGGGACCAAATTATAATGTAAGATATTGTACCATGTTACTTTTTTAGATTATATTATCTAATTTTCTATGTGTGTATAAATTATTATATGTACTATTAACATATTTCATCATTTTAGATAGGAGTATGCTTACCATCTCATACAAGATGCATAGTATTATTCAAGATATTGAGGACCACATTATAATGTATTTATGGGGGTACACCATGCTTGTGTGTGTGCGTGTGTGTGTGTGTGGAGGACTAAAATTATCCACACTATTTCATTTTTGGGCATATGAGCACATTTCCATGATTCGACCAATAGGTGCACCTCATGGTGATTGGGCACACCCAAATATATTTGTGTAGAGGTGGGTTAATATTGTATGTGTTTTTAGGAGTGGTACTATGGATTTTCAGATGGTGACTGATAATATTACTCTAGATTATATTATTTGGTGACCATATCAAGAATTTTATTAGATGGGTTGAGGACAAAGTGTAGTTACGTAGTATTCAAGTGAGTTATTTCTTTCATGACCATTGACCAAGAGTATGTGAGAATTTTCATTATGATCATGTGATGCATCATTTTTACATCAAATATGACATTTCCCTATCTCAATTAGTGTGTACATGATTAGTTAGAGCTTAAAAAACATGTGGGTGAGCCAGGTTGACCTAGTGTGGTGGATCTAGTAACTATTCTAATGACTAAGGTATATCTAGTTATTGAGATAAACAATGTGTATAATTCCAAATGTACAGTAGGATATAAAATTTGGTGGATACATAATTAGTGGACGATTTTTTTTCCTATTGTATTTTAGGTTGTCATAAGATCAAAGGGTGACAGAGGTGGTGGGGATAGACAAACAACTACTCAATTAAATGTTCTCCTGTGGAGATAGGTATAAAAAAGTATATGTATAACTTTTTTACGTATATTTATGCATTTTGTATTTTTTTACTAACAATATATTATTTAGTTTGTGTTTCAGGAGTTAATGAGTATTAGACAATGATTAATAATGCCACACTTTGAGAGTTGATTATACATGTACCAGGTGACGCAGTCCCCAAAGGTCTTTAGAGCATGTTGTATATATAGTAGGTGTGCATGATCCATTATTTGATCTATATACCATAGATATTATCACATATGTGATAATTACATCTAAGTGTGATGATATTAGATCCAAGTACAACAATCTAAGACCCAAGCTAGCAAGATGTCATATTCCTACTCTAGTTCCTACTCCAAATTTGGCACAAAGTCTATTATTCAAGTATGTTTAATTGAAGCATGAGTATATGACACTTTAATCAAGGATATTTGTCTATAAATATTGAGAGAGGAGGATTCGATCATATTCTACATTGAGATAGGATGATATTGGGGCATCTTCGTCACAATCCCCCATGTTGAGAGATGGATATGTGCATGTAGAAGTTAAAGTAGAGGGTCATGGTGATCATGGCTTGATTATTAATTGAATTATTATATTGAAAAAAAAAATTATCATGTATGTGTATATATATATATATATATATATAAACTCTTTGTTATATTTCTTGTATTGTTCCATTTGTAATGGATATCACATGTGAGTTGATAATTGTTTTAACTTGGAGTCATAATTATGTAATCACATATTTATTAATAATTAGATATTTTTTATTAATTGGCATAATTCAATGTAATAATATAATATGTTAATGATATAAAATTTAGGTTTAACATATGTATACACAAAATAACAATGATCATGGAATTATCTAACCAATTGGATGGAAATAAAAATTGTGCATTCTATCGATCCTCATATGAAATTAAATCCTAATAATATGTATTTGTTATTGATATCTTTGGAATATTCACACTTTCACGTACATGTGTTTATCCATCTTGATATTTTTTATTTTATTACTACCTCTGTGAAAAATTCATTACTTGTTCAAATCTTTGATATATAGCTTGTTGTTTCTTTGGTATCCATGACTTTGTAGTATGAAATGTAATTATATCCTTATCGTGATTTTTATTGATATTTGTTTTATAAAATTTATATGTAAGTATACCATCCTTAAAATTAAATTATAATATCATATTATCTTTATCTAATACTACATTCACTTATTGAAACCATGGATGTCCCATAATTGCATTACCTTGTGTAATATTATGTTATGTAATCAATAATTTATTCATTTTTTTACACCCAAAAGTGATTGGTAAATTAATTTACTCAATTTAATTCCATTATGTAATTTTATGTTGTAAATCTCACTCATTGTATGCTAATTCACTTATAAATCCAATTATAGTTGCATTGCATTATGCCTTATTACCAACAATAATGTCAGTTTTAGTCTCACCTTCTATCCAAGCATGAATGACCATTGGGTCATTCATAGGAAAATCCTAGGAAGGATCAACATGTGTAGAGTTTTAAGTATAATGAGATGAAGAGACTAAAAATTTAGGAATGTTTATAGATTTTTGAAATGTAATAACACTATTTTCTATAATTTATTCAATTTTTTGTCAGAATGCATAACAATTATTATTTATATGTCCATCAATACAATGATAATTAAAAAATGATCTTGAACTCACCCGTTCTAGATGATAATGTGGATGATAGTAATTAGGAGGTGATATAATCAAATTATTATTGAGAAATGTTTGTAGGATAGCACTTTGACTTATCTTGAAAGCTATAAAACATGATGGGTTAACTCTCTTTAGACAAAGCTAAACTCACATCCTTTGACATCTTATAAGTAATATTTATTGGTATTTTTGGTTAATCATTACCTTAGTTGGTACTTCCTGTCTATGAAACTTTTGGTTGATGCTAATTGTCTCATGTGTAACTTCCTTTGGATTAAATTCTTTATTTGTATTCCTATGATCCTATGCAAGATCTTTCTCAAGTGAAATATTCTTAAAACATAAATATTGAAGTGATTAACATGTATAATAAATAAATTTCTCATTTAAGGGAAAAATTAGTCATATACAAAAATATATTGCATTTCCAAATCTCTTTATTGATATATCAATTGATACATACAAGTCTTAAGTCATAAGATGTAATTAAGGTTTGGTTTTGACTTTCCATGATCAAAATAAGGTGAATTCTCATATGTAGCTCTATGTCCCTTGTTCTAAATATATCTTATTAATAACATTTATTCTAACTCAAGATATGTATGCAAATATCCTCCAGGAAGATGATGAAACCGATCCAAATATTTACCAATTAATCTCTTAGGAAAGACTTTAATTAGAAATATATCGTTATTATATTTATCCATAGAAGTTTTTAACTCTTAAGATCTAAAAAAGAATCACTACTCCTATCAAAAAATTTAAGTGTAGGGATAATAAATTACCTAGGTAAATATGAATAAAGAATATTATGCACTATTGGGTTCCCATAAATAGTATTAAAATCTATCCACTAATGATGTTCCTTACTTTCTAAATATATGATGCACTTTGTGTTATATATTAGCCACAACATGCATTAAGACTCTGACTTATTATGATGGTACATTAAATTTTTTAAAGGGTTTGTTCAATGGCTAAATTTTATTATTAATTATTGCCATAGATACACTACTTAAAATATGAGAAGTTTGTATAGGCAAGGGACCATCTTTACTAGATGTAGGAGTATTAGATTGATCACAAGAATTACTATCATTATCTTTCATAAAATCATTCTCTAAATAAACATCAATGCATAATTTAGAAATATTATCACAATTATTTTCCAAAGAAGGAAAAGGAGGAACATCATGTTTCATTTCTAAAGAAGAAAGAGGGACATCACATGCTTTTGCATTACAATCATCTTGTAAATAACTATCACATTCTAATTAAGTGGGAAGAATATCATTACATTTTGTATTAATCAAATCATGGCATGTAGAAATATCTTTACAAGGCATGGCATCATTTTATTCAGTATACAAATGCTCTATCCATTATTTTAATATATCCTTATTATTAACTAAAACTATAGTAATAAGTACATTTGTTAATTTAATATTATTTTCTTCTTGTTTTAATAATTTAGCAGGATAATAATGTACATATGGAGAAGGATATTTAATTTCATGCATTTTATACTCATTATATTCTTCTTATTCACTATAATTACAGAAATCACTAGCATTCCAATATTCATCATCATCATCATAATCATTTACATAAATATCATAATCATTTCCTTCACTTATATATGCATATTCCTCATCTACATATGCATTTTTATTAGGCACACAAGCATGATCATTTATAACTATATTTGTTTATTCATTATCATAGCTATAGGGCATGGCATGAGTAAATGATAAGGGATCCATAGAGCTAGACTTATTAGGGTTTTGAGAATACATATAATTTTGATAGAAATTTTTATAATCCCTATAATGACAAGGAATTTAAGCACAAATCCTACTCCTAATATTGTAGATACTAAAATTTGATTATATATAGCATCTTAGTCTCATACGCATGACAAATACCAATCAAGGCTCTACCCTTCAATTCTAAACCTTCATGTTATCAAAAGGCTCACATTCATCATCACATTATACCTAACTACTTATATTATGGACCGAACCTATCATTTTGATGACCCAAATCACCTGTACACTATAGAAATCTTAAAAGATGTTTTTTTACCTTATCAAACACTTGTGTTTTACAAAGGGATACTAGTGTCGATGTTAATGTCTAGATTCCTTATCCAGTGTTCATACCTCAAAATTCATCTAAATTTCAGATATTTCAAAACATATGGGTCTACCTATTTGTCTTATCTAACCCTTCTATGATATATTTTCAAAATGTGTGGTATAAATATAAATCAAAGTCTACTCATTATTCATCTAAAAAATACCAAGCAAACACCTATTCAAGCTCATTCAATCAATTTCACAACTGAGTTATAGTACCCTTTTATTCCCTAATTATATATTAGTCATAGGATTAAACATATTATAGGTCTAAATCATTCAAAGGACAACCCATGAGTAGTATTTATCAAGTTATAAGTTAGATCATTACATGCCCTTACATATAGCATGTTACACCCTTATACACATATAATCCCAAACCTAGGGGAGAAATACATATGTATAAGTCCCTCCTTAGAGTATTGGATATGTAGGAAACACTCATTGATAGAGGTTTCCTTGAATTCAAATCGACTTCATGAGCCCACAAGCCCATTTTTAACAAGGTGATAAAAACCTAAGGTGAATCTAGGGTTTGAGCTATACACAATCATATAAAACATGTGCACATGATCCAGACACATCAATAAAAAGATGACAAAAAACCCTAACAGATCAGGCATTCACTTCTTAATACATATAATATTACATACAAGACATAAACATCGATCCATAGATGGAAGTATCAATGTAAGTGTCAACAGGTCAACAAAAGTGTTTAGGCTTCCAAAAATAATATTTCTAGAATCTAATGACAAGATCCTAAGTATCAGGTTACCTATTTCCATATCTACACATCTAAGATCTACTTGTGCATCTAAAAACTAGCTAATTAATATATATTATTTTTTTTAATTGTTATAATATCAATTGGCATTGTACATTCCATATGTGCTAATTTTCTAGATTCAATATATTATGTTATCTAAATTAATTTAATTGGCCTGCTTTAGAATAGTTTTGTTCATCAATTTGATTAGGCAATTCTACCCCTTTAACCATTATCCAAATTCTTTTAAAAAGGGTTAAAATTTTTTTGAACCCAACCTATGTGTCTTCTCATGTGAATCCTAGCTTGCTCTAGGGTTTTTAGCCTTCTAAGGTTTTTTCTTCTTGTATTTATTCATATTTATTATATTAGTCGTATGTAAACTATGCATAGTCTTATATTAGGTTGTGTTTCTACTCAACATCTTAAGATACCCCTTGAGCCACCTAAAATGTATCAAGTTAATACCATGTCAAATTTTGCTAATAATGAGAGTGCCAATAATGACAATGGAAAAAATAATGAAAAAAAATCTTATAGAAGATGAATATAATAATGAAAATAGTGAAACACATGAAATTAATGAGCATGAACAAGTAGATCAAGAGTTTTTTAAATATATTACATTATTTCAAGAATGAATTCATGAAAATCATGAAGATATCCACAAAATACTAAATACTACATTGGAAACTAAAAAAGTAAATGGTGTTAGTGAACAACCATTGCTCTCTATTTATATAAATATTGAGGCTACTAGATACGCCTATCACAAATTCATTGTAATATACCTCCCTTTGAGCACAACATTGCATACTACATCTTGTGGGGGTGCAAGATATGTTTCCAAACCATTGTTCCCTGAAGATGAAATAACTCTTGCTACATCCTCCATGGTAATAATTAATTTTTCAACCTAATTACTAGTTTTAATGCCTTCATCAACAAAATTGGTATTTTTATCACCTTTAGTGACTCTTCAAATATGAAATATAAATCCCAATATGTCTACTATACAAACTCTTCTTAATTTATTCAAGCTTTAGAGGTCAAGGTTACCAACATTGAAAAAAATGCTTTGAAATCAACTCATTTTATGGATTCACAAGATGTATTACATGATAGTCTAATAGCCAAGATATTTTTGCACCCTTTTTCCAACTATTTTTGTTCCACCCAAGTTTGCATTTATGATGGAAATGGTGATCATGAACATCATCTTTAGACTTTCTATGCAACATGCCTTGATTTTGCTTCAAATGATAAACTTTTGACAAAATTATTTTCAAGGAGCCTAAAAGACTATGTTTTAAGATGGTTCTATGACTTATCAATCTAATTAGTGAAAGCATTCAAACCTCTAGCACATTTATCTATCAACATCACTAAAAAGATGCCATATACACAAATTGCTAAGATCAAACAAAGAACCAACAAACCTATTAATGAATATGTTTTGAGACATAAAACAATATTGGCAAAAATGACAAATCCAATGTCAGGTAATCTAGAACAACAAACTGCTCTGATACCACTTTGCCAGGAACTACTGCCCACTAAGGGCACACTTGATTACCTTTGTATTAGCAACTAAACACAGAATTTAACCAGAATGATAAGTAACTAGAAATATGAAACAACACAAAATATGAGATACAATACCCAATTGTATTAATACTCATTCAAAAGAAAATACAATAAATAAGATGCCACACTTCTTCTTCCCACACCTCTAGAGCTCCCACACTTCTAGGGTTCACCTGTAATTCTCCTTCAACAGTTCACTCTCTCAATTCTGGTCACAACAATCAACTCAAACACAGAGTTGTTGTTCACCTCCACCAGTCAGTAACAACGCTACCAGTACACCAAGTACACAATCGTACTCCAAGTAGATCTCCCTTCTCTTGCAACAACCTGCAAATCAATAGACCTTAATTACCATGTAGATGTCTCTACAACTTGAAGAACCCTTATCCTTGCCTCACCAAGTCCTTATGATTCTTCAACCAGTACCCCGATGGATCTTCTACCAGAACTTGCACAACTTGCAACTCTCCCTGATCATACACACTCAGCACCCCTTTGGAACTAGGAGAAGCTAATCCCTGCTCTCTTCTACAAGCCCTCTTGGCTATCTAGCACCTTGCTCTCTCTCTCTTCTGAAGGAGCTAATCTTTGCTCTCTCTCTAGTATAATTTTATAATACAGCCCATGAGTCTATTATATAGATCTCATGCATACAACAATTAGACCCTAATTACAATAACTAGACACACAACTCAAGACTATAATTAGCCTCTTAACATGCAAATAATTAGTTCATTAACAAACTATTCATCAACCCACAATTTTGGAACTGCACAAGCAACCGACGTCGGTCCCTATCTGCCTAGAGATGACAGACATTGGCCGATCCTAACCGATGTCGACAGCTTCTTGTCCACTCATGACCGACGTTGATTGGCCTAACTGACGCTGGTGTCTGTGACACTTCAGCAACTCCTCCTATTTGCATCCTGGTGAAGATTTTAGCTCCATAACCTAACAATCTCCCACTTGGAGATAAATAGCTACACCTGTACCTATACCTATACCTTCATCTAATTCATTTCCTGGCTTGTATCCCTCTTCAAGTTCAATCTTGAAGACCAACCACCACACAATCTGTGGTGCACCTCTTGTCATCCAAGTAACCTGCCACATCCAAACCTACAAACCCATGTAGTGAAGTCCTTGACCCTACATAACATGAATCCCTACTACTAGTCCCTCTTAGATACATGAGAATCCACCTTTCCTGAATTGGCTCCAAACTCTCTGACAACTCCCACTGCTTGGGAAAACTTAGGTCTACACTCAACCTCATGTGATTTCAAACATTGTTCTAAGCTCAGATTGAACTGTCTAGCCCTTGGTGTGCTTACCAATTCTACATCCTATGTATTAAACTCTGCCAACACCTTCTTCACATCAGCTCCCACTGGAGACAAAAATCTCCATGTCTCTTATGCCAAAGAATTTCACTGCTCCCAAATTCTTCATGACATACCTCTGAACTAACTTTACCTTTAGCTCAAAAACTCCCTGCATGTGTAACCCTGCAACAAGCAACCACACAATAGTAAAAAGATAATGTTGCAATCATCATCCAACTTGGTAAAGACAAACACAATGGTTACACTGACATTGACTGAAGCCCTGCTTTGTCATCCACCTGTCAAAACCTATACCACTATCCTATAGCTTCCTCAAAACCATATACCCTGGCCTTCCATCTCACGTATCCATCCACTCTCTTCTTTAACCTATGAATCCATTCATCTTTTAGTGCTTTTATCCCCATTGGAAACTCTACCAAATCTCCCACTTGGTTCTCTTCTAAATAATTCATGCCATGCTCCCACTGTTTCCTGGATTCTACCTGCATTGCCTCTTCACATCTTCCTGGTTCTTGACCATCAATAAGCAATAAGTAAGAAGGTGAAAAATGAATATGAGGTCCACTTACCCTTTCAGTCCTCCATATGGGCATTTGAGACTCCTTGATAGCTTGTTGTCTACCCAACATCTGTTCTAGTGATCGATCTCGGCCGTCTCCCAATCTGCACCTAACTGACATTGGTTCTCTATGACTGACCCTTACTGCCGATGTCGGTTCTCCATGACCGACGTTGGTCTCCACCTGCCCGACACCACCGACTCTGTTGATCTGCACATGATCGATGTCGGTGCCTATCTGTTTGACATCGATTCCATTTGATCGATGCCAGTACCTGTGTTTTCCTATGAGTGATGACTTTTTACCCGTGAGCTCCCCTTGAATCAAAACCCTGTCCAAATTAACATAGCCCTGCTCAGAATAATTCAATCCCCTCAGCTAATCTCTGTCTGTCATCTCCTCCATGAACACCAAGGCTTTCCAATTCTTAAGTTTGTCAAAGATATCTATCTTCCACTTAAGAACATGCATTCCCTTCTTACATATGTAACCAAGCCTACAAAGCCACATCTCTACAATAGAAGGTGAATCAGTAATATAATTAGATAGATAAAGGATACCTACTTTCTTACCACCATCTAATTCAAGTGTATCCACTGTGAGAGTTACTGTGCATCTCTCATCACCCAACTTTCTTGAATAAATTAGACTCATCTCCAAGACTAGGCCCTGCATGACCTCCTTCAACACCCGTTTGTTACCCGTCTGCAATTTCAGCTTCACTTTCCCTTTGCCAACAATGTGACAAGGCTCACCAACCCCTAAATAAATCTCTCCAAAGTCTTCCTGGACATCCTCATGAAAAGATGCTCTATTTCGGGCTGCATGGAAAGAGGAAATAGAATCTATAGACCAAGATTCTACTTTATCCAGAGCATCCTATGCAACAACACCTGCAACATCTGCTTCTTTAATTTCTTCATGTTGATCTTCTACCAACCAGCAACCTTTCTTTACCTACTCTTTCTTTCCATCAATCTGACCATTCGTGTTATTCAGTTTCTCCATTCGTAGCTTACTTTATTCTACCATTGCTATACTCCCACTCAATTTGAAACCCCTGTGAGTGACTTGTAATCAACAAACACTAACCAGATCTGATACAACCTGTTAGTAACTTAACCACCCTCTGATGCCAACTTATCAAGATTGGTACCAACCTGTTTCACTTGCTCCTACAACCTTAGCTCTAATACCACATGTCAGGTAATCTAGAACAACAAACTACTCTGATACCACTTTGCTAGGAACTACTGCCCACTAAGGGCACACTTGATTACCTTTGTATTAGCAACTAAACATGGAATTTAACTAGAATGATAAGTAACTAGAAATATGAAACAACACAGAATATGAGAGACAATACCTAATTGTATTAATACTCATTCAAAAGAAAATACAATAAAGAAGATGCCACACTTCTTCTTCCCACACCTCTAGAGCTCCCACACTTCTAGGGTTCACCTGTAATTCTCCTTCAATAGTTCACTCTCTCAATTATGGTCACAACAATCAACTCAAACACAAAGTTGTTGTTCACCTCCACTAGTCAGTAACAACGTTGACAGTACACCAAGTACACAACCATACTCCAAGTAGATCTCCCTTCTCTTGCAATAACCTACAAATCAATAGACCTTACTTACCATGTAGATGTCTCTACAACTTGAAGAACCCTTGTCTTTGCCTCACCAAGTCATTATGATTCTTCAACCAGTACCCTGGTGGATCTTCTACCAGAACTTGCACAACCTGCAACTCTCCCTGATCATACACACTCAGCACCCCTTTGGAACTAGGAGAAGCTAATCCCTGCTCTCTTCTACAAGCCCTCTTGGCTATCTAGCACCTTGCTCTCTCTCTTCTGAAGGAGCTAATCTTTGCTCTCTCTCTCTAGTACAATTTTACAATACAGCCCATGAGTCTATTATATAGATCTCATGCATACAATAATTAGACCCTAATTACAATAATTAGACACACAACTCAAGACTATAATTAGCCTCTTAACATGCAAACAACTAGTTTGTTAACAAACTATTTGTCAACTCGTAGTTCTGGGACCGCACAGGTGATCGACGTCGGTCCCTGTCTACCTAGAGATGACTGACATCAGCCAATCCTGACCGATGTCGGCAGCTTCCTGTCCACTCATGATCAACATTGGTTGGCCTGACCAATGTCGGTGTTTGTGACACTTTAGCAACTCCTCCTGTTCGCATCCTGGTGAAGCTTTTAGCTCCACAACCTAACATCCAATGGCAAATAAAGAGATTCAAGACATATTCAATCAAAGATTACTTACACCATTATATGAGTCTATTTTATTTAAAAAAATTAAATCCTTTGATAACATATGCCATATTGTCTGATATCATGAAATGAAACTTATTTCATTTAGCAAGCTATGTAGAAAGCACATCGACTACATCTAATACTAAGTTTCATATCAAATCAAACTATAAATTTAAACCTATAGAACCTAAAAAGAAAGCAACCATAATGGTTAATGTAGTGACATAACAACCTAATTGACTTATTTTATCCAATTCATCTAAGAGGTATTTTACATGATTACCTGAGTCTCCAACTTCATTACTTAAGAATATTTTGGAGTGTCATCTCATATCTCTCCCTCATATAGAGTTTGATATGAGTCAACCTATACCAAAAGGATATGATGTTAATATATATTTTGACTATCACCAAGGCACCAAGAATTATACAAATAGATGTTATACCTTGAAATACAAGATCTAAGACCTTAATGATAATCAACATATTACCTTTGATGATCCTTTAAATGATTCAAAGTCACAACTTGGTAACCATCAAAACCAAAATGTGTTTAATAATCTATTACAAGATCATTGTAAGAAAAAATTGAAAGTGCACATGGCATATAATGCACATCTTCCTCCACCATATTATGGTCACCCATTAGATGGATTATCGGCATCCATTAGATGGATTATTGTCACATTTACATGCACTATACCTCTAATGGTTTAGAGACCTTATATTACATTTAATGACAATTAAATTATGGATGATGATTCAGATATTCATTCATTATTTATTAGAGCATACATTGATCATCAACCTATACATATTATTATGGTTGATAATGGTTCTATTGATAATGTATGCACCATGATGTTACACACACATTTAGGATATACATGATGATTTATCCATTTGACCAAAATGGTTAGATCATTCAATGGGATATCACAGTGGGTTATTGGTGAGATTGATTGATTGACCTTTACAAATAGGTATAGCATATGTGATAACCACCTTTTATATATTATATCATACATGGGAGTATTTGATATGTTATTGGGATAACCTTGGATACATAAAATTTATATGGTACCTTCCATAGTGTATATGTGTATTAAATACATTCATACCAATAAGGTAATTATAGTTTCTAGAATTCTATATGAACATCCACTTGAACAAGAGAAGTTTATTCCAAGATAGTTAATTATAAAACTTGCTAAGGTTAATCATGCACAAAATGGTAAGTAACAAGAAATCCCATTTCATAGGTGATTTATACTTGAGAGACCATTGCACTAAATATATGTAGTGGACTCCATAGAGTCCTCATCTACACCTACATGGTCCACCTAGTTATTAAGAGAAAATAAACATGTTTTAGTCACATCTACATCGAATAAACCACATAGCATAAAAAAATGGGTTATAAGAACCATTTATCCTTATATTACCTCTTTAATACCATAAAGTCCTATGAGACATATTTAGAATACCATGGATTCTATATTTTCATATATGACACCTATACGTTCCACTCAGTATATCACTAGTTTGATATACCATATTTTGAGTTTGGAAATTCTTATGAGCATCCATTATATGATATCATATGATAAAAATTTTCCTTCCTAATATTCCTAAAAAATACAAATAAATCAAATATTCCAATAAAAAAAATTCAAATAAATCAAAAATACAAAAATTATTCAGCATATACATGTTTACTAACTCCTTGGAATTTATGTTGTTTAATTTGTGTTATTAGGTATCATATCATTTATTTCCTATGCACACATGTTTCATAGGTAATTGAGTGTGATACAAGCATGCATTATATCCATGACACATGCATATATAGATGTTGGACCTTTCCTCTTCCTGCATGACACACTAGGTTGAGGGCATCTTGTTTCTAATTGTTCATGATTGATACGTGTTCTATTATTTTTTGATCACTTATAAATTATTGTGTTACACGTATATGTTAATTATTACACATGCCTATGCTCATGCTTACATGTTATAATTTGTAATTGATATGATATGTTACATAACATTTTTTTCTACCACATATATGTAGGGACTAGTATGATATGCTTATGTTAGCTATTTATACTTTATTTATTCACATTGTCACTTCCATGAGTATACTTATTATTTGTTATTGTATTAATTATGGAACATTTGAATATGTTACTTTATTATGGGCCCATCTTCCATTGTGTGTTATTTCTTTATGGGTGGACATTTGAATATGTCCTCTCTTCAAGTGTGTTGCATTTGAACACGTTCCTTATTTATGGGCTCCTTAGACCCCCTTTTATTTAAAATTGAGTGATCTTGTGTATGTGTGTAATTTTTTTGTTGAGCTTATATTATTAATTTATATACATTTACATGATCCATGTCATACATCTAATGGATTTTTATGATCACATACTGTGAGCTTCATTGATATATTACTTTATACATGCTACTCCTATATGTTACATGGTTCATACATAAATTATATGGTTATCTTATCCTTTTAAGGTAATGTGACTTCCATATTTAACTCCCCTTATCTCAAAAGGGGGGGGGAAGGAGAGAGGGGGGAATATTAGTAGGGGAATGACATAGATACATGAATCCACACATACATTTTTATTATAATTTGATATTATTTACATGATTCCTAAATACACTTGAGTCAAAATCTTATACATTTGACACTGATTTTTATAGATTTGGGATAGAGTTTCTCATGTTTGTGATAGATATTATACATAGTTATAGATCAGAGGTTACATTTTGACAAATAATTCAACTTGAGACACATTAGAGGTGAATATTCCATACAAGTTCATCAAAAATTACAAATACATGTTCAAAACATTTTACCAAGAGCACCATTTTTACCAAGAAGTAGAGTTTTGAGCCTTTCTTATCTATATAAATTGGCTCCTTTGAGTAGTTTGGTTGAAATTGTATGCCTATGATGACCTTACCACTACTTCCTTTTATTTAGGTTGAGTTGGTTATACCACTTATCTTACTTTTATTATACATTCACTTGAGTTGTGTGATTGAGATTAAATGATCTTAATGGCCATGTCACAACTCAATCTTGCACCAAAGTTAGGGAATAATTACACTCCAAATTTTACTCTTAAAATCTCTAGGGTTTAGATCTAAAACCATCTCATATCCAATGTTTCATAAGGAAGCATCTATACCAAAGAAAAGTACCAAGGGACAACATGGTTGTATTGACACATAAGTGT